>CM052811.1:106138349-106283301 GCA_028533885.1 Nasua narica | reverse complement strand
ACTTACAGTAGGCTCTTCGGGTCGGGAGTCCCTTGGGGCTTTGGGGATCCCGGACGAGCCCCCAAATGTTATGCCCAGATTTTGAGATCCCCAAATACCACCAGGGAGCCGAGTCCGATGCAAAAGCAAAAGAGCCCTTTATTCAAGCTAGCTTGAGCTCTCCCTCACACTCACCGACACAGCGGCGTGGTGTAGAGAAAGAGAGTTTCAAAAAGCACAACAGTTTTAGAGGGGTCAGTGGCCGATGAAATTGTAACACAGAATGTTGCTTAGTAACTGTTTGATCTAGCCTATCACCCTGGCCAGAATTGGCGCACAAGTTTGGCGGGCAAAAGGCGGGGTTTATACTCTTTCCCAGGCAGGGGTTCCGCGTTCCTATTGACTAACCCAAACCCAACCCATAGGCCCTTTGGGCTAATTAGCTCAAGGGAGGGCTGAGCCACACTCAGACCCTCCCAGAGGCAGGTCCTGTGGGGGGGCCACACACAAGAAGGCAGGTGTAAGCAAAAGGAACCAGCCCTGCTCTGCTCCTTCACCCACAGTGGAGATCGTGGGAGGCTTGAGAAATGGTAGGATGACCCTTAACGGAGGGGGCTGTGGGCTGGGGAGAGGGACAAGTGTGCGAGGCCTTGAGGGATAGGAGAAGGGAACAACTCACATTTCATTTAGGGGCCATCATGTTACAGATACTTGCATTTGGTCTTCACCAGGACCCAGTGGAATAGGATCTGTTACCCTGGTTTTACACATGAAGAAACTGAGGTTCATGGGAATTAATTAAATTGCACAAAGTCATAAAAATAAGTGATGGAGGTTCTAAGTCAAACTATCTGACTGCCCATTGTACGGGAAAATGAATATGAACGTGCAAAAGGATGGAGTCCGGAGTCCTGGGCCTTGTGTGCAGAAGCCAGTACAGTGCCCGGGGAGGTAGGGCAGGACGCCTGAAATGGACACCACATACGCCGACCAGGCAGGTGTTGTGGAGGTCAGGGGAAGACTGGGGCTCCACAGGTGTGTGTGTGCCCAGGACTTACCTGGCCTGTTGGATCCTAGTCTTGTGTTGGTCCTGGTCCAAGTGCCAGTTCCCTTTGCTGCCTCTTCGGTCCAATCAGAGACTGAGTCTTGGCCAATGTCCTAAACCTGTGTCTGGTCCTCTGTCTCTCTAGCTCCATGGCCATTACCTTGGTCCAGACATCCATCATCTCCTTCTCAGTGGTGGACATGATGCCCTCTGACTCTAATGTCTCTCCTTTTGACCCATTCTTCTCCCAGCACTCAGGAATCATCCAGAAAGAATAGGCACCTACATTGCATCACTCCTTATAAAACCTCAGGACAAAGCCCCGGCTCCTCGGGAAGACCCTTCCTTCTCTGGTCCCTGTTGACCTCTCCCGTTGCCTTTGGGCCCTTTCCCCCTCCCTGCCGACCATGATCCAGCAGGCTGTGCCATTCCAGAGTGACCCAGGCTCTTCTCATCTCCACGCAGGTGCCTCCTTCCCAGCTGCCAGTTAGGCTCTCTTCTTTCATGACTTCATGATTTGATTTCTCCATGATGCCTTCCCTCATTTCCTCCATCTGATTGCCACCTCCGAGTACCTCCCTAGGGCTGCTCTAGCTAGCTATCACAGACTCAGTGGCTTAAAACATAAAAATTCATTACCTCACAAACAGGGAGGTCAGAAGTCTAACGTGGGGCAGCAGGGCTGTGTTTCTTCGGTCCCAGGGGAGGGTCTGTTCCCTTGCCTCCTGCAGTCTGTAGAGGCTGCTTGGATTCCTTGCTGGTGGCCCCTTCCTCTGTGCCGAAAACCATGCTGCACAGCGTCTTTTGGTCCCTCTCTGTCTCTGAATCTTCTGCTTTCCCCAGTCATTTAGAGGGAGCCTCTGATTACATTGGGTCCACCTCCCCAGCCCAGGATACTCTCCCCGCACACAACTTCGTCTCATCTTCAGAGTCGTGTTCGGCGTGAAAAGTTCTGGGGATGAGGGCGTGGACATCTCTCGAGGGCCACTGTTCTGTGTACCACCCTCTTCTGTGTGTCCCCCAGACCCTGGCCTGCCACTGTCCAGCCTTCCTCACGGTGTTTTGCAGTTGAGCGCTTCCTGCCTCTGTTTCACTCCCTAGCCTCGTAGGTTCCTCTGGGGTAGGGACGGGGCTTTGCTTTGACTCCCTATCTTCAGAACACAGAACCAGCCCCCAGTACTTGTTCACTGGACCAGAAACCTCTCTCCCTGGCTCTCGTCTGCCTGCCTCGCTCCCCAGCTGCCCCCGGTGCTGAGAACGCTGGGTTCAGGGGGCAGTTCCCCACATCGGTTAGACCTGCAGACCAGAGCAAGCCATCCCAGAGACCCCAGCGCCGCCGGGTCCTAGGTGCGTGACCTTGGGCAGGATCCGCACCCTCTGTGCCTTCCTTCATTTCCTCACACGCAAGGTGGAGAGAATTAGAAGATCTTCTGTCAGTCAGGATCCAGGAGGGAAACCCCACACTGTAGTAGGTACCTTAGACAGAGAGGTGTTTTATTTTTCTAAAGAATTTATTTATTTATTTGACAGAGAGTGTGTGAGAGAGAGCACAAGCAGGGGGAGCGGCAGGCAGAGGGAAAAGCAGGCTTGCCTCTGAGCTGAGAACCTGACGTGGGGCTCGGTCCCAGGACCCCAGGATCATGACCTGAGCCAAAGGCAGATGCTTAACTGACTGCCACCCAGGCGCCTCAGACAGTTTTCTTGAAGGGAGTTACACAAGTGTTGGGAGGTGGCCGGAGGAAACATGGGACACTAAGGTAGCCAGGAATTGCAGGAAGCATCTCTCACACCCTGGGGGCCGTGGTCACACACAGGAATGGGAATGGGCTTGTGGAGGAGGGACCCTGCTGGGCGACGCAGAGCTCTGAAGAGGGAGGTCGCAGGTGGTAGTGCCTCTCCAGGGGCAGAGGGGAGATGTCAGAGCGTCTTCTTCCCTCTTCTACCTCGCTGGTCTCCACAGGGAGCCTCCGTGGGTCGGACTGAGCCAAGGCCGGCAAAGGAATCCCAAGTGCAGTTTGTGGGAATTGGGTGGCAGGAACTCAGGCCTTGGCCAGTTTGAACCTCTGAGTTACACCCATTTCCCAAAGGAGTGTGCTAGTTATTCACCTCTGTCCTTTGGCTCCAAGCCCACCCTGTTAGAAGTGGCTCTGGGATTCTGGGGCCCAGATCCCATCCCCATTTTACAATTGAGGAAACGGAGTCACAGAGACGTTAAATAACTCGCCCTGGTTTTCCTAATCTCTTACCTTGCATTTCTTCACAAACGGGCCCTGAGACAATGGTTTGCAAGTAGTTTATTTGGAAATTGAAGAGAACACTGGTAAAGAGGAGGGGCAGTGAGGCAGGAAAGGAAGGCAGGCTTCTCCTAAGGGTGCATGAATGCGCTGGTAGTTCTGGGGGGCCTCCGATGCTCGGGTCCACTAGAGATCCTTTAAAAGACTAAGTAAGGCGTGCCCGTTGTCCCACCAAGGGTCAAGGAAACTGGGGTGTTGTTTATCCACTAGCTCCTATTCCTCATTGGGAAAGAGTTGTTGCTGGGAGTGGATATACCCTGGCATGCCCAGTCTGCCCCGCAGTGGGGCCAGCAAACCCTGGCAGCTGTAGGAAGCTTCTGGGCTGGGGCGTGTTGGTGCTGTGGTTAGGAAGTCATCAGCACATGGCAGTATTATCCACTGAAACCACAAGTAACCCCAAGGTAAGCCAAGAGAACGTGGCCTGGGTGCCCCCAGAATCTGCTGCAGATGGCCAAAAGGTAGCTCAGCCATAGGGAGAAGTTGCTTAGAATCCTAAGAACTAGAAATGCTTATGCCAGAAAAGGGAAGAGTGAATGCTCATAGATGGTCCGTGTCCTCGAATACCACATTGGGGAGGGAAAAACTGCCGGGATGCTATGACTCCACGATTAAGCTCACCCTAGAACAGGCCCTGTGATGGGGTCCGGGGACCCAGGCAAACATGGCTTGGTGTTTGCTCTTGAGAAAGATCCACTAGCAAGTCGTCTCCATGTGCCGTACAAGTTCTGGGATGAACTTGTGCCCAGGGAGCACTGAGGGGCCTGTCCACTGCAGAGGATGCTGTTGGAGTGCTCAGTCCATGTCTCCCTCTCCTGCCTGGTGCATCCAGCCCCTGGTTGCCAGGAGTGTGGCTGCAGAAGGCTCCCAGTTGCCCCCTGTACTGGATTGAATATTGATTGTTCCCCCTGCGAATTCAGGTTCTTCCTTGAGCCTCAGAACGTGACCATGTTTGGAAATAAGGAGGGTCTTTGCAGATGTAATTTATTCAGTGAAAGGGAGGTCATGCTGGAAGTGTGGGTGCTCATCCAGTGTGATTGGAGTCTTATCAGAAGAGGGAAATGTGCACATAGAGACACAGACACCCAGGGGAGAAGCCGGGTGAAGACAGAGGCGTGATATGTCTATAATTCGGGGAGGATGAATGATGGCTGGCAAGCACTAGAAGCTAGAAGAAGAAGGAAGGATTCTTTCCTGGAGGCTTCAGAGGAAGCGTGTCCCTGTTGGCACCTCGAGTTCAGACTTGTCACTTCTAGAATCGTGGGGCAGTAGAGTTCTGGTGCTTTAAGCCACCTGGTTCGTAGTACCTAGTTACAGGAGTCTTCAGAAACTACTACAGTCTTCCCTGGGTAAGTGTCCTCAGCCACATGGACGCTGCTAGGCAGAGGGGTAATGCCTGACCCGAGAGCAGCCTGTAGCCAGTTAATGACACAAGGGTGCAAATGGCTGACCTTGTCTCCGTGGGGGACGAGGGAGGTGATGCAGTTTGTGCTCCAGAGCTCCTCTGGGGTCAGGCTGATGGAGTCTGCAGCCCAGACCACACCCGTGTTTGGCTTCTTGACCTTTCCCCTGCCATCTTCCTCCTCGAAATTCCTCCAGTCAGTCAGGCACTTGCACAGAAGGCTTGTCTCAAGCTTGTTTCTCAGGACTCTGGGCTAAGACCCAGCCTTGAGGTGAGAGCCAGAAGAGCTTCCCAGAGGAGAACTCACCCTTGAAAGACAAGAAAAAGCGAGGCACCTGGAGAAGAGGAAGAGTGAGAAACTATTCCAGAGAAGTTTGGTGTGTCTGTAAGACAAATCCTTTCAGTAGCTCGATTCCTCCATCCTACAGTCATGATTTTGATTCATCCCAGGGTGGATGTGCATCTTCAAGTAATTTTTTCTCTAAGGAAGGGCGAGTAGACATTGTATTTCCTGCATTTTTCAGAGTCTGAAAGTGTCTTTCTGTCAGCTGTGCAAATGTACCACAGTTTAGCTGTGGCTGTGAAGCCCTTGGGCTATGAAACATCCTCTTAAAACCTTGTGTGTGTGTTATATTGTTAGGGTTGGGAGCTACCCCCACCACCATAAGGCTGCCTGGGTCCCCAATCCTGGCTTCTTGAATTACTAGTTCAATATCGGGCAAGTTACTTAATCTGCATCTCTTTCTTCTTCTTTTTTTTTTTTTTAAGATTTTATTTATTCAGAGAGAGAATAGATGCACACAAGCAGGGGGAGGGACAAGGTGGGGAGGGGCAGACTCCTGCGGAGCAGGGAGCCTGATGTCGGGCTCCATCCTAGGACCCAGAGATCACGTCCTGAGCTGAAGGCAGATGCTTAACCTACTGAGCCACCCAGGCAACCCCCCTTCCCCTACTTTTTCTTTTTAAAAAATGTGAATCATAATGGTACCTATCCCTGGTGTTGCTGTGACAATTAAACAAGTAAATATTCTAAGTCACTAAGAACAGTGACAGGTGCATACAATTTTGCAGTACATATTAGCTGGCAGTGCGTCATTTGGGATTATTACTATTTTCATCAACTTCCCTGTTACATCACAGTGTTTCAAATCGAAATGCTGAAGTCTGAGAACTGATTGCTTAGTCTTTTTTGTTTTGACCGAGATCTGTTTTTAAAACTCTAGATGTTTGTGGGAACTTTGTCTTGTGTTTCAAAATACTACCAGTTTGTGCTTAATTTTGAACCTCATCATTGATTTTGCCAGAAGCCCACCGTGTTCTTCATCCTCTGCAAACTCAGATCTTCGTTTATTTCAAAGAAATTTTCTTTGGCTATGTCTTTATTGTTTGTTCCACATATTTGATGTCTTCTCCCCAAGAACTTACAGCTCGTGGCGTGAATATCCAATCCCTGTTCTCTGTAACGTTCTCCTTCTTGCTCTCTTCCGTCTCTTCATGGTGACCTCAACCAACCTCTTATTTTGGGAAAACTTACCAAAAGTTTTCTTTTGAATAAGATATCCAATATTTATTGAACATTATCTCTATGTTGAGCTGGGGCATAAAGACTAATTCTGGTTGGCCCGTACTGGTAAGTTAGTGCTGTGTCTGCTTGGATCTTCTGCTCGGGGACCTCAGGGGTCCATGCCAGGAAGCAGACGGGGTCTCCTGTTGACAACTCACAGTCAAGGCGGAGTCCATGAACATCTGCACATAGCATCCCTACAGTCCTTGGTAGACACTTTAGATACTTTTCTAATTAGAATCGTAAAACAGTGTTTCATTCTGAAGATGAAAAAATAGAGAGCCTCAGAGATGAAGTGTTTTGTCCAGGATCACAGAGCTGGTTGGTGCTAAAGGCAGGGCAAAGGAAGATTTGGACCCTGACTCCAAACTAGTTTTCCCTTTTCCTATTTGATCCATAACTCATTATTTTATGAAACAGTTTTGCATGCCAGTCAATAGAATATCTAACGACTATGATGCTTTGAGCATCCACTGTATGCCTAGCCCTACAGCTGCGCAGCTCAGCAGCCATGAAGCAGAATTGAAAAGAAAAATGGGCCTGGTTTGGTTAAAAGTAAAAGGAAAGATGTTCTAATGGAGAACCATGGCATGAGCTAACCTATGGCAGTAGGAATGATTAAATAGCGTGAGGGTCTTTGTGTCCGTTGGTGGGTAGGGAGGGGTGGGGGCTTTCCCACAGACTCTTGTGGGTCTGTAAATAGCAATGCAATTAGAAAGTTGATCAGATAGGAGGGCGGGGGGCAGTGGAAGTGTCAGAAGCCAGGTTCCATCCACCTAAAACATGTCGAGGCTCATTTCATGTCTTAGCAACGTTTAGTTTTTCTCAAAAGGTTTGATTTCTGTCTAGACCAGACAATACATACGCACAAAGCTTGCTCTCTAGCTATTTGAAGCACTTTTGCTCTCTGTCGGAATTTCTGGGGAGTCAAACTGTTACAAGTGCTCACAGCAGGAAAAAGAAAGACAGAATTGGTCTGGAGATTGCTGCCTGAGGACGAGGCGGAATTACATTAAGGGGTCACCTCCCCACCTACATGTTGAAGGAGAGCCTAAGCAGGTCCGGGGCGGCTGCCGCCCAGGACTCCTATGTGGAAGGCTCACAGAGGCTTGTCCTTGAAGTGCTTTGATGCCCGGTTGGGAGGGGCCATCTCTCAGCTCAGCTCCCGGAAGGCTAGACTTTCTCCCTCTGGATTTGGCTCCAGACTTTGTCGATGGAGAGTGCCATCAAATGTGAGACACTCATTCCTGGCTTTGCACAGTTGTGGTGCAGGGTCAAGTAGCAAGAGGGGTGTGGTGGTTTCAATATGTGGAAAGGCTCATGGATGACAACTGGTGGGGGGAGGAATGACCTCTTAGGAAAAATAGTAGGAGTTCAAGCAGCTGGTGATGCTGATAGAATTATTTAGAGATAAAGGGGTTAGATAGAATTATTTGGAGATAAATGATAAGGGGTTAAAGGCTCATTCCCTCCAGATAGTCTGGGGTTCAGCTCCAGGTAAAATTTAGTGGCATTCATCCCACCTGCTGGGTCACAGATAAGTCGTATTTTGTTTGTTTGTTTGTTTTCCTTAAACATAGCATTTACATATAGGAAAATACCTTTATTTGGAGTGTACAGCTTCACGAGTGTTACCCAATCCTAGTCAAGATACAGACAATTTTTGTTATCCCAGAAAGTTTTCTCAAGTCCTCTTCCAGGCAGTCACCCCACCAGAGGTGCCACTGTTCTAATTTTTATTATTTAATCACCCAGATCAATATGTAGTACGTTTCGACACTCCCGAAAGTTCTTTTGTGCCTTATCCCAGTAAGTACTTGCTCCCATAGGTAACTGTAATTTTGACTTTCATCACCACAGGTCAATTTTGCTCTTCTTGAACTTTTCATATAAATGGAATCATCGTGCATTTTTCTCTCCTTCTTTTGCATGATGTAATTTTGGGATTCGCCTGTGTCATATGTGTCCATAGTGTGTTCCTTTCCCCTGGCTGTATGGTATTCTGCTGTATGGATGCACGGCATTTGGTGGATCCATAAAGACACACTTGGGCCTGGCTCATCCTTCAATTTCCTCCTCATCAACTTGTGAATTACCTTCTTTCCTTCTTACTCGTCTCTCACTCAGTCCTTGAGTGAGAGCTAAATGTGAGCTGCTGCTGTGTCTGTTGTGTTTTACTCCTGAGCCCTCGGTGCTCAAGACAGCGAGTGATTGACAGCAGGTGCTCAGTATCTGCAGAAGGGATGAACTCATGAATGTTCTGAGCACCGAGTTTTAATTGTTTCCCAGTCTGGCCCTGTGCAGTCCCTTCTCCAGCATCTCAGAACTACAGGACCTCCAAAGGCATTCTCTCTTCGTTCATAAACTGACTGTGAATCATAGGCCCACGGGTCACAAGCTCTCTCTGCGAGAGCTTCTGTGACCTCCAAACCAGATTAGGTCCCTTCGTGGGCCTCCTAACTGCCTCTGCTGCTCCAATCATGACCTTCATTCTACTTCATCGTCATTGCTGCTATAATTGACTGCTTCACCCTCTGTTTCCGTGCATCTGGAGAGCCCACATTTCTCTTCCACTGAAGTCCACGTGCTCAGCACTCTGCCTGGGACGGGAGGAGCAGGGAGTACGTCCTGGTCGGGCTTTCTTTTCACGGGGAGTTCTGTCAGGTTGTTCACCTCAAGATCATGACAGTTAGACAAAGCCCCCCATGAAGAGAAGGATGAATCTGAAATCATAGCCTCTGCTAGGGACTGGATGATTGTGTGTCCCTCCCTCCCTTTCCAAATTCATATGTTGAAGTCCTAACCCTGGATGTGATGATATTAGGAGGTGGGGGTGGGTGGGTCTTTGGGAGATGGTTACATTTAGATGAGATCATGTAAATGAAACTCCCATGATGAGATTAGTGCCCTTATGAGAGGAGGATGAGACCAGAGGTCTTTATTTTTTTTTATTTTATTTTTTAAAAGATTTAATTTATTTATTTATTAGGAAAGAGAGAGAGTGAGAGAGAGGAGGTCAGAGTGAGAAGCGGACTCCCCATGGAGCTGGGAGCCCGATGTGGGACTCGATCCCGGGACTCCGGGATCATGACCTGAGCCGAAGGCAGTCGCTCAACCAACTGCACCACCCAGGGGCCCCAGAGGTCTTTCTTTATGTGGGAGCACATAACAAGAAGGAGACAGCCTGCAAAGCAAGAAGAGGGTTTTCACCAAGAACTGAAAGGCCTGGCACCTTGATCTTGGACTTCTTAGCTTCCAGAACTATAAGAAATAAACGTCTATTGTTTAAACTCCCCAATCTACAGTATTTTGTTATAGCAACCCAAACTACTAAGACAGCCTTTGTAGAAGATTTCTACATAGGATATAGCATTTCATGTGTGGAGTCATGTCTTTATCCATCAAATATTTTAGCCCAAATGTGAAATCTGTGAATATGTTGGGTGAGTCATGGCCACGTGGTCTGTCAGCAGGATCTCTGTGCTTTCCCTTTATTCTCAACAGAGCCTCTTCAGGGGTTCCTGCATAGGCTTCAGAAGGGTTCGTGAATGCCTGAAATGGTGGGCGTAACTCTCCGTGATAGACGTAACGAGCATTTTCCTGGGGAGAGAGGCTGGAATTTCTCACCAGATCTCTGCAAGGGCCTATGCATCCTCAAAAGTTAAAACCTACTAGGAAAGACACCCCTGAATGATCTTTCTGACTACTTAAACATCTGAAGTACAAGCAGAGAAAGGAAGGAGCAGAAATGCTGCTTGGGCAGTGCGTTCTGATGCCCTGCCCCCGACCTCCTCCTAGTTAGCAGGCCGTCTCCTGGGCCTTGGTTTCATTTCTGAAGACTCTGGCTGTTGGATTAGATGGCCGCCTCGGTTTCTCGCACTGTCTGGTTCAACAGTTCATGTCAGAGGGGAGGACTGACAAACACAGTCTTTCTGTTCATTTAAAAAAGGGAGGTGCTTACCAAAAAATATAAAAAAAATAATAATTATGTGTCTCATTCCTACTTCTCTCTCTTTGAATCCCTCAAACATGCGACTTCTAAAGAAGGCCTATTATAAATCGGTGGTTACTAACAAAAGAGAAAACAAAACAATAATCTGATGGCTGCTTAGAGCCAAGTGGCTAAATGCTGTGATGCACTTCATGATCTGTTCTCGATGGGACAGAGGGAGGGAGAACCTCACTGGCTAGTCTGCTCGGGGGCATGCGAACCACTAAGTCATTTGAGAGGGAGACATTTATTTACTCAAGGGAATGTTTGTTACAATATTGTACCTATCATCAGAAATCCGTGGGAACATTTGGAAAGATTGATACTTTATTTTCTTTCTGGTGGTCAGCAATTTACTGCTAATGCCTGAAATAGAGCAAAAACCGTGGTGTAAAGTCGATGGGAGAGAGCTTAATGTGGCCACTTGCTTAAGCCCCCAAAGTATGGAAATCTGCTGCTCTTAATTCTGCCCAGGGCCAGCCTGTGAGTAACCACATTAAGCAGTTGGGCAGGGTGGTCACAGAGCAACAAATACCTTCCTTGGGGCCTCCCTGGAAACTGATGGGAACTCCGGAGAGTTGACAATGGTGATCAGAGGGTCTATATATTTAAAATGCACAAAGGATGAGCCCAGAAATTATCTGCCTGCCAACTTAACTTCTCTACCTGGAACAAATTATCCAAAAATCAATTTGCAAACACCTTTGAGATAACAAGGCCTTGAGTAATAACCTTCATGGCTTTGTAAAGAAAAGCATCTAGCTTGACTAATCGCTTAATTTCCTTCTCTGACCAAATGGCAGGCCATAAGAGGGCGATCTGAAGTTGTCCCTTAAGATTTGCTCCAAGTCACCTTGAGAAAATATCGTCCCCCTCAGTTTCATAGCAATTATTCTATCTCTGGAGAATCTCTGTGGCTAGGTAATTAATTAACAAGCAAACACAGTAGGAGTCTGATCTATCGTGAAGCTCTCGCCTGAGTTCCAGACTGAAACCCATACCTGCCTTACCCACCGGAAGAGGCCAGAGGCCTTCCAAAGTTCTTGAGCACATCTACACTGTACTGCACTCCCACATGCCTCCTCTCACCCTCCAGTTCCTAATCCTACTGCAAGCATCACTAACTTGTTCGTATCCATTGACAGATCCCAATTCTGGCAATTGATTCCAAAAAAGCCTAGGACAGGAAGAACTGGAGTCCTTTGCCTAGAGATGTTCATTGTGGCATTGTTTACTGTAGCAAAAGTTGGAACAACTCATGTGCCCAGCAATTTGAGATTAGTTAGTGTGATTACCTGATAGATTGTTCTGTAGCTATGTAAGATAGTGATGACAAAATCCGCTGCAACAAAAACTTACCATGTGTACTATATGCTGGCTAAGTGAACATGATTGTAAAAAAGTGAAAGAACTTTTAAAATAAAGAGAAATTAACCTAAAAATCCATGTTGTAAACAGTCTGTTTTTAAAAAAAAATTTTTTAAAGATTTTTTTATTTATTTGAGAGAGGCAAGGAGACAGTGAGTGAGTGCAGAAGCAGGGAGAGGGGCCAGGGAGAGGGAGAAGCAGACTCCTTGTTGAGCAAGAAGCCCGATGGAGGGCTTGATCCCAGAACCCTGGGATCACAACCTGAGCCAAAGGCAGATGCTCAACTGACTGAGCCCCCACCCCCCAAGGTGCCCCCAACAAAGTCTTTAGAACAGAATAAGTGAGGGGATAAAAACATTGGGCCTATATGTTGCTGTAGCTATATGAAAAAGGCTTAAATATATGAATACAAATTGGAACATGAAGAAATAAAATTGGCTATTCTATTGGGTGCTAGGGAAGGGGACTTACTTTCTCTTAATTCTTATTTTCTTTATTGTTTCACTGCTGGTTTTTTTTTTGCTATAGACAAAAATAGCACTTTGATTTTTAGAAAATGGGCAGCTAGAGGCAAACAGCTTTCCAAGGGAACAGCTGGTCTGGGAAGGCATAGAGATGTGGGTTCCATTCTGCCTTACCTGCTTCATGAACCCATTGCTTCGGTTCTTTGTTTTTATCCGTCAAAATGGAGGTGGTAACGTCCCAAGATTTGCACAAAGTAATGCATGTGCGATTTCTTGGTTAATAAGGACTATAAAGTTAATGTTAACTGCTACAGCTTTGCCAGTGGGTTAAGAATTGCCAGAAAAATGACACCCCCCATGAGGGTTTGTTGAAATTCTCGTTTATTTAGCCGAAGAAGTGGGGCAGCTCCTAGCCGATGCAAGATAACTCCGCATGACTTTTCCCTTGACCCTCTATTCCCACTGCAGCCACTGTGCCAGTGACGTTCTCCCTGCTGGAGGGAACCCACTGGAGTTGAGAAAGAAGTTGCATTTTTTCCGTGCCATCATCCTTTTGCTACTTAGGCTCCTAGCCCTACTTGGGGAGAACTTCCACTAACAATCTGTGTGCTGCTATGAAAGAAATATTTGTAAATCTCAGACTCTCCTGGGCTTTGAATCAAACCCCACTTCTGTGAAGGCATATTCTCAGTTGAGGATAGAAAACAGAGTATTAACCCAGACATCTTTGCTGTGTTCTAGAAAAACCATTTACCCACTATTGCCTTCTTTCTTTCTTTTCTTTAAATGAAGGAGATAAGGTAGTGTGGGGGAAGAAACAGTGACTCAGGAATCTACATGCAAAATCATGGCAACTCGAGTAGGACGTGAATGGAGTTAAGAAAGGGATCTGAGCTACTGTATGTGGCTCTCTCTTGAATTCTGTCCTTGTCCTTATGTGCTTGGGTTCTTCTCTATAAACCACTTGGGTCTGACATCCTTTGCCGATTGCTTCTCTTCCAGAGCCTCCCACACCCATCGCCCCCCCAGAGCTGCTGGCGGTCGGGGCCACATACCTGTGGATCAAGCCAAATGCCAATTCTATCATCGGCGATGGCCCCATCATCCTGAAGGAGGTGGAATATCGCACCACCACGGGCACCTGGGCCGAGACCCACATAGTTGACTCTCCCAACTATAAGCTGTGGCATCTGGACCCTGACGTGGAGTACGAGATCCGAGTGCTGCTCACGAGACCAGGGGAAGGAGGCACGGGACCACCAGGACCTCCCCTCACCACCAGAACCAAGTGTGCAGGTAAGAGCTTCGCTTACGACTCATTCTGAGAGGTTGGGCAGTTGATACTCCTCTTGGCGTTCTGAGACAATCATCCCGAAACTTGTGTGTTGGCAGTGTGCGTCCTGTTGTAGAGAGCAACAGGCAGGGTTTGGGTCTTGCCTTAGGGGACCTACAGGCTCTGGTGGTAACTCCGGAGATGGCCTGGTTTTGACTGTGATTCATGGGGCCACCGATGTCAGGGAGACGTTCCTGGTCCTGACAACGTTTCCAGTGGGACATTGGTTCTGTCGCTGTAAGGCCTTCTGGTGTCTCCGTCTATCTGAGGCTTCCTAGTCCTGAAAGTGTCCCCTGAGGGCTCCTGGCCCTGTGTGCCTTGGAAAGACCTTGTTTGAGCTATATCCCCAAGGGCTTCTGATTCTTGTTATATATCTAAAGTGTTTGTGATTTTAACTTTGTCCCTGAGGATCCCTTGGCTGGGCCTGTGACCCCAGTGAGCCCTTGGTTTTCACAGTTTCCCTGAGCGTTCCTGATCCTCGTACTGGCTCTAAAGGGTTCCTGGTGCCAACTCTATCTTGAGTACCTCCTGGATCTGAAGTGTCTTTCAGTGGGCACTGCAACTGCTTCACTCCCCAAGAGCTTTCTGGCTCTGCATCCCTTGGAGCTTCCTGGTTCCAACCTGAGAGTCTGGACCAGGACTCTGCCTCCAAGGCTCATCTGGATGCTGTGTCTTTGGATGATCCTGGGTCACTGTTCTCTGGAGGCTTGTGGCTCTAGCCATTTGTCTGAGGTTTTTGGATGCTGCTTAAGAGTTTGATGTCTGAGACTGTGTCCGAGAGGGTTCTTTTGATCCAACTGTATCATATTCCTGGGGACTCCAGGCTTCTGGAGGGGCATTGGTGAGGGTTATATCTCTGACTCCATCCCTGAGATGTTCCGGCTCTGACCGTAATGCGAGAAGTTAAAAGAACTCGGTGTTTTGTTTTGTTTTGTTTTTCCTTGAGATCACATCATTTATATTATCCCATTTTTTTCGTCTAACCACTTGATGTAAGTACTTGTATCTCATATATACGTGAAGAAATAGAGACCCAATATTTTAAATCTTTTTGTCCAAAGTCATAGAAGTGACCAGTGGCACAGTCAGAATTTGCTTTCAGGTTTTTCTGACTCTAATGCCATTGATCATCGGTCACAGCACAGAGAAAGCAGAGAGGTATGTGCCATCGGCATGGAATACGGAGCTTCCACGCATGGGCCAGGGAAGTGGAGGCATGAGCCGTTGGCTTCCACTGGGAAAAGAGTCACTGATGGCTTCTGGGTGGGGGGAAAAGCCGTCAGCACAGCGACCCCCATGGAACAAAAAAGCAAAACAAAATACAGTTAGTTCTACTATAATGTGACATCCTCGTCTCTAGAAATCACTGCGGTGTGGAAAGTTATGCAGTAAAAACCAACAGGGTGATGGGAAAAAAGTAGGATTGAAGCACAACACTCCTACTTCATCAGTGACCCATTTAAAAAGAGAGGAAAGTAAGCGAAAGTGATGGCACAGTGTCACGCGTGTTAATGGCTTAGGACATGCCTACATCCTGCAGTGTATATGGGGTGTTTCCTCGAAGGGACCCCACGTGTGCTGTGGAAGTGTGTGCCTGGAAGGTTGCAGTCTGTGGGCACCAGTGCTGGTGAACAATGCTTTCTGAAGGCAGTGGGAAGTTGTGACACCCGCCGGGGACAGATGTGGCTCTTAACACATTGGCCAATGGACGTATCAGGTGGATGTTTGAGGTGGGTTATTCCTGTGTGGCTCCATTGAGCTGGGTGCAGTTTACTGCTTCACTAGTGTTTTCCATACAGAATCACACAGAGCAGATGTGACATGCGTGTTATGCTCAAATTGTTCCCTAACATGTCAGTCGTGTTGGAACACACTCATGTTGTCAAAACAAGAACTATAAGAGAATCGACGGTAATCATTCATAAGTACCTCCGTAGTGCATCTCGATGGTATGGAACCCAAGGTTAGTGAGGGTGCCATTGCTTGGGAATATTCCTCTGAATATTATCGAATCACTGTGATAAATGGAAATGCCATTTTCTTGATTATTTTCAAAAGTGGGCCTTTTGCAGAATTCCTTATTGAAACCTGATTATGAAACCTACTATTTTGGAAGGACATAAGATTATGTTATTAAACCAAGTAATGCCTTATCTCGGCTTTGCAATTCAATATTCATCCATAAAAGTAATTGATTTGATCCTGCCAATGAGACTTTCCTTTTTCCACTGGGTAAATCTAAGAGTTTCCAGGGTTTTTGATCTTTATAAATGATACTCAGAGTACTTTAGCAGCCCCCACGGACTTACTCGCTGATGATCATATAATACATTTTGAAATTCAATCGCAAGATGATCATCACAATAAAAATTTACAATCTATTGCAAACTGTTGCCACGACTGTGTAATGGATTTTACATGTTGAAAACACAATTGTCTGACTATCACTATAAAAATTATGAGTTGAAATGCTGTTTGTGGTTTTATATTTCAAAAAAATGTTGGTGTTTAAGTAAGTTACAGCTAAAATCTTAAATAACCCACATTTTACAAAATGTGTCATCAAGAACATAATGTTGTTTCCCACATTGCCACTGATGGTAGAATGTTCTCTGCCTCATAATTAATTTTTAAGTGGATTTCAGGGCTGGTATCCATTTGTGGATGCTCTTTATTGGGGTTGGTACTCTGAGCCCCCCCTTCCTTTTTCTATTATTAATCACACTGGATATGTACTCATTATTTTGCAAAACAGCAAATGAGAGAATGTGGAGTGTGGAAGGTGTAATTTCTGCCCAGAGGAATTTACAGGCTCAGTTAAGAGTCCAGCAAAACAGCAAAAAGGGTAAAACATAAACATAAAGTCGAATATTGAAAAAGCATGCTTCATGGGGAAAAACCAGGTTGCTGTGGAAAGGCAGTGCTCTTAAAATGGTCTGGAGCACTGATTCTCAAAACGTAGTCCCTGGACCAGCAGCATCAGCCTAACTGGGGGACTCATTAGAAATGCAAATTCAATTCGGGGCACCTGGGTGGCTCAGTGTGTTAAAGCCTCTGCCTTCTGCTCAGGTCATGATCTCAGGGTCCTGGGATCGAGCCCAGCATCAGGCTCTCTGCTCAGCGGGGAGCCAGCTTCCCCCTCTCTGTCTGCCTGCCTCTCTGCCTACTTGCGATCTCTCTCTCTCTCTCTGTCAAAATAAATAAAATCTTAAAAAAAAAAAAAGAAATGCAGATTCTCAGGCCCCGTGCCCTGACCGAATGATTCGGAAATTCTCAGAGTGGAGCCCAGAAATCTGTCCTTGAAGGAGCCCTCTGAGTGATGCTGAGGCACACCCATACTGCAGAACCGCTGGCACGCCGTGCCACACCAGTATGCCACTTTGGTGGTGTGTCGTTATGCTGATCCGTAAGGCAGCTCCGAGAGGTAGGCAGGAGGAAGACTAAGCTCAGGATCGTCAGACCAGATCACGAATCAATTCAGTGTTTGGCGCTGAGCCTCTTGGCCCAGGGAACTCCCCATCACATGGTTTGCTCGAGTGTCCTCTCCCTGTGTCCTCTGGAGCATGGGCTTGGGTAGTAGGGAGACTGGCAGTTACGGAGACCAGCCTCATGGTCCAGCCCACTGCAGCTGTAGGCCTTCCCATCAAACATCTCCGGAACCCCCTCCCTGTGCCAGACTCGGTGCTAGACCCTGGTGGCAGAGGCTTAAAGCAGGAGCTCAGGCTACAAGACCAGGGATAGCATCCCCAGGAAGATACCAGCGGGCCAACTCACTGAGGGCAGGTGGGGATATATTCTGGTTTCTCTAGGTCCGACAGGCCCCTGGCCAGCTATATCCTTGGTGCATCAGGAGCGGGGTCTCACCTTTAAGGGTGGAGGTGGTCAAGAGTTTGGCGACACAGCAACATCCCAGCCCAGTAGTCTGGAGTTCAGAACGAGACTCTAAGGCAGTTAAGCCAGAACCTGGACAGATGATCAGATAGGGAACGTGAGGGTGAGAGAAGAGGGCCAATGACGATACTCCCAGGCTTTTGGTTTAGACGGCGGAAAGATGAGTGGTAGAATTGTTTTCTGGGATGGAAAACACAGTCGATGGTTTCAGGGCAAGGGAGCAAGTTCAGGTTTGAAGCTGTTGTGTTTGGGGAAAGGTGCACAGCAGGTGAAGGCATCCAGAAACCTGGAGCTCGGGAGAGAGCAGTGGGCTACCTCTTCATCTTCCCTGAGAACCACCTGTTGGCACCTGGATTATAGAATCAAAGGGACTTCTTAGTACCAGTGAAAGCAGTCTGATTTTCTTTCTTCATGCTATTCCCTGGAGATGCCCCACTCATTTTTTTTTTCACTCACCATTTTGTTTTTTTGCTCAGTTTAATCATTTGCCATCCTTCCTGAGATACAGGCGTGGGCTGCATATGTGATCATGTACATCAAAGTGCTTTGAAAAGCTCAAAATACTTTTCAGATGCCTGTAATAAAACAAAGTATTATTGGTTGCTGCTACTCTTCAGGATGTTGTGATTGTGACTTGTTAAAACAGGAAGTCTTACGTGTCCATGTCTTTGGACTGACTGACGGGGGAAGGGGTGGGCCATGTTCTTTTGTTCTTCAGTATCTCATGGGAAATCGCATTTCGGAATCTGATGATCCTAGTCTGGACTCTGGAAGGTTTTCTTGTCTAGAAGTGGGTGGTTTTCTCTGATGCATCTCCAACAGCAGACATCCAGAGATGGGTCCTAGGAGGGCTATCTTCTGCCGACCCAGCCTTACCTTGAGTGCTGTCTCTGATGGGAAGCCCAAGCTCTCCCATGACCATGAAACTTTGTGGATCCTGGGGGGTTACTGTTATTCTCTATCTAACACTAGCTGATTATCACAAAACTCTGGATGGGGTCCTATGTTGGAGCAGAGTATCCTTTAGGTTCAAAAGACCAGAGGCTGCTAGCATAGATATCTGGATTTCATAAGAACCAAGGTCAATGGCACTGAGAATGGGGGCCAGGGCCAGCAATTGGGGAAGGCCAGTGAGATGAGGAGAGGTGCAGACACACCCCTGATCCAATTCATCTTTTCTCCCGGTACCACTTTTAATGGCCTGAGCACCTCCTTGTTGATGCCTTAAAACTCTCATGCAGCATTGGACAAAAGAAATTCTCCCTCATTGTCACCCAAATCTGGCTCTGTGCGACATCCACTTATATATGGGTCTGGTTTTATTTTCAGGAGACATATTCCTCCTTATCTCTGAAACAGGTCCTCAGCAACCCAACGTTATCTGGCTTATGCTATGGAAATCTCTTCCCTTCATCCTCAGCAATCACCGTCCCTTCCCAGTTGTGGAGCCACAAATCAATAATCTGGCAAGCCAAGTGATCATAACTCCCCCCCCCCGCCCTCCCCCCACCTGATTTCTTACTCCCTGTAAATCAAAGACTCTCTTGCCTGGGCGCCCACTTCACTGTGGGCTCACAGAGTTCAAGTTTTCCAAGTGGAAAGTGACTTTGCACAGCCCGAAATGTGACACACGCTGCTGATTTGAAGAGCTCTCTTCTTCTTCCCTCCACCTGAGATTTGATTGCACATTATATTTTATTTACATATTTATGGATTCCTACTTGAAGTGATATGTGTCTGTCTCTTTTCTCTAAAGGAATAAAAAGGAGAAATTCAAATTGCTGAGCTCAATGAAGTGAGAGTAGTCATTAGAATTGCGTGAGAAGAATAGGGGCTTTAGAGCCAAGAAGAATCTGGTTTTTATTCCCAGCTGGTATTCGCTGTCTGGATGTGTGTGCACCTGTGTGCGGCTCGGCTTCCCTCCTTCACTCTAGGAGGTTACAGCACACTGTGTTGTTGGGAAGCCTCAGTCAGAGAAGTCAGCAGCCTAGTGCGTGGGGCACTGGGTGTGGTGCATGAACAATCAATCTTTAACACTGAAAAAATAAAATAAACATATTTGGGAGGAAAAAAAAAGAAGCCTAGCAGAGAACTCAAAACATCGAAGCCCTTTAATGAACATTATTTGGAAGAAAAAAAAAAATCCTTGGGCCTAGAAAGACGGGTGTCAGGACCTAAACCGATTGCTTTCATTCTGGGGTGATGGCCCCTATTGAAAAGACTTCTCGAGTGCTGTTGTCTTTACTTTCTCAGACAGCAGGGGGATGAGCGCAGCAGCTCTGAGCTGCAGGGAAGATGTGAAAGGAAAGGCTTGACAGGTACCCTGGGGTCCTTGGTGCGTGCTTGCAGGGTGCAGTGGTACCTGATAATGGGGTCCAGGGCGGAGATAGGAGTTAGGCTTTTTCCGATTTGGTCTTAGTCCCAAGTAAGAGGGAGAAGCATATCATCCAGACCCACCTCTTTTCTGGGAAGCTAAGGCTTTTGAGCATGAGAACTTGCAGACAGGGATGGAGATGAGTCCTCACTCTCTTCAATGAGCATCCTCAAGCAGGCTCTGGGTTTTCCGTCCAGCCTGCAGTTCGAGGGTAGAGTGGAAGGAGGAAAGAGAGAAACTGAGGGTCTAGAAAAGAGAACAAAGCCATGTAACTAGTCTTTCTGTGCCTTTTTTTTTTTTTTCTTTTTCTCTCTTAAATTTCTGTAAGCCTCAGAGCTTCAATAGGGGTAGTATTACCTGGCCCAACACTTAGGGCTCTGAATTAGAAGCAGGTGGGACTTTTTTCTGAGCAGGATGGTGGTATGAGCCCAGACATCTACCTCCCACCTCTGCCCTCTGCCATAATCCTGGTGAGATTACTCATGAGTCTTAGGGAAACACAGCAGCATCAACCAGTAAGAGTCAGATCACCACCCCACCCAGAACCAAAACAAAATCTGCAGACCCATGGAGAAATCTCCAACCCTGTGACAAACTGGGGAAAGAGGGTCTTCCGTGCATGCCACACCATGCCCAAAGGGACATTGTTGCCCGAGTCGTGCCTGTGAGCTCAGACTGGGGCACCCACAGAAGACGGATTATGACAAGCACTTGTGCACAGTGATTTGGAGAAGTGGTACTCATTCTTCCACTTTCCCTGTCCTCCACTGCTTCCTCTGTTGCTTCTGTGCCTCCTTCCTCCCCTGGAGCATAGGACTGTGGCAGTGAGATGAGGGAATGGAGAGGGAGAAAGCCTGCTCTCACCGTACTTGGTCCAGGAGTTGCTGCTCTCCCCTCCCTACCTCTGCCCACATGACATCTACAGGTGGCTACCTTGGAGCCCCTCACTTGGTTTAGGAAAGATGAGGAGAAAAGCTAAAGTTTTCTTCCCTTACCCGTATTCACAACCTCCAGGAGTCTCTCCTCCCAGTCTACACAGCCTCCTTGTTGTGTGAGCCGAGGGTGGTGTTGGAATGGAGAGGGAGGGTCCAGTTGGGCGCCTCTTACAGTCTCAGAAAGGACCTCTGGGAATGCCTCAGCCGTTCTCTGGAGGACATGGTAGTCCTTACTCCTTAATCTTCTTGGTTTTGTAGTCTCGGGTACAATTCCCAAGTAACAAGAAAAACCCTATTAAACATCCTGTTACTTTTTAGATTTTTCTGCTGCCATGTGATCCCTAGATAACTAGGGCCTGGAGGGTAAAGTACAATAAGTCAACAAACATACTCTGGTAAATACTCCCTGATTCTTTCTAACCTTGAAAATCTAGATTAGAAGAAAAGGTGAGCCACGGAGAGATAGTATTAATGATAATAAAAGCTAATATATTTGTGGGGTTTTTTTGTTTATCAAACTTGCTAGATTACAAAAAATAGCTTCCAAATACTTTAAAATTGGACGTAGTCATTCCTCTGCCTGTGAAAATCTTGAGCCAACAATGCAAAGAAGATGGATGATTATAATAATGAGAACCACAGTTCTCACTGTTACTGAGTTTTGAGTCTCTGTGGTTATGCAAGGGCCATGGTGTGGAGCTTGTTTGAGGACTTTACTTGGAATTCTTGTAGCAACCTAATGGGGTGGGTATAGTTTCCTCCATTGACTGTCTGGAAGGTAAGGGACTTTTCCAAAGCCACATACCAGGTGGCCTAGCTGGGAGTCAAGCACCGAACTCCATAGCTACAAAGATCAAGCTGTTTCTAAAATGACCCCCAGAATCCAGCATCATTATGAAAGCATAAGGCAACATGACGAAGTTGGGTTTATTCCAGAAAGGCATTGATGAAAGATGTTGAATACTGGAACAACTGTTGGTATAATGCCTCTATCAGTAAGTCAAAGGATGAAAACCATCTGATCTCCAGAGAGGCTGAAAGTAATTTGGAAAAAAAAAAAATCAGTCTTCGTTATTGATCAGAATTCTTAGTAAGCTAGGAATGGAAAGGCACTCCCCACACTCTGCCCTCCCCCCCTTCCCCAGGAGCAAATATTCTTACAGCCTCAAAGCCTAGAGAATAAACTAAACAAAAAGAAGTTATTAGGGTTACCAAGAGATTTGGTAGTATGGTAGGACACAAAGCAAATAAACAAAAATCAATAGCCATATGCCAGTAATAACCATATAAAAATATAATAAAATATATCCTGTTCTCAAATGCAGTTAAAATACAAATACTTAGGAGTAAACCTAGAAATGTGCAGAAACTAGGTATAAAAACACACACATCTGTAAAACTTAACTGAGGATGATAAAGACCTGAATCAATGGAGAGCTATATCATGTAGTTGGATTCGCACATTTAATATCGTGGGGGTATCAGTTCTCCCCAAATTAATTTATGGGTCTAATTCAATTGCAGTCAAAACCCGGATTCTTTGTGGAACTTGACAAAGTGATTTCAAAGTAGATCTGAAAATAATACAGAGGAGGAGGTAACAGAACGCTTTAAAAAAGTGGTGTGGGGGGACGTTTCTGTGAACTATCAACAATGTCATAGCTATAATCACTGAAGCCCAGAAAATAATCCAGTGTGTAGTGAAACTAGCTGTTAACATTTATATGAATGGAGAATTGCTTAACAAATAGTCTATTTGTAATTGGTTAATAATTTGGAAAAAAAATAAAATGCATTGTGTATGTATTATGATATGCTAAATAGATTATGGAGCAATTAAGAACTTAAAAGCAGGAAAAACCAAGAACCAGAAGAAACTAAATACTGTTCTTTTATTACAAGGGCCTTTCAGTTCATTGAAAGCAAACAAATATGCCATTGAGTCACAGTTTACAGATTTTACTATGTAAAAAGAAAAGAAGGAGAAGAAAAACTTCAATGCTATATTAAAAAAAACCATGAAAAGCAAATGGGTAAAGCTGGTTCTGAGAAAATAGGACAGAATTGAGAAGAAAGGGATAGTATTTTTACATAAAAGAACTCTAATAACAATAAAAATGTCATTATACTGACAGAAAAAAAAAAAAAGGCCGAGAAGTATTGACAGGTAATTGTCAAACAAAATATGAAAGGAAGAACAAATTTAAAATGTCCAATGTCAGGTTGCCTCGTGGCTCAGTTGTTAAGCGTCTGCCTTCAGCTCAGGTTATTACCCCAGGGTCCTGGGATCGAGCCCAGCATTGGGCTCTCTGCTTGATGGGGAGACTGCTTCTCCCTCCCCCACTCCCCCTGCTTGTGTTCCCTCTCTTGCTGTCTCTCTCTGTCAAATAAATAAATAAAACCTTAAAAAAAATAAAATATCCAATGTCACAGTCAAGTTAAGTGCATATTTAACCTATAAGATTATCAAAATATATCTAATTTTAATTGGTAAAAATCAGCGTTGACAAGGAGCAATGAAGCAGGCCCTTAGAGGCATTTTTGCAGGTGGGTTAACTGGCACAGCATCTTTAGAGGACAATTTGCTAATTTTTTTCTTCTAACAAAATAATCAGAGCTGCACAAAAGAAGCTATATACTTAGCTTCTTGAGGTCATCACTGCATTATTTATAAGGCCAAAACTTGGAAATCACTTAAATGCCCCGACAATAGGAGCATAGTTAAGTAAAATTCTTGTGCATGCACACAGTGAATTCTATGCTGGCATTACAAACCGTGTATTTCATAGAATATCTAATGGCATGGGTCAGTGTTCATGCTATGATAAGGTAAAAAAAAATCAGCTTGCAAAACTGCATATGTAATTGCTGTCCCAGTTTTTTTGAAATATAAATATGCAGCCCATGTATCAGCTGGTGAGTTTATCAGAGCTGTTAAGTATTGACCAGAATTCCCCATTCCAAATCCTGCACCTGGTCTGATTCTTCCCAGATTCCCAGGAAGCGCATGACACCACCCCTCATTCGCTGCCTGCCCTGAGTTCTGGAACATCACTCTGTTTCTCCTGGTTGTCCCAGCTGGACCGAATAGGGAACTGGTCTCTCTCTCCTACTCTCCCAAAGCTGCATGGACATATGGCTCTTTCTTCTGCCCATGCCTGGCGGGCCGCAGGCAGAGGATTGCCTTGCTCTGCTAACCAGCAAACAACTTGAAATCCTTCTGTAGACTTAAAGGTCCCTGCAATGGGCAGGGATTTTTCATCTTCTCCTCTCCCTCCCACATCACCCAAGTGACGCAAAGTCTTCTCACTTCCAGAGCAGTTCCTCTTTCCTCTGATTGATTCCAGCTGCAGCCCCAAGCCTGCCTTTGCATACCTTTTGCATTGAAGCGAACACTAAAAAGGAGCGTGGAGAGGGCGGCTAATGCTGAGATCAAATCCTTTTTTTCAGTGAGAACAACCTTCCCTTAAAAAAGTGTTTTATCAGTCCTTATGTGCATGCACAGTCACACATACCATAGATATGCTATCTATTTTGTATATGTGTAAATAAATATATGTGTTCGGTAAGTTGTGGGCCACTGAACAGTTTCTGTTTTGCTGTGTTGTATACAATGTATACGAAGAGAAGTAGGTTTCCCCCTCAGAGTCAAATGTGAATATGAAAGATAGTTATAAATTGTAAAGCACTCTATATAAATGGGAGAGGTTATTTTTATCATTGTTAGTGTATTGTTGACATTCTTGGAATGTTACACTTGCTGAGCCCTGGGATGCAAGCACAACTTTATGCTGTGCTCATATGGAGCAGGGGACGGTCAGATTAGGGGTTTGCCCCATCTGGCTTAGAATCCAGGTTCTCTCATTAGGATGCTGGGCAGCTTCGGGCAGTTTGCTTAACTTCTCTGGACCATCTTCTCCATTAAATTTGGATAATACTCCTTACCTAATTGCATAGAACTTAGGGTCATTGATATTAATGATGGCTAATCACTGAATCTGCTTGCAACCCCACAAGGAAGGTAGGTACCATCATCACCATCACTACCAAAGTCTAGAGAGGTTAAGTATTCTGTTGCAAATCACAACGATTAGGAAGTGGCTAAGGTTCAGAGCCCATGGAGTCTGACTCTAATTCCTGCTCTTACCCACCTGGCCATATAAGTGTAAATGCTTGGCACCATGCTCAGAACATAGTAGGTGCTTAGTAAATGGGAGATTTGGCAATTGAACACCCTAGAGACTCTCTCCCTCTCCAGGCCCTCCTAACCAGTGAGCCCAAAGACCTTCACTGCATTGGGCTCACGGGGCGCAAAGGGTTGCCGTTTGTTGTGCTCCCACATGAAAGGGACTCTGTGCCTCACGAGAGAGGGAAGCCACTGTCAGTCAGTTTCTGCATCACACCCCCATTGCCTTGACCCAGAGTCATCCTGAGATACCTAAGGGGGGGCTGTGGCAGGAGCTGAGAGTGGAAGCTGGGGCATCTTTCAGGACCCAGCAAGGAAAAGCTGTCCATCCGCCATTGCCATATAGATTTCCCTAGCTGGGGATGTCTTAGTTCTCTGGAGGCGTACACTCCTCTTCCAATCAATCTTTTTCCCGGCCGTGTCCAGGGCTGGTGCAGTTACTGTGGGGACTGCTGCTGCTGCTGCACTTCCTTCATTGTCCTCTTGATCTTCGTACTTGAAAAAAATGAAATAGCATTGGTGCCAAAGCACATTTTTGAAAAGAGAACATACATTCCACGTACAATTTATATATATATATATATTTTTTTTTTTTTTTGCTGGTGCATATTCCCTTTCAATCACTGATCCCATTCTTAACATGTAATTATGCCTCATGTGCCATTTATAGCCCTCTCCTGTCACTCAGCACCATAAAGTTAATATTTTACAGGTTCTTAAAGAATTTTCAATACTGTTTTAATGGCTCATCATGTCCCTTAGAGTCTAATTACCATAACTTGCTAAATGATGCCTTTATTGTTGGATATTTGGGTGTTTCCAAAGTGTCGTCCTCTTCCAGCCTGTATGCTTCTGTTTGAATTATTTTCTTAGGCTATATTTCAAAGAATCAGGTATTAAAAGGTAGAGATGTCCTTATGGCTTCTGCTACATTTCACAGGTGACGTTCAGTGAAATAACTCTGGTGTTTTATAATGATATGAGTGCTTTCAGTGTAACCTTGGCAGAATTGTGGACCATGATTTTTTTTTTTTCATTTGCCAATTTGAGGCATGAAGTGGTATTTCAAGTCTGTCTATATCCTCTGCTTCTGCGTTCTCCTCGGCCTGCCTCAAATGTACCAGCCACCACTCTGGTCTTTATTCCATTCCTCAGAAGCCCCATGGCTAACCTCTTTGCTGCCTCCAGCCTTTGCATGAGCTGCTCCCTCTCCCTGGAACTCCATTCCCCTGCTGACCCACCATCTTCCTTTCCAGGTCCCTTTAAAGCTGACTTCAGGAGAGACTTTGCTTGATGCCCTGTTCTAAGTCTCCTGCAATTTCCCTATCTAATCATTTATGACACTTCACAGAATTTATCCTGATTTGTAATCATCTGCTTATTTATGTGTCTTTGTTGCGTGCCCCTTCCGTTACACTGTACTCCCCGAGGTCAGTATGCTCTTCTTTTCTGGTCACTAGTACCTGGCATCGTGCCTGGCACATAGTAGGCACTCAGTAAATAGTGCATATTGGGAAGATATATGTGTGGACTCTGGAAATTTTGGAAGATCGGAAATACACAGACAAAAATTTAAATGGACCAACCTGGCATCCTCACTCAGCAATAAAAAAGCTATTACCAAGTTGGTAGTTTTAAGAGTTTCATGTTCTACGTTTAATTCATCAACTTATTTTTGTCTTTGGTACATGGTGAGGTTTCAACTCGGTTTACATCTGTGTGTCCTCTATTACCCCAGCACGACTGTGGAATACGCTCAGAGTGTCCCAGACATTGAGGGGCTGGGGAGACAGGATGAGGACCGCTTGACAGAGAGAGCAGGGAAGGAAGCTGGGAGCCTGACCCAAAGAAGCTTCTCCAAAGAAAGTCTATCAGAGCGAGGGTCCTAACCGCGAATCCCTTGATGTGACGTAGTAGCCGAGCAGACGCCCCGACCACAGTTAGGGAGACTCATTTTGGGAGGAGAGCTCCAGCCCTACCCGAGTAGCCAGCACCGCCAGCGTTTGTAAATTCTTTACCGAACTGTCTTTCTAGAGCTTTTCTACCATTGCCATCGCTCTCTGCTGTGACTGAGGCTAACCTGGATGATTGCCCTATTTTACACTGGGGGATGTGGAGGCGCTCAGGAGTTAAGGGGCCTTTCCTAAATCTCATATCTCAAGATAACTGTGAAATAACATCTTCCAACCCCAAACTCTTCAGACTCCTGCCATTACAGAAGGTTTCTCTGTGCTGTGAATATTGGATTAACCACAGGGCCTGGGGGAAAGGTGGAGGGGATGGGGCAGAGGAGGCAGGTTCTGATTAATTGAATGTTTATTATTTTTTTTTATTTGGAGGTTAAGCAGCAAATCCATTTAAACTTGGCTCAGACTAGTTTATATGGGACAATATGAACTAAACACAATAAAATTGAGCCCAGAGGAATATCCCAGAGAGGAAGGAAGTCAGTAATGTGATCCTTAATTGCCTTTTACACTTGGTACACGTCCTTGACTACCATGCCCGCCCCAAAGCATCTGATCAAAGCGATGCAGCTTGGAAATCTGAAGGCCTCTTGCAGGCAGTAAAGGGCCATCCCCCTGTCCTGAGCCTTGCTAGATTCTCAACTCCCTGAGGACAGAGCCTTGTGCATTTCACTCCAGCATCTGGCTGGCGTATGCAGAGGTTTGAGGAATGGATGGGTGTGCATTCTCAATTAGGTGTGACTATTAAGGTAATAATGTTCTGTGTTTTGGGGGGTTTAGGATTCATGATAAATGGGCAGCAGGACATTTGTAATAGGACACACGAAATACCCCAAGAGCATGACACTTAATTCTGGCCACGTATTTTCAGAGACACCAGATGAGAGCGATGACGTTGGAGAGTGCTGGCCCAGTGGGATGAGCTAGGAAACTGGTCATGTGAGTGGCTTAAAGACACTGACCAAGATGCTTGCTCTGCAGTCGGGGAGACTCCGATGCCCGGAGTCGTTCCAGCTTCTACTGCACATGGTGGGAAGGTTAAGGCAGGTAGTCATTTTTTAATGGCATTTTGTAGTGATGATGAAAGACATTGTTTTCATCATTTTTATTTTGGAGGATACAGAAAAACACTAAAAAAGAATAAAACCCACCACTCAGAGATAACTACTCCAAATTTTGGTGTAACTCTTCCAATTAGGGTTGTTATGTTGTTGTTTCTTTTAATGTCTACCTCCTCAGATAAACTTGAGCCAACATGTACACGTTTGCTCTATAACCAATTTCTTTATTTAACAAATGGCTAATGAATATTTTCCCATGTACTTATTTTTTTTTCTTTACTTAAGTTCATGTAAACATATCTTGAATAACTCCATGCATCAGGTATGGAACTTGGCCTTAAGTGTGTGGCATGATGAATAAAATAGACATGATCTTGGTTTTTATGGATCTTGAAAGCTGTCGGGAGAGATGTACATTGCATTTAATATATGGGTGCAGAAATACGGTCCAGCTGTGTTATTTGGGGCCTCTGTGTTGGCACAGTCGTCTG
Source organism: Nasua narica (assembly GCA_028533885.1). Lineage (NCBI taxonomy): Eukaryota > Metazoa > Chordata > Mammalia > Carnivora > Procyonidae > Nasua > Nasua narica. The sequence goes on along the minus strand of CM052811.1, from coordinate 106,254,959 downwards.
CTCGCTAAAATGTAGCTGGGACACCAAAATTAATGCTCACGTTCCATGGTCATTCACAAACAGGTGCAGAGTCCTGGAAAAATTTCCCTTCCCGACTGAGGGACAGACAAGGTGGTGCTCTGCCTCCTTGTTTCAGGCCTCCTTCCATAAACAAATAACCTTTTTGTGGTTCTGTTTAGTGCCCTGTGTTTCCCATTTTTGTGTGTTTTGTTGGTGATGGTGCTGTTTAAAATAGTCCCTACGTGGGACGCCTGGGTGGCGCAGGCCATTAAGCGTCTGCCGTGAGCCCAGGTCATGATCTCAGGGTCCTGGGTTTGGCCCGGGTGGGTCTCCTGGCTCAGTGGGGAGTCTGTCTGTCCCCCTCCCCACACGTGATCTATCCCTCGCTCTCTCGAGTAAATAAATAAAATCTTAGAAAAAACAAATCGTCCCTAAGCATAGTGCTGAAGTGCTACCTGGTGTTAGCGAGAGCAAGAAGTCTGTGAGGTGCCTTCTGGAGAAAATGCATGTGTTAGGTGAGCTTTATTCAGGCATCAGCTACAGTGCTGTTGTCTGTGAGTTCAATGTCAATGAGTTAACTGTAGTTATATTTATATATATTTTTGTATAGTTTATTTATAGTTTAATAGGTCATATATAGTTATATATATATATATTATAGGGGGTTTTTTTTTAGAATTTTTTTAAGATTTTATTTTTTTCATTTATTTGCCAGGGAGAGAGAGAGAGCACGTGAGAGCACAAGCAAGGGGAGCAGCAGAGGCAGAGGGAGAAGCAGGCTCCCTGCTGAGCAGGGAGGCCAATGCAGGGCTGGATTCCAGGACCCTGGGATCGTGACCTGAGCCAAAGGCAGATGCTTGACTGATGCCACCGAGGCATCCCTGCATTATGGTTTATACAGTGTGTGTTTAGTTTATAGAGTGTGTATAGTTTATAGAGTGTGTGAACACACACACACACATAAAAAAAACACAGGGTTTTGTTTTCACTAGTTGACAAAAATGTTGTATAAGAGGCCACCAGGAACCTAACCCCATATTTCCCCTAGGAGCAATGGTTCCTCATTTGCTCATTCAGTGCAACTTTATAGAACTGACTATGGCCAAGTGCTGAGGCCAGTTCTACATATATGCAAAGCGGTAAGGTGGGAGGGTGGGGTGGTCAGGCATGGCGATATACATTTGGGTTCTTTGGCTCTAGATATCACTTAAGACTGTTAAAAGATAGTTTTTAAGAAAAGATGAAATCATAATTCTCAGAGATATAAGTGTGAACCTGATTTTATTAAATTCATTCACAAGGGAATTGGTAAGGTGCCGCAGTACAGAGGCAAATCCAAAACTGGAACACGTATAGATTAGGAATATTGAAACGAATATGCAAATGAAGGCAACATCAGCTTTTTTTCTCCCCCCTTGGGGAGGGGGAAGATCGTCCCTCCCTCAGAGAGAACCATTTGCATGTGTATAGACAGAAATGATTCCACATTGTGGTCAGTTATCTGCAGTTAGCAGAGCTGTAAAATAGCTCCTTGAGAATCAGAATCAGATAACAGGGAAGCGGGCGCCACAGACAATGCCTAGTTTTCCGTGGAAGCGCAGAATTTTTTCCCCCTCAAAACCCTGATAGTAAATGTGATCAGCCTAGATAGAGTGCGCAGGGACAACAAAAGCGGGCCCCAAGGAGGATTGCCACAACCAGCGTGAGGCTGGATTGTGAAGGCAGAGCCAGCAAAGCAGAAGGTGAAGCAGCCGCTCAGAGAGGCAGGAAGAAAACGTGGGGCTTTGGGAGCAACAGCAACACCGAAGATGGGGGGCGCTGTCCACTGTCTGAAGGTCCAGGAAGCCCTGCTCTAAAAGGTCCCCTTGGCTTTGGCAACCCGGCAGTCCCCGTGACTTGGCGTGAACAGCTGTTGAGGGCTTCAAGCAGGAGGAGGCCAGAATGGCATATGATCTAAGGTGAAACGAGTCAGAAAGTGGAAATGTGGGTTGGTTTGTTTTTTAAAGCTTTTATTTATTTGAAAGAAAGAGAGGGAGTATGAGCAGGAGGAGGAGCTAAGGCGGAGGGAGAGGCAGACTTCCAGCTGAGGAGGGAGCCTGCTGATGCTGGGCTCCATCCCAGGACCCCAAGATCATGACTTGAGCCAAAGGCAGGCACTTAACCCACGGAGCCATGCAGATGCCCTGGAAATGTTGTTTGATATGAAGTCTCAGTACGCTCTCCTGTGGAAGTACCCATCGATTGTATTTTAACTTGTATTTCTGGACATTTAGGTCTTTTCTGATTTTTTCAAAAGTTGTAATTAATATCATGCCTTTTCTCTAGAATGCATAAATAAATAAATAAATTCCTGGAAGGGTCATTGCCGGATCAGTGAGTAATTTCAAGACTTTGAAATGATTCTTCAAAAATTGGGTCAGTCCGCACCCTGCCCTCAACAGGGAAGGAGCAGCTTTGTTTGTTTGGACACGCTCATCTATAGCTATTACAAGTCTGCATTCTCTCTTTATTCTTCTCCACTTCCCTGAGACAATAACTCTGCAAACAAGTGGTTTGGTGTTTGCAGCTGATAATCAATGGCTTTTATTTCTTATCATTACTCACAAGTCACAGCCCTCTATTTGGAGCAGAATCAATTCTCTCCCTTGTTGGCATTAACACATGTCAAATATTTGCTCGTTCTTATCTTTCTTTAGGCTCGGCTTAGGCAGGCTCTGAATTTTTATCACCTGACATTTTCCCTCCATCCCCGTTCTTCCATTTTCCTTAGAACGTTCCTGTCTTGCCTCAACATTTCCTCCTCTTCGGGCATGGCCATCCCTTCACATCCTAGAAAAATCCCGTAGAGAAGATTTCCACCTTTACCTCCTGAAGCCTGCGTGGTCAGCTCTAGAAACTCTGTCCAGCTCATGTACTTCGAGGGCCTGCTTATAGGATCATAGCTCCACGGATTCTCAACTCTGATTTCTCTGCTTGGTGTTGCTGGGGTTCTGTCCTCTGCCCACTTCTCTCTCCATCACACGCTAGCCTCCTTAGATACATTACCTGTCCCACTGGCTTCAAAAGGTTACACACGCATTGCCGTCTCTCTCTCCTGAGCTTCGCATCTGTGTTCCTCACTTCTCTTCCTACCTGTCCTGTGCCTACTGCAGTCCTGCAGGCTGACCGCCAAAGCCAGTCTTCATACCCCGTTCCCAAACCTGGAGTCACCTGGGGACTCTTCCTTCTCCCCACTCTGCTCTCAGATCCAGTCAGCCGTAAAACGGTGCATTTTCCCTGCGTATCCCTTCCACCTGCTCCTTCTCCAGCTCCTTTCTCCTGTCTGCATATGTGACCTGGGACGCCGTGCTGCCTCACTTCATTCAGGTCTCGCCTTGGGTTTTGCATCCATTACCAGTCCTTGCTTTACCAGGTTTTGAGACCCAGTAAATTTCTGAGGCAGATACTACTTCTTTTATTTTTCTGGTACACTATGTTGTATTTTTACATGTAATGTCATTCTGCTCTTTCTATATCTTTCTCTATTTTTGCCCATTTCAACAGACCCTGTCAGGGTGGAAGATATCTACTGATCCCATTGCCACTAGGATCAAATACAAATGACCTCATTGGATCAATTGGATTTTTGTGCTGAAGTCAGTCTCACGATGACTAAATGAATTTAAATGTATAGAGTAATAGCTCAATAAGATGTCGTCTATAAATCTTTAGCCAGTGCTAATAGTAGTGATGATATTGCCCTGATGTTAGTGGGTTTTTGGATTCGAAAGGGCACTGTGGGGAAAGTGTGATTTTTCCCAGTTCAGACTCTCATCTCACTACGTACTAGCCGTGTGAGCTTGGGCAAGTTACTAAATTCCTCTGGACCTTCATTTCCTCGTCTATAAATTCATCTATAGATAAAAGCCTTCATCTTCTTGGGTTGTTGCAAGGCTCAAAAGAGCAGATATACGTGAAGAGTCATTCCAAGCCTTCAGAACATAATAGGTATTCGGGGAAGATGGTGATTCTGGGCAGCTGGTGTTTCCCAGGTGTGTTGGACTGAGAGCGGTCTGTAAAGGTAACACTCTTCTTCTTTGGACTCATCTCCAAAAAAGTTCTTTGCCATGGATAGCTTCATGCTTTCTGGAACATCCCAAGAGGGGGATCACATCTCTCCTGGACCCATCACCAGCCTTTTCTTGCCTGTCCCTGCTTACAGTCCGGCTTCTCCCCTCTGCATGTCCTCACCACCATCCGTCCTCCATGGGACAGCCAACGTGGCCATTCCAGTGCACATCTGGCTCTCTCTCTTCCCTAACTGAGCTCATTGCCATGACCTTCCATAACCCATAGAGTGGCATCCATAGCCTCCCTGCCATTCCGAACCCTTTTTTTTTTTTTAAAGATTTTATTTATTTATTTGACAGAGAGAGAGATCACAAGTAGGCAGAGAGGCAGAGAGAGAGGGGGAAGCAGGCTCCCCGCTGAGCAGAGAGTCTGATGCGGGGTTCGATCCCAGGACCCTGAGATCATGACCTGAGCCGAAGGCAGAGGCTTTAACCCACTGAGCCACCCAGGCGCCCCCATTCCAAACCCTTCACTAGCTTTCTTAACCTCGTCTGTCCTGCCCTCCCCCTTTCTAGGCTCTTTGTCTTTAGACACTGTGGCCAAGAGATTTCAGTGCTTATAGAAATATTTGAACACATAGAAAAGCAATTTATTGATTCAAAAGTATGTAAGGCAGGCTATATTGAAGCTAATCAGCATTTAATAATATATCTGAGAAATACACCTGCATGCTTATTTTATATGTATATATATATAACATAAATATATATAGTTAAATTTACTGTTCAAACATTTCATTATGCTTAACAATAAACTCTAGGTTAGCTTTTCTCACAGATGAACAATTCCCAAAGGAACAAAGTGATTGGAGAAACCATAGGCAATGATAAATTAGTTACTAGGAGTGAAATAATACTGAAAGCAAAAATATTTTTTAAATATCTCAAAATAATTTTATGACAAAAATGTTACTGTTAATGTTGGAGGCAGAATGTAGGTACACTTAATATTTTGTGAGGGGAGACTCCAAAACCAGACTGGCCTATGAAGCTCACACCTGGCCTTGCCCTCCCCTTGATGTTTAGCTCCTCCTCACTGCTTAGCTACCCTCTGCCATGTGTTTGCACCTGCTGATTATATGGCCATCTATGTTTTCCCCCTTGTGACTCAGTCCCATGATAGTAGATGATGTTCCCAGCCCGCTGTAAGCCCCCTAAGGCTGAGGTTGTCTTAACCTTATTACCCAGCGGGTCCCTAGCCCAGAGCGCAGGACTTGACACACAGTTCCAGATCCTCAGTGCTTCGTAGCATGAGGGGAGCACTGGTTGGTCCCAGGGAGTGACCATGAAGAAAAGGAGGGCTGGAGGAATTTACCTCTCATGAGGTGCTTAGGACTAGGCCCACGTGTTGCTGGACCTGTTCAGACTCGTTGTTTAGACCCTTCCATCCATGTCGCCCGTGTGAATGGGACCCACTGCTCAGGAGATCGGTGGGAAGTGAAGTTATACAGAGGTAGGTGAGGTGACCGGCAGGTTGGGGATCCCCCTTGGCAAGAGATCAAGCCCTGACTTTGCCCACCGTCAGAGGCTCCACGGGCACCACGGTCCTCTGTAGCCTCCCTGGCAGAGAAGAGTGGTATATGGCGGGCAGGATTGGAGCGTAGGCTTCTAGAGGTCCTGTGTCATGAGCGCGGAAGGGCGGCTGATATTCCAGAGGAAAGCAGAAAATCAGCCTAGTGGCAGGTGGGGGTGTGGCATGAATAGTCCGGGGAGCCGTGGTGGCTGTCACCGAACACAGGCCAGGAATCACCAAGCACACGCGTTCTATGTGCTGCCCCTCAGCGCACTCTTCAAGGGTAGGGACCACAGTGTCTTTGAAGCTCTGGTCCCCTAGTGCTTAGCAAAGTGGTCAGGGAGAGGCTGATGGATTAATGAGGGATGGAGTGGACGAACCACGCAACTGGCAATGTGTGTTCAGAGCAAGTCATTGCTCCTGGAGGACTCTCTCCAGGAATCTTGATTTTATAATGGATGTTTCATGGGCCATTTTTGTCATTAGAATAGAATAGAAGCCGAATACATAGCAGATATTTTACCTGATTTTTTAATTAAACATGAATAGCAACTGGAGGGGTAGTGTCATGCTGTTTTTAAAGATGAGAAAGAAGCTCAGAAAAAGAAGTCATTCGTCTGCTCACGAGCTAATGAGTGGCAGACCCTAGCCCCGGAGCGTGGCCGAAATCTCAGGTCTGTCCCATGAATGCGGTATCACCCTGCTTGAATAAGGGCAGTAACATCCTGGAGAAGGAGACCACTCTTCTGGGCAGAGAAACCACACTGGGCAGTCATAGCAGGTGGACTCCAGACTGGTTCCTGTCTCTGCCCCTCAGTGACTATTGATTAAGTTCTTTGAGCCTCTGTTTTCTCATGTGTAAAATGGGAATAAGATAGAACTGCACCCTAGGCTTGGACCAAGGATTCAAAACACCTAGCACAGGTGTTGGCACAAAGAGGATGAACAAATGTTTACCAATTCTGATGATAGCAATCAATTCACAGTATGCTCATGTTTCCTTATGTCTGACTTTTGTAAGCACTGAGGTTTGGACTTGTTCATTAATTCCTGTTTGAGCCAGTGTAGGACTTCTGTGTCATCCAGAGGCTTCCCTCTGAGACTTCTCTCTGTAAAGGCACCTACCCTCTTCTCTCACGATGATATATACCCAACCCACTTTCCTTATCAAAAAATGCTTGTTGCTTATAGGATTCTTTATAATCTAATCTCGTTCAGATCCACGAGCCGTTTAGTTGCACATGTAAAAGGACCCATTTGGAAAGAAAGGGAATAAGGGAAACTTCAGCTTGTTTGGTGGCCTTTCTGAGGAGCTTAACCAGAGAAATGGAGATCTGCACACTTTCTCAGGAATTCGAGTGTCCCCGGGGTTTCTTAATTGGGTTATTTTCTCACTGCACATGAGGCAATTTGCTCTGTATCTTGTCGTTCTTTGCCACAGTGGCAGAGAGAAATATTCTCTCCACTGTAGTTGGTTTTCCAAGAAGCTAAGAATATTGGAAGGAAATTGTTTTTTCCCTCCTGCCTTATCTTTGCATAAATATTCTCAGGGATTTCAGAGCCATGGAGGAGATGACCTCTGCCTTGTCCCTGCAGAGCCAAGACAGAAAAGCAAGCGGCAAAGAATAAAAGCAACCCTAGATTCTGTGATTGTGTCGCCTGCAGCCGTCAAGGTCATAGTTGGAATGAACCCACTGGTCAATTCCAATTTAGTCCGACCCCCGATTTGACACAGCCCCCACCCCTGCAGGCGACTAACCAGTTGTTTTCCGTGATTGGTGGAGGTGACAGATTTATTTTTGAAACGTGGGCTGATTTTCATGATCCTGATGAGTGTGGGGAGATGGAAGTGTGGGTGGGGCCGTGGATACTGCTTTGTTAATGGCCTCGGGCGGTGACTTCTGTGAAAGCCTCAACAATTCCGAAGGTATGTTGTAGGAAAGCATGTTGGATGTTGGCTGCTGGATTGTTGGTCCTGGTTCTCCTGTTCCCTTGGGCAAGTTTCTTAACTTCTCTGTGCTTTATTACCCATAAAATGTGAGCCAGGTGCAAGAAATTGTTAGTCATCTAACTGATCCTGATTCTCACCTTCTTCCTTACTGAGATCTGGGTTTATCCTAGCAACCACGTGACCAGATAAAAGACTGCATTTCCCATCCCCCCTTGCAGCCGGGTGTGGCCATGTGACCACATTCTGACCAGTGAGGTGTAAGAGGAGCAATGGGCAAGGCTTCAGGGAGAGCTCTTTCTAAGGGCATCAGCAATTGGTGAGGGGCCCCTTCCTGCCTTCCCTCTGTTCTTACTGCCTGGGCAATGTAGACCCGGGGCGATTAACCCTTGAAAGCATCTAGTTTCTGGTGTGAGGCTCTGGTTGCGCTGGGGACTCTGGGGTGCTCTGCAGACACAAAGAGACTCTCACCCTAACTGCAGCTGGATCGCGTCTCCAGAATTCAAGGGTCAAGTATGTCTGCCCATGAGGAGCGGACACCTTTGCTGTAAGTGGAGCTTCAACCTCTGGGCTCTGCAAGGGCCTTCACATAATCCCAAGGGACTAGGGAGTTGTTACCCAGTACTGACATCTTTACGACTCTAACAAAAATGCATGGATGCTTCTACAGAGATGGACTTCACTCGGCTAAGTGTTTGCATCAGTGAACTCAGTTGTAGGTGCAGTGGATTGAGTGTGTCCCTCCACATTTGTATGTTGAAATCCTGATGCCCAGTGTAATGGTGGTAATGGGCCTTTGGCTGGTGATGAGGTCCTGAGGACGGTCCTCGTGAATGGGATCAGAGGCCCCGAGAGCTTGTTTGCCCCTCCCGCCATGGGAGGACACGGCAAAGAGCTGGCTGTCTGCAAGCCAGAAGAGGGCCCTCCCCAGAACTATGGCAGCGCCATTATCTTGGACTCCCAGCCTCCAGAACTGTAGGAAATAAATGGCTCTTGTTATAAGCGACCAGTCTGTGGCGTTGTGTCATAGCCACCCAAGCACACGCAGACAGCGGGCCATGGTGAAGATCCCAGGTGAGTGCTCCTGGAGCCCGATCAGCCGGTTACAGGGGAACAGAAGGAGATGAGGGTTCCGCAGGCCAGCGAGGCCTGCGCGCATGTGCAGGGCCATGATCCTGCCACACTCCCCTGGGAATGGTGTGTCCTGGGGCTCTAGGTCACAGGGCTCTTCAAGGGTTGCTATTTAACTCCTGTCGGGGGCCCCGGGCATCCGTTCCTGTAGGCACGTTCTCCACCAGTGACTGAATCTGCCGTCTCTCCTCCTCATCATAGTGGCTGCTTTCCTACCGCAGTTTGAGTAACCAGATGCTTTAATAAGAGACAGGGGATGGCTGAGACTTCTCTCTGCTGGGCTTGGTCTCCTGGTAGGACAAGAGGAGTCTTGAAGATCTGGAAGGGTGGTGGAAGGTGAGGACAAACCATCCAGCACTTGCTTTCCCACTAATGAAGGACCGCTGACTGAAGCCCCACAGGCATCTGCTCTCACTGTGCTATTTTGTCCCTGGATACAGTTGTTTTTGGGACGGTTGTCCCAGCAAATTCCACTCCATGCCCCGGACCTGGGGGTTGGCCCCGGGGGCTTTGGAAGAGAGCTGCTGACACCGCAGGCCACCTTAGGGTGAGCTCCTTCCCTGCAGCCAGACTCTGAGGAAGGCACTGACTGAGGGGCATGCCCAAGCCCCCGTGTGTTCCTGGATGCTGTGTTGAGCAGGACCGGAGATTGCCTTTGAAGCTTATCTCGGAGGAGAAACCCTGACCTTTGTTAGTGCTTAATGATGTCTTTTCACGCTGCCCCTCCAGGTGTGATTTGCGGCATCTTCCGTTGAAACCAGAAATCTAGATAGCCAGATTTTTCTCCTGGTCGTGAAACGTCTGCGGAACTGCCCGCAAGAGCCTTATTTAATGGACGATGTGCAGACATCGTGCTTGTTAGCAAGTTCACAGAGAGGTAGACGCAGCCTCCATCCTCAGGCGGAAGCCTGTCCGAGCCGCCGAGGGTGGAATGGACAAGCACAGCGTGCACAGAGGTGGCGTCCCGGGCTGAGCGCTAAGATCCAGGTGTGGGGCGTCCCGGAGCTCTGGCAGATTCTGTAGCTGATACTCAATACTCGGGCGGACTTGCAAATTGAAAGGTTTCGTCTATTAGCCGTCATAGCGGGACTTTTGGGCAGGGCAGAATGGCTGAGAAGTTGAGCCTGAGTTCTGCAGTGGGAGGAGGTCAGGAGCTCTGGGCTGCTGGCTGGACACACGGGAACAGCAGGTGGGAACAGCATTTATTGACCTGATTCATTCATACATTTGCTCCGTATTTATGGAAGGCTCTGTGACAGGGACTCGAGATCAGGGGAGAGGGTAGGCAACTGATCTTCTCCCCTGTGACTTAGCAGCTCACGGTAGCTGAGTCTTTGTCACAAGAGAGACCGAGATGTGGACTTGGGGATGCAGTTCAAGGACGTAAATAACGTCGTAGGGGGGTTCCCTGAAATAGGGGTGCAGGTCCACGTGATTTACTGAAGGAAGAACCTGGGAGGGAGGGTCAGAGGATGTGGAAGGGGAAGGGGTAGAGTAAGAATGGAATCAGGGAGCATCTAGCCTTGGCCTGATCCACAGGCAAAGGCCCTAGAGCAGCCCTGTTCAACAGAACTTGTCTGTGATCAGGAGAATGTTCTCTGGGCTGTCACACAGCAGAGCCACTAGCCAGCCACACGTGGCTACTAAGAACTGGAAATGTGGTCAGTGTGGCTGAGGAACTGAAATACTCACATATCCGTAACGGCTACCACGTTGGGCCGTTGGGCCATGCAGCTTTGGAGAAGTTGCCGGCAGGCTGCTTTATAAAGAGCCAGTAAGTAAAGGCTTTAGGTTTTGCAGACCACAGGGGGTAAACTGTGTTGTGCTGACTCAGCCCTCAGCGGCTGTTGTAGCAGAAAAGCAGCCCCAGGCAATAGGAATGGGTGTGGCTGCGTGCCAGCAAATGTTGACAAAAACAAGTGGCAAGCTGGATAGGGCCCCACCGCCATAAAGCAAATGGCAGGGTTGCCCCCTCCACACACCCCAGCAAGAATGCAGCCCTCCATAGCCTCCATAGGGTCAGTCTGCCATTGGTGAAGGTCACCAGGACGAAGAATTGTACTTTCCAGGAAGCAGGACTCCCATAGGTTGAGAGTATTTTCTGGAGCAGAGGGGGGGGGATGGGAAGGGCTCTAGGATCCCTCAGACACCTGCCCTCATGGTCTTTAAGGCTGGGTGTGGCTGCTGGGTAAGGAGAGTCTAGAAGATGCACTACAGTGTCTACTACAAAAACGGTTCTGATCACTGTGTGCCAAGCACAGTGCTGGCGTTTCACATGGATTCTCTTCATTCAGTTCTCAAAATATCCCAATGGGGAAAGTAGTTGCAAGCATTGCTCCAATTTTGTTGTTTTAGTTACCAGTTACCCCGAATATACATGTTAGTATTCAGATTCTCTCTCGCTCGCTCGCTCGCTCACATACACACACACACACCTATCTGAAATACAGGTATGATGTCACCAAGTCTCAGTCATGTACTTTTTTCTGTCAAGTCACTGTTTTGCTCCCCGAGACCCCAATGACCTGATTTTTCTTTGCACTAACTGCCTCTACTTCATCTCTCTGAAGTACTGTTTTTGAGGCCACATTTCCTCCTTTGAAGGACAAAGGAAGCCATCTTTCCACGTCTATTTTGGTTTCCTTTGAAAATGGATCCTGATTTGGGTGCAGGTAATTTCCTTGGAAGATGACCTCACAAAGCACAGTGAAGAAGTGGAGAAGGACACAAGGAAAGGCAGAAAAACAGTAAAGAATGTGTTAACAGATGGCTTGTCATTGGGCTAACTGAGGTTTAATCTCCACTGGAGACCCTGCTGGACACACCACAGGAAGCTGGGATATTTATCCACCCATTAGCATCCCACATTGGATGAGGGTCCTGGAGGATTAATTCTCCCACACTTCTTCACACGGAGCAGAGTCGGGCACGCTCTCTGGGCGTGAACCTCCTCCCCTTCAGGGAGAGAGCCCCGGAAGCAGGTTGCCTGTGACCACCAGCCCATGCGTAGTGTCTTGGCAGCATCTGTCACACTCCTTTCTTGCTTTATCATTAGGTCTCCAATTAGGGACTTTTTGGTTGAAGAGATTTATTTCCAGTTTCTACGGTGCAGTAGTCTGCTTGGCCATGTGCCTGGTCTGGGAAGGTAGACTTATTCACTTGGGGTAATGAAATGAAGAAACTGTTGCACGAGCCTTGGGTCTTACTTCTGGTTGCCTTAGCAAAGTTCCGAACTTCTCTCATCTCAGTTTTCTCCTCCGTGTAATGGAAGTGATAGCAAGGCTTTTGCCATACCTCAGACGAGGGAATGGATGAGCACGTAGTAATCTGTAGGGCATGAAGGACTGTAAGTTACTGATTCGGGTTTGAGCGCTGTGATGAAGGCAGGGTATATGAATCCAGGATTTGTATTTGGCCCTGCAAATACAGATACCCCTGCTGCTCTCGGGGCCAGCTCAGGGCTACACAGGAGACCAGCTTGCCGAGGCTCTGGACTCAGGGGGCTCCTGGCCAGAGGAGAGGCAGATCCCAGCCCAGGGCTTGTCATGCGGGACATCTCAGTCTGCACTTCCAGCGGCCGCCCCTGTTCCTGTCCCTGTGTCCAGATCCAGCCTGCCTGGGCAAGTCTCAGCGGGGGATGAAGAAGAGCATTTAGACAGAGACAGGAGCATGAACACAGACACAAGGAGACCTACGCTGTCTGCTGAGAGCAAGCAGATCAGTGCCTTCGGTCTGGGAGGGGACTTGGGTGCCACTTGCAAGGGTTTCATCTTAGGAGTGACATGGTCCAGATTCTCTGGTCTCGGATTAGAAGAGTGAGTCTGGAGGCTGCAGGACCCAAGGAGAGGCTACCATGAAGATCCAGGGGACCAAGGATGGGGCCAGGGCAGAAATAGGGCTGTTGGGATTTTTAACCTGCTCAGCTGGTTGAAGCCTGGACTGTGGATTCTTGTAGCTCTACTGAGAAGGGGCAGGAGTGCAGAGGCAGGGCCTCCCCAAGTTCTCACACAGTCAGGGTCTTAAGAGGACCTCATTAGGAAGAGTACCACTGCCCTCCACCACTCCACCCCTTAATGGGCCGAAGGCTTTCCTGCATGTGCTTGCTGATCCCCGAGTACCTTCGCAGAGGATGGCATGGCACCGTCAGCTCAGAGCGGGAGACAGCCAGCCCTTGGCCTGGCCAGACAGGGAAGTCAGAAGACCTGTGGTGCTCCCCTACAGGGGAAGGGGAGGTGCAGCCCCTCCTACAGAGCATCGTGGTTTGAGGAGTGGTCCTGCAGTACACACAAGCCAGTGAGTGTGGAGTAGTTAGCAGTGGGGGGCTCTGAAACCAAGCGGCCCCACTTTACATCTTGCCTCTGGATGTCGTGTTACTGTGTGAGCCTGGGCAAGGTATTTAAGTTCTTCTTGCCTCTCTTTTTTTTTTTTTAATCTTACCATGTAGGCAAAAATAGCATGTTCCCTATGGGTTTTTGTGTGAGGAATAAATGATAAAGTCCGTGTGAACTGTTGGGCGAGACGCTGGTCACTAGGTGTTACCAGCACATAGGCAGGAAAACCGTGTCCGTGAGGTTACAGACCAGTTGTATCAGTCAGCGATTGCCCTACTAATGCTGTGTGACAAAACCTGTTAAACCTCAGCGGCGCACAACAGACAACGTTTATTTTTGCTCATGGGTCCAGGGTTTGGAAGGTTCTCCTGACCTGGGCCAGCCCTGGCTGGTGGGCGTCTTGCATCAGCTGGCTGGTCAGCTGGAGCTGGATGGTCAAGAGTGGCCACAGCCGTCTGGACTCTACTTTGCTCTACCTGGTCTGCTGTCTTCTAGCAGGCTAGCCTGGGCTTGTTCTCAGAGAAGCCGTCCAAGAGGGGAAGCACTTTTCCAAGCCTCCACTTGCATCACGTTCATTGTTGTGCCCTTGGCCAAGACAAGTCCCATGACCCAGCCCAGTGTCAGTGGGAGGGGATGCACAGTGACAGGTCTAACAGCAGGAATACAGCGAGGCAGCTAAATGGAGTCATTAATGCCATCAGTCCCACTTTGGTCATTCAAACTCATGTTCCAGGGGAAGGCCGATCCTGATTTAAAGAGGGCTTTTAATCCTGATTTAAGAGAGGGCTCTTCCTCTTTATTTCTCTTTAATGTTAAGGAGCACACGACTTGTCACTATTTGCTGGGCACCTCAGTGATGTCAAGTACTAAACTTTCCTATCAGGAGGATTTTTTTTTTTTTAAGATTTATTTATTTATTTGACACAGAGTGAGAGCACACGCAGGGGGAAGAGGCACAGGGAGAGCGAGAAGCAGGCTCCCCACTGAGCAGGGAGCCTGACATGGGGCTCGATCCTAGGACCCTGGGATCATGACCTGAGCCAAAGGCAGATGCTTAACTGACTGAGCCCCCCAGGCACCCCGTCAGGAGGATGTTTTGAGCATTAAATGAGATCATGCAGATAAAGCCTCCAGCTCAGCGCCAGCCTCTCATATTAACTCATACCTTGTTCAACGTTAGTGTTTTTGTAGCGGTCATCATGATTGTTACCATTATCTTACTCCCCTAAACGTCTCCTGCGTAAAGCATTTTTAGCCCCAACTAGCAAGTAATGGAGACTTAGGGAAGTTAAGAACTTTCCCAAGGTCACACAGCTAATAAGGGATAGAGCTTTCTCCAGTTTGGAAAATAGCCCCAAATCATTCCTATAGCATGATGTTAAAGAAAGCGTGCTGGCCTGGGTAGAAAGTTCCAGTTCTGAGCTCACATCCTTCCAGCTTTGGGCCAGTGACCTTCATTCTGCTTCACAGCACCTCCAGGGGTGTGCAGGTCCTCTTTGGAGCAGCAGGCTTGCAGAGATGTAGGTCATTTAACACCTGTCTCCCGGGCTGATCTCCAGGGCGTGTGTAGGATGCTTCGGACAGGAGCACTGCTGGTGGGTGCACAACCGACCTCATTCCTCTGGTGGGTCTCAAGGTCCTCCAGGGCAAGTGCAGCTGCTCGGTCCTCTTGGCGCCACACCAGCCATGAGGCAGATGTATGGCCCCCTCCGATGAGACAGAGCTCAAAGAGGCCGAGGAGTCTGTATAAGGCCACATGGTTAGGAAAGGTAGGCCTGGAACGCGGGGCCCCTGAGTGTTGCTACCATTCTGGGCACCAGGTCTTTCCAGGGCATAGACCGTCCTGCCATACCTCTCTGTCCATGGCCTTAACTCTTCTTCCGGTTTCTGGTCTCTGTGGTTGCTTTGAGTTCTCAAGGAACCATCAGGCATGAATGAATGACTCATCCAAGCAATTTGCAAATTCTCTGTCCATTGACAAGAGTAGCCGTTAGCCTTTATCTGACTCCCATGGAAGGAAAAGCATTTTCACATTGCTGGTGCTGGGCACAGACTTGCAGGGCCTCTTCCCAAGGTCCCTGGGGTTTTAACTCAAGGAGAACTGATATTCTACCTACAGCAGAGGCCCTCATTTGTGGTTCCTTAAATTGATTCCAGGCAGGGTCTGGTAAGGAGGAGAGGGGACTGGGGAGGATGTTTAAATTCTCCATTAAAGAGAAGATGTATAATCCATCAAAATATTCTATGCTCTCATCTCTTACTACTTCCTTTCCATCCAAGATTCCATACTATTCTGCGCTCACAGTTTTCTCACATGACTGAGGGTAGTACAAGTTGGTATAGTCCTTTTGGAAGGAATCAGGCCTGTGTATCCAGGGCCTTAAAAATGGTTTAAATTATTTAATCCAATAATCTAACATGGGTGAAATTATCATAAGGAAGTAATCCAGACCTAGGGAAAAGCTAAATGCAGGGCAATTTATGGTAACAAAAATTGGAAGCAACCTAAATGCCTAACAGTATGATAATGGTTCAGCAAATCATGGTTTGTCCACTCAGTGGAATATTATGCAGCCATAAAATGGTAATTACAGATGGCAACATGGGAACTGCTTATGATAGAATGCTAAACAAGCAGGCCATGAGACACCATTGAACACACACAGTGATTAAAATGGCGTAAAAACGTGTTCGTGTTGTCATAAATGTGTGGCCCCAGCAACAGTGCACATTCCAAGTTCCCAGCTGGAGAGAGGGCAGTTCTCAGCTGCAAAGCAAGGCAGGACTGATGCAGTGTTTTAAGTTTCCTGATAATTTTAAACATCTCTAACAACGTTTTTTCTGATTCATGTTTTAAAACTTACATGGGATAAAATTAAAGAAGTTTCTGTATAGATTCTTCCAAATCTCTAATATGCTAATATGCATTATGATTGTGACCCCACATCGATTCAAGTGGTAAAATGTCCAGTGTGCCCATTTGGTTTAGCACTCGTTGGCCTTGAAGATGGAGTGGTGTGGACAGAAACCAGATTATAGAGGGCCCAGGAACAGATGGACACGGTGTTTAGACAACTCCTTTGTGAGGCTTGGCTGTGAGAGGGAGGTATCTTACAGCTTTATAGTTACTGAGGGACTGTAGGTTAAAGGTTCCAGCATCATTTTGAGGGAGATTTTTCTGGCTACTTTATAAAACAGGTTTAAACTTTATAAAATTGGTTTCAACTTAAAGGTCAGCTTGTCCTCCTGTTGGAGACATTAATGGCTCAAAGAAACAATTGGAAAGGTAATTTAAAATTTTCGTGTTTGAGTTACAAAAATCTATCTGAAACTTAATAATTAATGTGCTGTGGCAATCTTTGTTATAAGAGACTTTTTCTGGCCTTTCTTTAATTATGTGGTATTTAAATCTGCTCTGCCATTTAATTCCCTATTAATTTGTGGGTTTTTCTTATCCATCTCCTCTCTGGTGTTTGAGAAAACAGTTTATAAACAGAGGAGAAAAGTTAAATCCAACCTGTATATTATAGGCCCCCCCTTTTTTTAATTAAGAAGACAGTATGACTGAGATTGAAGCAAAATTGTTTAGACCAAAAAGAAACTTCTTTAACCACCAATAGTAAAATAATTTTTACTGGTTCTCATTTCATTCTGTGACTTGTGGCTTTGAATGTGTGTTTTATTTACTTGCATGCATACTTGGGCTTGTCCTTTTTTGTACCCTGGTTTAAACAAATCAGTTCGTTGTAAATAAGAGAAGAAGAGAGAGAGATGTATTGACCTGTGTAATTGAAAAGGAATCAGTGGGCCTGACTTTGAGGTTGATTAGCATGAACCTGAGTCATAAATTCCTCCCTAGACCAGGGATGGGATCAGTTTCCCCACAGTACACATGGAACAGGAGAGAAATGTGGATATCACCCACAGAAAGCACAGGTCCCCATGTTTTAGGTTAAGACTTCTCATGCAGGGTATAATAGACTTTCAGCCTCACTGGATAGATATCCCAGAGCAGGATTTGGGTGAATTCTTCCAGTCTGTGTCACTTTATTCTAATGAGAGGTCCCATTTTCTCTCTTTCAGTTGGTAACCATCTCACCTGATGACTAGTTTATAGGCTAGGTTATCAAACTGAGTACTGGAATGTGTTTCTCTATGAGTAAGATCAGCAGTCTGCTGATAAGCAGGGTCTCTGACAAAATGAGCCTTGGTTTATGGTGTTTGCCAATTCCTTTGGTGTAAATATTCCCGCCATGACTGATTTCAGGCTCTTGATGTAAAGTCACTGAATGTGGGACTGGGAACAGATGTGCACAGTTCACTCTCATGAGTAGGTGCGATTCAGCCCACCTTCTGTCTCACACCCGCTCTTCTGCAGTGTACATTCTTATTTATAGATTGTTTTTATAGACTTAGGTTTGGTTTTGAAACTTCATGCCTTGTACCCCATTGGCTTTGTCAGCTGAGAGACTGGTTTATTTGCGG
Organism: Nasua narica; assembly: GCA_028533885.1. NCBI lineage: Eukaryota > Metazoa > Chordata > Mammalia > Carnivora > Procyonidae > Nasua > Nasua narica. Next base: position 106,237,442 of record CM052811.1, on the reverse strand, counting down.
TTGCTCTTTCTTCAACTCATAAAGTCAGTCAATCCTTCATCCTTTCATTTAACAAATAGGCATTGAGTGCCTACTATGTAGTAGGTAATTTCCAGGGCACTGTGAGTATAGCAGTGAACCAAACACAGTCCTTGTTCTTAGGAGGAAACAGACTATTAGAGACTAAGTATCATTTTTTCCAGGTGAAAATGATGCAAAAAAAAATTAAGCCAGGGAATGGGAGAGAGCCCCATGAGAAGGGGACTGTGGATGGAGAAAGGGGTGCTTTTATTTTTTATTTTTTTAAGATTTTATTTATTTGACAGAGATCAAGAGCAGGCAGAGAGTCAGGCAGAGACAGAGGGGGAAGCAGGCTTCCCGCTGAGCAGAGAGCCTGATGTGGGGCTCGATCCCAGGACCCTGAGATCATGACCTGAGCCGAAGGTAGAGGCTTTAAACCGCTGAGCCACCCAGGTGCCCCAAAAGGGGTGCTTTTAAAGAGGATGGTCGCGGAAGGCCTCCCTGAACAAAGAACTGAGGGTTTGTGGGAAGTGCATTCTGGGCGAAGGGAACAGTACTTGCTGTGGATGTGAGGTGGAGTAAGCCCGGCGTGGTCAATGAGCCTGTGGCAGGGCCGGCAACGGGGAGAGCGGCGGATGATGCCAGAAAGGTAGCCAGGGCCCAGATCGTGGAGAGCCTTGCAGACCATTGTCTGGACTTTGAATGTTAAGCGCAGTGAGCAGGTTGCTGGGGAAAATCATTCTGGCTTCTGGGTGGAGTACCTAGACCAGTGATTCTGAAAATGTTAATCATCGTTAATACTGGGAACTTCAGAAATGCAGATTCTTAGGCCCCTCTACCCTCTGAGGAAGCCCTGGAGGTGGCATCCAGCCGCCTGTACTTTAACGCACCCTCCAGGGGGCGCTGTTGGCTACTAGAAACCTCGACTTTGGCCAGGTGCCCTTTCTCTGTTCCATCCCTCCCCAGCCAGGGCCACTATCTTCTCGGCAAGGTCAGGGGTTATTTTTCATCATACATCATAAAGCACTATGAGGTTCCTGAAAAGATACAAGAGAGAGCCCGTGATGACCCTTTGAAGGGCCATCGGGTCTGCTCCCGCTGGGATGAGGCCTGGGACTCACACACCATACTGTGATTCCTATTGTGAATCTCCATTTCTAAGTCTACCTGTGCAGCTCTCAAAACTGGTGGGGATTAAGTCACTCTCTTCACCACAGGTCTGCTTCTCCCTCAAGCAGTGTCTTCAAATGTGCCCCCATGTTGGTAGTTGCTTTCTGTAAGGCGATTCTATTTGAAGCGTTCCAATAGGAACAGTTGGCAACACAGCACAAAGGTTAGATAATCTATATGTAACTTTTAGGAATTGTTCCATGATACAAAGTCCAAATCATATGAATTAATGGCTCAGTCTCTCCCCACCTGACACTTTTACCCTCCCTTGAAATTATGAAAGGTGTGGGCGACCTGTATGTGTGATCTGAAGACCCATGACCCTTCTCCAGCCTTTCCTGATGGCTTGTATGGGGTGAACATAGCCTCATATTATTCCAATCATCAGTCAAGTCTATTAATCTCACAAGTACCAATTTGGGGGGGGGGCTAGCGCATATTCAATATTAATTCAAGGACTTTTCTAAAAAAGCTAAGGAAGATTCCTCACAGTCTAGTAGTTAATAATTCATTTTTATGAGTTATGTATAACTGAATTGTATGCAAGTCCTTAACAAGCCATTGTGGGTACCCAGCCTGCACAAATCTTGATGATAATCTCAAGCTGATGATTCACAAGTGTTATCCAGCAGGTGTTTTGAACTCCACTTGGAGCTCGTTCCAGCAATTAGATCTGGAATTCAGTATCCATTGTCTGAAAGTTGGATTTTTATCTGGTCTTAAAATGAAAAATGAAACAAAAACGCAAGACTTCAAAATAGAGAAGTTACTAATTTGGCGTGCATTTCCAGAATCCTAGCATCTCCCAAAATAAGAATTATTACTGTGGTGTTTGTTCAGATGTAATCACCCAGGCATATTTCTAAACATATCTGTTATTCTTATTACAAGCAATTCTAGCAACAAAAATAATAACGATTTTTCAAGGATTATAAGTTCGTATAATTGCACATCAGAGGGAAATATGGGTATTAGAACCTCTCAGATGTTGAGATGCAGCACATTGTTGATTATATTTTTCCATTTCTTGTTCATGAATTTCCGCTTAAAATACATCACTTTTTTTAAAAAAAACTATGCCCTTTTATTCATAGGGTTTAGTAATAAAATTAACCATGACATGGAATTTAAAGTATTCCTTGATATTGAAATTCTCTCTGCTGCAAAGTGCTTGTTTCAAATTTTATTTCTATAGTTATCATCGCTTATCTAGAGACCTATGTATCTATTTTCAATCTGCTTCTAAATGTCTGCCTTCCAAACTTTATAATCATCCATTCATACCTACTGGATTTTTTCCCCCTACTTCTGTATGGCACCCCGGGCAACAGTCCTATCTCTGCACTGTGGCTGCATTAAAGGAGGCCCAGGGGAGAGGTCACTTCCACGGTGGCACATGCTGTGGTCAGCCAAACTTCAGTTACTTAGAGAGTATCCATGGTTTTGAGCTCCACACGTGGTTGTCACCACAGTCCTGAGGTCACTGAGACTGACCCATGATGGCCCTTCTTGTGGTCACCACGTACGTATCTGTCATGTGATCATTGTAAATTCGCTCAGACCTGCACGTTGTCAATGCCTCCCGATCTCCAACACTGTTTTCATGCCCCCTGCACAACACATATTTCTATTTCTTTTCTAAATGCATGCACGCATTTACATGAAGATTTGTGGATAAAAAATGTAGGTTTTCAAGTGAAAGTTCATTGAAATGAATTAAGGTTTAAAAATGAAAGAAGTTTTCAGATTGTCCTTACACTCTGAATCAAGCAACACCAGAGCTGAGAATTAGTGAATTAAGTCATTAGCATGCTGCCTGGGTACACATTCACTTCCTTGATGGGGACGTGAAATCACGCTTAATGCCGACTAGTCCACCTGAGGTGGGAGGGTGGCGTGTGGATCTTTCCCCTCTCTTGCCCCTTGTCTTAGATGAAGCATTAGTTTCTTGTTGCTGCTGTAACAAATGATTGCAAACTTAGCTTAAAACCATACAAATTTATTATCTTGCAGTTACAGTTTGGTTATCTTCTGACTCTCTGGAAATCAGAAGTGAAATGAATTTCACTGGGCTAAAATCGAGGTATTGGTCAGGACATGCTCCCTCTAGAGGTTCTAGGGGTGAATCCATTTCCTTCCCTTTCCCAGTTTCTAGAGGCCTCTCTGCATTCCTTGGCTCATGCTTTCTGCCTCCATCTTCAAAGGCAACAGAAGAGTATCTTCAAATCTCTTTTGGACTCTAACTCCCTTGCCTTCCTCCTTCCATAATTAGGACCTTTCTGATTACATTGGACCCACCCAGTGTATTCATTGGATTGTATCCATGAATTCAGTGGCCAGTGTCTGTAAATGAATGCTCAACATAGAAATATCTAACAGAAATATCTAATAGAAATATAATCCAGGATAATGGTTCCATTTCAAGATGCTTATCACATCTGCAAAATGTCTTTTTCCCTGGAAGGTTTGTGTTAAGCCATATTCATAGGTTCTGGGGATTGGGATGTGGTAATCTTTGGTGGGGGCGTTGTTAAGCCTATCAGCTAGGACTCTGTGTGTGCTATGAAATCCAGGGCCAAGAACATGTCCCCCCGGCCCCCCCCTTCTGAGCAGGTGCTCAGGAATGGCTATTTTGAATCATGCTTGTTTCTCTGTGTCTTTTGGATTTTTGGTCTGTGGCCAGGCCAGGTCCCTTATCACTTCTCCTGTCCAGTTCTGGATTCTAGCCTCTCCCTGTTCTTTAAGGCCAACATGCCCGCCTTAAGTCATTACTTGCTTCTTAAGCTGCTTGCTTTGTACAAGGGGTGTATTTGTGCTTAGAGTACCAAGTAAAGCATCCTAAAGGCCCCAGAAAAATTGGACTCCGCAAGTGTAGGAAGAACACTTGGAACATATCCCTCATACCAGGCAACATTAGAAGACATTTTAAAATAAGTAACTGGGAGGCGCCTGGGTGGCTCAGTTGGTTGAGCGTCCAACTCTTGATTTTGGCTCTGGTCATGATCTCAGGGTCATGAGATTGAGCCCTGCATTGGGCTCCGTGCTCAATGTGGAATCTGCTTGAGATTTTCAATCTCTCTCTCCCTCTGCCACTCCCCCCACTTGCACACATGCGTGGGCACTATCTCTCTCTCTCTCTCTCTCTCTCTCTCTCTCAAATAAATAAAATATTTAAAAAATAAAAGTAAATAAGCAATTGGTAGGGCATCATGATAGCAAAAGCTATTTGAAACTAGGTCCCATTGTGAGGAAATTTCCATTTCCATTCAGCCCCATGCTCCCCTGTTTTCACAAAGGGCTCAGTAACACTCACCCACTTGGGTGTGAATGAGTTACTTTGTAGTATCTCTTCTTAAAATGTCATAATCGCTTTAACTTCTATTCTACCTAGCATACCATAAATGCATTCAACTGATCTATGCATTCTTTGACAACTGTAGTTCCATTTGCTTTATTTAGAAACAAATGTAATTACTTAAACTGGAGAAGACAGAACTACTTTTGCAGCAAAGTCAAAACACACATCAACACTCATCTCTATAATTATTTTACCAGGAGAAAAAAAATCCTTCCTGGCTTCTCTCATTGACGAAGAAGGTCCTCTACAGTGATTGGGTACTTAATAAGTAACATCTCAGTTCTTCTTTTATGACCATAAACCTAGCCTGGCCAATTCACCCTTGGTGTGAATTCATGCAGGATTCATGCAGATGAAACCCAAATGCCTCTATTGTAGGGTATGTCATTGGAGAGGGCTTTTGAGGCAGATGGATCTGGGTTTAAGCCCTTGATTCTGCTGTCATCTTGCTAAGTGTTATCAGTCAGGGGTGACAGGGGTGACAAACTCTTCTCTAAAGGGCCAGAGAGTAAATATTTTAGACTCTGTGGGCCATAGGGTCTCTGTTGTTAATTACTCAACTTTGCTAAAATTGTAGCAGAAGTAAAAAAAAAATGGGCATGGCTGTATTCTATTTGAACTTTATTTAGAGAAATGGATTGGATTTGGCTCATGGGTCATATTTTGCTCTTGAGCAAGATATTCAGTCTCTAAAATTTTAATGATGTTAATAATGAATATTAAGAGCTGGGTTTCATGGTATTGTAAAAGTTTAATGAGATAATGTATATTAAGCACTCAGAATAGTTCCTGCCATGAAGTACATGGATAATATGTCTTTGAACAGATGTATGTATAGAAGGATGGATGGATGGATAGAAAGATGGATGGGTGAGTGGATGGATGGATAGAAAGATGGATGGGTGAGTGGATGGATGGATAGTATGATGGATGAGTGGATAGATGGATGGATGGATAGAAAGATGGATGGGTGAGTGGATGGATGGATGGGTGAATGGACAGATGGATTGATGGAAAGATGGATGGATGAGTGGATGGATGGATAGAAAGATGGATGGGTGAGTGGATGATGGGTGAAAAGATAAGTGGATGGGAAGGATGATGCAAGGGACAGGAAGGAAGAAAGAAAAAGATGGTAGGAGGTATTAAAACTATCGAACAATAATTTGCCCATATCTGGGACCCAGCTCTACTTAGCTATAGGGATAATAGTCTGAATGGAGTTAACCAGGTAACTCACGTTTGTCCCATGGAGCAGAGCAACAGTGCTAAATAAGTAAGCTACAGAGGCTTGTGCCACCACGATTAAAAAACCGTCAGTTCCTTTTCCACTGTCCTCTTCCCTATCCCACCCAGGAACTATTTTCTGTGAGAGTGAGGGCCATCCCAGCTTCCCTCAGCATCTGCATAACTTCCCTCAGTGAGTCCAGGATGATCATTAATATCCCAGATGGGGAAGCTCCAGGGATTGCCTGCATTCTGGTCCTATTGCACTCACACCTGCCCGTCTGCTCTATGCCAGGTGTCTTGCTGAGGTCCGGATGGCTAGGGACCTGTAGTGGCTCTTTGGTTTTAGGGTTCTTGGATCTCTTTCTGCAAATGACTGACCTGCTGTGCTGTGGTCCCCTTCCGTGGCTTGGACGGGTGGAACCTTGCTCATGCAGCATGCATGTGTCCACAGAAAGATAGCCCTTCATGATGTTTGAGAAATACAAACATGTCCCCCATTCTTTATTAGTAACCCTTGAAAATAAATTGAAGGAGCTCAGACTGGAATTTCTGGCTTTAAATTTTTATCCCTGAAACAGATTGTCCCAGCATGCCACTAATCTGTTAGTGAAGATATTAAAAATAAAATGAAATAGAAGACAACAACTACCCCACAACAGTGAAAATTAGCCCTGAAAATTAGAGCCTGAGCAGATGTGGTCCCAAATATAGGTAAAAAGACCCTTTGCCTTACCCTGCAGTCTAATTCTTAATTCAGACACACGGAGTCTTTCTACCACGTGAGTACATGCTGCTTTTTCTGATAAACATATGATTAAATACCATAAAAATGGATCCAGAGCTTTATGAGAATTTAAGCATGAAGTAAAAAGATAAAGCTATATTAAAAATTTGAGGCTTAATCTGACAATCTCATAGGTCATCCAGGACTTTGAATCAAATAGTGTGTTCGTCATGCAGACAAAGAAAAGAAGAAAAAGAAAAAGGAAAAAGATCGAGAGGTTGGTCAGTGCCAGGATGGAGAGCATGCCCATTCTAAGGGGACACAAGCAGAGGCTTCTCACCCAGGCTTGAAAGGAAGAAGCATTTGAAAAATGACGACATTGCCTGTCAGGGTCCCTCAATGTGATGACCACATGACCCAGAGTTTCCAAGATGGCAGCAACTTTTCATATTTTTTCCCTTGAACTAGAAGATCCCCAAAGTGTATAAAAGGAATTTAATTTTTAGACAGTTGAGGTTTTTTTGGTTGTTGTATTGTAACGGATGGATGGATTGATTTAGCTGTTTGGCTTGGAAAATATGGTCGCCAGGAACACAGAAGCTCCGTACGTAGTTAGACTCGGGCTATTAGCTGGAGTCTGTGAAAGTGTGTGGCATCAAGAGAGCCAGTGCCGCATTGCCTACAAGCTAGAACTTCCATCAAGATCAGAATGGATTCGGTGGCTGGTGTCTGTAAATGAGTGCTCAAGTTAGAAATATCTAACAAAAATCAATTTCGTATACAGCAGTTCTTCCTCATGAGCTCTCAGTGAAGATCAGTCAGTACTGATCTCTGAGTTGATGCTTTCTCCCACATTGTGGTAGCTGATCTCGTGCCCGTAAACACTCACTGCTTCTCCAGGGGCTCTGACGGTTACCAACTGACCATCCACTTGGGTTTCTGTGCCCGCGTTCACTCCTGCATGCTGAGATTGAGGTGGGGCGCAGCGATGCTGCCCGTAGGATGGAGGGTAGGGAGGGACCGGGAGGAGCAAAGGGTGAGAGGTGGAAGAGAGGCTGAAAAGAGACATCCCGATGAGAAAACAGGCTGCCATGCTCTTATGACCGGATTTAATCTCATGGAAGGAAGGAAAGGGGGAAAAAACGAAGTAATCTGGGAAAGATTCAGCATGTTTCAGGTGCCAGGAACTGTGTTGGATGCTTTGCATGTTTTATTTCATGTCATATTCATACACTTGATCATTCCTTTTTTCTCTCTCTTCTTTCTCTGACACATGATTCAGCCAATTAGATACTTTGACATCTCCAGTGAGTGAATGATGCACGTGTGCCTCAGGGACCCTAAGGATCTTCTCCAGGCCCGCAGAGCTATCACAAGTTGATCCAGACCTCACAGTAGAGACTCCGAGCCCCACAACACAGGTCCTTCCCGGGCACACTGGTCCCCTCTTCGCAGTTGAATAGCCTCTCGTTTTGCCGTTATCTATCAGGCCACTGGGCCAGCATTCATATTTCTACTCTACTTTGAAAGAAAAATGCTTGACAGCTCTTGTTAAAGAGAATTCTGTTACAGACTGTCCTTTTCACTTTGGCTGCCAGGAAGCTTCTAGTCCAGTTGGGAACTTGCTTGTGGTACCTGTGGAAAGTTTCCAGCCAAGCCCTTCTTGCCGTAGCCATCACAGCTGTCCTTACGCTTGTCCTCATGCGTGACTCCGATGTAGGGTTTGCCACCATGGTCATGTGCTGCCTTCGCTCCTCTGTGGAAGGTGGGGCAGTGGATAAAATGAGGAAAAAGCTAACAGCCCACCATGCGTGTTCAGCACGTACCAGGGGTGAGTGTTAATTAACTCTGATGGGCAGCTCCAACCCCATGTCTCTCCCCTCTCGAATTGGAGTTTCTGGACATCCATTGTTTTTTCTCCTTCATCTGTTTTCTTCCAGAACATTCTGGAACTAAGTGAGTTGGGAATGAAGAGTCTGGCCCCCATTTTCATTTCAACATAAGCAGTTCTGAATAGTTTGTGCGTTGTACACCATCCTTTTAAAGTGCTGCTTGGTCCTAGCCTTTTACTAGATGGGGCTTTTAAAAATCATTAGTTTCTTTTTTCAGTAGTTTGAGCACCTCGATGAATGCTTTGGGCTACGTGGCAATATTAATAACTCATGCCATTCTAACCTTATGTTCCTGATAAAGGAATTTTCTACTGTTTAAAGCTCTGGGATGAATAATGGCTGAGTGTCTCTGTTGTCCTCTTAAAATGGAGATTACTATATGTTGAATCACAACAGAACTACTTTTTTATAGGCTGTGAATAGCATAAAGGCCCATCATGTTATTCCAGGCAGTGCCAAGTGAATGGATAATGGCGAGCCAATTATTATAAATAATGCCTTGTTTCCTTTTGGCCCCTGTGCAAATTTCACATAGCAGGATTCTATTAAAGGCTGGGAGATTCAATTAAAGGAGACAGTATTAACACCAGCACCCAGCACAGTGCCAGGCACGAGTCAGGGCTTCGTGCTGGCCGAGTCCTTCTGAGCTCAGCGGGGGTTTTGTGTTTGTTTTGGTTTTGTTTTGCCTTGCTTTTCCCCTTCGCTCTTCATTTGCTGTAACATGAGTTGCCATCATTTCTCACTCAGGTCGGCTCATTAGGCTGGGTCCCGCCCAGCAGGGGCATGAGTTCAGGGCACTTTGCAGAGCTCCTAGACAGGACAGCAGAAGGCTACTTGGTGAGCCTGGTTGGGCTAGAACCGAAGGAGGAAGAAAACAGAAAGGAACATTCTAGCAGAGCAGGTGGGGCTGATGTTAGTCCGAGAGAAGAGGCAAAGCTGGGTGTGCAGAAACGAGCCTGGCATTGGGAATCCAGGAGGATCCGGGTCTGCTGAAGTGGGGGTGAGGAGTCTGCTAGGATGAGGGGTTCTGGAAGAAGCACATGGTGGGCATGAGCATGCTCGAGGTCCTGCTGGCTAGGATCCTGATGCACGTGACCATGATTCTGATGTCAAAGGCCCTGGCGGAATGGAGCCACGTTTCCCAGCCTCCCTTGTGCTGGTGGAATAAGCACCCCATTCTTTCCCCACCTGCTCCCGTTCCATAAGGTTTCACCTTGAGAAAGGTGAACCATTCTCCCCTCTGGGCTCTAGTATCCTTGTTGGCAGAACCAGGGTGTTGGACTGCACGTTCTTTAAAATCCATGCTGTTGTGGTTTTTTGTTTCATTTTGTTTTAATAAGAATCATGTGAAACAGGTTTGTTGTGTTTTTTTTTTTTTCTAGGCTAACATACATCTCAAAGCCATGAACATCTATGTTTCTAATCTTGTTTTTTATTTTGACATCTGTTGCTCTGCATGGACATCTTTTTAATTTCCGGCTACAAGCAATTATAATTCCATCCAGCAGCAGAGGCAAGGACCAACCCGAGTGGGCTTGGAATAAGGAAGCTTAATTTAATATGGATGCCTCACTTAAAATTGTGTATATAAAATAGTATCCCATCCTAAAGCTAGCATTCTGTAATTTGATGACCTATCTGATTTTCAGTGGACAGTCTTCACAGACTAGGGCACTGGGGGAGGAAGAATGCATTTTCTAAGGTGGAAGGGTTTTCAAATTTAATTCATGTCAAGGAGATCCCTGTCCTTTATAGGTATGAAGAACGGAGAGCAAAGAATTAAGGAAATTTGGATTTGAGACTATTTGTGTGAAGCAGAAACAAGGTATCAAGCTCTTAGCCTTCATTTTGGCTCTGCTTTTTTTTTTTACCTTGCCAAGAGGATCTTTGCCTCTCCTGAGTCCTCTGTCTACTGCCTGGTGGCTGTCCACTTTCATAACTCGTCCTGGGTGTGGGTCACCCAAGGAGAGATGTAATAGTAGGAAGGAATATGGGCATCTGGAATTTAGGAGAAATATTCTGGATGTATAGACTTGAGAGCTCTCAGGATGTAGATAGCAATTTAATTTAGAGTAATAGATGATATCAGACAGGCAGGAGAGAGATCTGGTATACAAGACCAAGCAATACGAAAATTGAACGTATGAGCAGAAGATGGAGGGCCAGTGAAGTACCAAGAAGGAGAACCTAGGAAGCTTTCGGATCACTCGGGAGCCAAGGAAGTGTGTATTTAAAGAAGGGAGTGGTCTCTGATGTGCCGCACTTGGCGAGTGGTCCCTTAAGAGGAGGAGTAAAAGAAATCCTTAGTTTCGCAGCAAGTGGTCCATGGCAGGAGAATTTCCAACATACAGGTGAAGGCAAAGGTCAGATGGAAAGAGTCGGGGACAAGAGAAGAGAAGATCACTTTATTTCACTCTTTCAGTAAATTAGCCTATGAGGTAGAGGGGAGGGTTTGGACAATAACAGATGTGGAGATGAGAGATTTTGCTCTTAATGGCAGGAAAGATTTGGGCTTGTTTCATGGCCCAGCTGGGAATTTGGAAAGAAGCCAGTGGAGAGGAAGTTGAAGATATAAGCAGGGGGGGTGGTTGGCGTGGCGAGGCCCCCAGGGAAGCGTCAGGCAGGGGATCCAGGACCCAGGAAAGAGGAATGCCCCTTGCTCTATGACAGGCAAGAAGGAGGAAAGAAGGGGTCCTGGGCAAGAAAAGGGTGTCAGAGTATTTCTTTGGGATGGCCTCTTGCTTCTGTGAAGTAGGAGAGAAATGATCTCCTAACGTTGGGATAAGGAAGGATTGAGGCGCGTGGTGAAAGTCTGTAAAAGCAGCCATGGAAACTAGGAGGGGAGGTTCCAGGGGGATGGGGATGGGGAAGGATTGGCTCAGCCGACATGGGAAGGCTGCCATCCAAATGTGGGTTTGTGTATTTCTAGAGCAGAGCTCAGCATCCTTGTTGGAGCTTGGTTGGTTGAGTTGGTACAGGGTGTTATAGGTTGAATTGTACCTGGAAATTTATATGTTGAGGTCCTAACCCCCAGGCTATCAGAATGTGACCTTATTAGGAAATACGGTCCTTGCTGACATAGTTAGGTTGATTACAGCTCTAAGCCAGTATGACTGGTTTCCTTATCAGAATGGGACATTTAGGCACAGGCATGTGCCCACAGGGAGAAGGCCATGTGAAGGTGAAGGCAGAAATCAGGGTGATGCTTCTGCAAGCCACAGCCTGCCAAAGATTGCCAGCGAGCCACCTGAAGCTAGGGGACCATCGTAGGACAGACTGCCCCTCACAGCCCTCAGAAGGAACCAGCCCTGCCTATACCTTGATCTTAGATTCCTGACCTCCAGAACTGCTGTAGATACCCAGTCTGTGGTACTTTGTTAGGGCAGCCCTAACAATCTGATACACAAGGGATAAGGTGATTTCTTTTTACTTTTCCTTTGGTCTCCCCTTCCTGTGGTTGTGAAGGACTTAAGGCAAACATTTAAGTATATGTGCTGCTAAAGCAAGCACATTGAGGCAAACATTTTAAGAGCACATTCTGAGAACATTATGAAAGAGAGAGCTCAAGGAAACCAACGTGGGTAGGAAAAGAATGTAAAATGAGAAAGGACATAGACAACAAGGAAAAACTAAGGGATCTGATGCCGAAATGTTCCTCTAGCTTCTATGGTTGTAATTGTGAGTAGCTTCTAGGATCTCAGTTTCTTGGAACGGTACAACCCTCTTCAGAATGTTCCTGCAAAGGTTATCAATGTGTTGCTCCTCAAATTAGAGCTGCTGGCTTAGATCACAGCTAGGGTATTTGCAAATAATCGTATCTTGTTAGGCCTTCACTTACATTTACATATGATAGCCACAGATCGAATCTGTTCTCAGAGGGGCTTTCAAGTTGCCAGAGCTTAGAGTCTTCAAAGGGCTGTCTGACTAGTGTGGATTTAATGGGCTATTTGCCCCGTGATTCAGCAGTTCCTAGGCTCCAACACTCAGAATTTGCTCATTAGCTTCGAGAGACAGCTTTTTAATGGAATAGAATAAGAGAGAAAGTGGGTTGTGATTTCAAAAACTACTGTGATTAAAATCATATGGACAGCTGCTGTTCAGTGCGGTGTCACCCAGTGTGAATGAAAAAGTACTCGCTGTCAGAAAGCCATTGGGCTATAAATTCTGTTTACTATACAACTGGCTGCTTTCTGCCAGGTTTAGTTTTCAGAAGAGCGCCTGGGTAGACTGCATTGGGCAAAACCAACTTTTTTTAAAAAAACTTCTTTATGGAAGAAAATTTGGGAAATACATGAAAATAAATACCATTGTGAAAAGCAGATGATCTCTTGAGTTCTAACATGTAGGGCGTCTATCCATCTGGTCTGTTATTCCCCCCATGCATACATATACACACATACATTTACTTAAATTGGAATCATACTGTGATTCGGTTCTGAAGCTTGCTTTTTTAGTTAACGCTCCATCCTGACCGCATTCCCGTGCCACGGAAACATATGACTTTGGTGGTGCCCCATGTTCCGGTATCATAATTTATTTAACTCATCCCTCTCTCTGGCAGGTTAGGTTGATTCTAGATTTTTTGCTATCGCAGATGATTCCGTGTACAGTTTTCAATGTATGATGCTTTTAAAAGCTTCGGGCTTCTGGGGATTGCAGCGAAATCTGTGGAAGGTAGGCCAGGGGCGCGGGGGACTTTGGACTATGAGGCCCTCCGGTTAACTCCTTTGAGCTCTAAATGGGAAGTCCCTTGAGAGGACGGCCCGCCTGGATTCTCCCACACACATCCCAAGGAAGGATTTTGTACCAGCAGAGCCCCCCTCAAAGGCGGCTGCCCCCGGGGAAATGGGCTTTAATTCGGAGCAGGACTGTGTGTCAGTTCGGAGCAGGACTGTGTGTCAGCCCTCGGGGGCCTCAGAAGCTGCATTGCTTCCTCTCCAATGACTTATGGCTGTGACGCATGGAGACAGGGCTTGTGGTGGGTAGCTTTCTTCCTCCCCCCCCCCACCCTTCCATCCTCTTGGATTCCTTGTGATGGAAAATTCATAAACTGTTCTCGGTGACAGTTGTGCAAAATGAAAAGCTCTGTGAATGTGTGGAGAATAGATTATCCTGACTGCTGTTAAGCATTTGACAAATTGGGAGTTTTGTCATACATCAGAGAACAATGGAGGGAGAATAGGAACGATGGGAATCATGTAAATACAACACACCTGATGGCTCCCAGCATCATTTATCTTCCCGTGTGGTGGGGAGGGCGAGGAGCGCGGGGGAGATGGGTGGGCGGTGGACAGGCCACTGGCATCCCGGAGGCTGTGAGGCCCCTCCCACCCCCAGAGCCCTCTTAGTGTGCATTTCAGGTTGTGACAGGTGGTTTGAGGTCATGCTCATTAAAAATTCTTGAATTCAAGAAAGATTTCCCATGAGTCTGATGTCGGGGAGGGGGCCCCTGAAGACACCAGGGGGCCAGGCAAGAGTCTCGTGCTTTAGTAGGTGGGGGGAAAGCCTGCGTCCCAGTGGAGATGCATCTGGAAGTTTCCTTCCACAAGTGTAACAAGCATTTGGGAGGGGGGTGGGGGCAGAGAGGCCTGTGGCTTTTCCCTGGCTGCCTGGGCTCCCACCCACCCTCAGCAGAAGGAATGCAGATAGCCAGGAGGGGATGGCTAGTCTCAGGGCTCAAATGAGGAAGGACACTTTGGCTCCAATGTTGAGTTGCTGCTATCCTTGGATAGCTCAACAATGAGTCAGATTTAGAGCACAAAGAGAAAGCTGCTTAGAGGGCATCGGTGGGGTGGGGGCGGGGGATTGGGCTGCACCACTCACCTGAGAGGGAGGGCTGGGCAGTAGGGCCGGGAGAGCGTCGGCTAGACCAGGCTGCAGACTGTCGCTTCCCTTTACCAGCGGTTCAACCTTGGGCTGGGAAGTGAATCGGCCTCTTTGAGACCCAGTTTTGGGACCTGTACACTGGGATCACAGTACCCGCCCTGGTAATGATGTGGTTAAGATTCAGTGCGATATCGTAAGGAGGCCGTCCCCACACCCACTAGTGACTCCGATCAGAAAACCACATAATACCGTCTTGGTGAGGATATGGAGAGATCGGAACCCTCGTCTCCTGCTGGCACGGATTTCTAGTGATGCAGCTACTCTGGAAAACAGTTTGGAAGTTCCCCAAAAGGTGAGGCGTAGAGTTACTGTATGACCCAGCAACTCCACTCCCAGGTGTTTGCCCAAGAGAAATGGAAACATACATGCACAGAAACACTTGTACCTGACTGTTCAGAGTAGTCGTGTTCACATAGCACCAACTCCTAGGTCCATCAGCTGATGAATGAATAAGTTAAGAAAAGAATACACACACACATGCACACACACACACACGTATATGTATATACACACACACAAAGAATTATTATTTAAAAATAAGGAAATTCTGACACGTGGTACAACATGGATGAACCTTGAAAACGTTATGCTAAGTGAGAAGAGTCACAAAGGACCATCTATCATATGATTCTATTCATATGAAATGTTTAGAATAAGCAAATCTGTAGAGACAGTAAGTGGATTAGTGGTTGCTTAGGGCTGGGGGAGTGAGGTGGGGACGGACTTGGGAGGTGGACTCTGGAGATGGCTGCCAAAGGGTGTGGGGGTTCTCTTTGTATGAAAATGTTCTAAAATTGATTGTGATGCTAGGTTCTCAACCCTGAGAATTTATTAAAAATTACTGAATTGTACACTTTGGGTGAATTTTGTAGTAGGCTAATTATATCTCAATAAAGGTGTTACCCCCCCCCCCGCCCCCCCCAAAAAAAAGCAGCAGAAGAAAAATACCTGGTGTACAGCAGGTGACTTATTTAAACAACAGTGAGCCCTTGAGCCCTTTAATATCTCACCGAGGAGTTTGTGAAAGGTTGGCAGGGCCTCAGTTCTCAGCTTTCCAAGTATTTGTTATACTTGTTAAAGTGTCTGCTCTCCAAAAAGAGACACTGGGCCTTCCTTTGAGTCAAAAGCTCTCACCGGGGCCACTCCCTTTATGGAATCCTGTGTTCCAGAAAATCCAGGGCTATGGGCAAAAATCCCAGTTTCTTTCAATTGGATTCCTTTTTCACGCCCCCAGAAAGCACTCTTATTTATTGAGACTATGAAGAGCCAATGGTTCTCAAGACTATGCCTTGAGTCTGTATATCTCGGTGAAGAAAAGTCGTCGCAAGAAGGTATTGTTCTGGAGAGAGAAAGAAAGTTCTTCCTGCTGTCTAACTCGGGTCTTCCACTTCCCACAGCCTGTGGGCGTCCTGGCCTCCATCGAGGCTCGGGTGCCTGCAGTCAAATGGAATAAGTGCCTCTTTGGAGCGCAGCTCCTGGAGGCCATGGCACATTTGTCACATGTCAGTGCGATCTGCATGTGCACGTGAAATGTATATTTAAAAATGTGCACACACTCAGTTGCACACTCACCCTGCTCCGAACATGTTTATCCAATTGCCTGTCACAAGCCCACCCTCGAGGGCTGGGCCGACCCTCTCACCTTGGCCTGCCAGCCTATACCCACCGCCCTCCCCCCACCTGTAAGCACCCCCTGGCCTCCTTTCCTTCTTTTCCTCTCCCTAGAGGAAGGGCACCTAGAAGGATCTGCTTTGTAGTAGGTTACCCATCTTGAAAGACAGATTTCTTACCTTAATAGAAACCTGTGGTTCCAGCCCCCGTGGCATCCCACAGCTGAGAAACAGAGGCGGCACTGAATTAGGAGTCCGGCATCTCCTTTTTGAATGCCGGCGTGTTCCTTAGCAGCCATGGGGTGCAGGGTGTGTGAAGTGACCTTCTGTTTCAGGTTCTCCTTTGGTGACACGAAGGCATGGATTGAGGTTTCACAGGGACCCTGTAATTTGGAGAACCTCTTCCTCTTAGGTTTCAAGAGAGTCAGAAAGCCACAATCCAGAGTACTGGAATGTTCTGAATTACCTCCCTCCTGGGGACTGGAGGCAAACATCTGGTCTGGGACCATGATACTCACCCAGTTCTAAAGTCTTGTGCCAAACTCTGATGTCTTTCCTTATACGGTTTAAAAACAGCCCCGAGTTCTGTGGCATTCCTCCCACTGGAGCTAGAGTCCCTTCCCTCCCTTGGACTCTGGGCCTGCCTATGACTGCTCCTCCCCCTTGAGAGGAGCAAGGATGATGTCACTCGTGAGGATGACCTCTCGGGACACCTGTCCTTCTGGAGAAACTCTTTCTCTCAGAGGTTACCCTATATGCAGAGAGAAGCCCACGTAACATGGAGAGGTCTGTAACTGTCCGTGTCCTGGGATGACAGTCCCAGCTGAGCTGACCTTCAGCCAGCCCAGCCCAGGCACCAGAGATGCGAGTGAAGAAGGCTTGTTGGAAATGCATTCCTGCTGCTCCAGCCCTCAGCCACGCAAGTCTCTGCTGGCTGTTGCCGGCTAACCAGCTGCCGTCTGAGACACTGTGGAGCAAGGTAACCTTGTGTGCCCTGCCCAAAGTCCGAACGGACTGAATCCGGGAATATAGCAAACCATTGGCTTTTCTATGCCGCTGTGTTTTGGAATGTTTACTCTTGCTGTGGACTGGGTAGACCTCGCGGTGTGATGGTCTTTGGAGGGGTGGCTTTCAGGAGGTAATTGGGCTTAGGTGAGGTCATGAGAATGAGTTGCCACAAAGGGATTAGTGCCCTTGCAAGAAGAGGAAGAGTCCTCTGTGCATTCACTCAGGAGAGGCTCCGTGGGCACACAGGGAGCAGTTGGCTCTCTGGAATCCAGTAAGGGAGTCCTCAAGAACCCAAGCACACTGTCACCCTGGTCTCCGACTTCCAGCCCAAAAACGATGAGGAAATATATGTGTAGGGTTGGAGCCACCTAGCCTATGATACTTGATTACAGCAGCCAGAATCGACCGGAAGCTGTGCAACCCTAGGAAACTGGGATACACCCAGTCTGAGTTCTGACGTATGTCACCTGGCCCCTTGGTTACCGTGCGCATGGTCTACAAGGTAAGAATGGGTCACTGCCGATGTGTTTCCAGGGGGAAGATCTTAGTTTCAAACAAGAGGCCACTGGAAGGTGTCCCTTCTAGGGCAAGCATTGGACTGAGAGAGAGAGAGAGAGAGAGAGAGTCCAGCAGGCGTGGGTGATGTGAGAAGTGCAGGAGCTGAGGCACAGAGCTCTCTGGAAAGGCTCAGGCTCTAGCCTCCGTCTTCCTTCCCCAGCCTGCACTGTGCGAACAGCCCAGCATTGTTTATGCCCAGATGGAGTCTCCTTCCTCCCGCCCTGCACCAAATCAAAGCTATTGGCCAAGGACAATGGGAGGACTATGGTCTTTTTCATCTGCAGCAGCGAGCAAAGCTGACAACACGGGTATTTATATCATGCTCTGGCTTTCCAGGGGCCTCATATTCGTTAAGGAATTAATCCGTCCTAACAACAGCCCCTTTACTAGGATGGCATCGTGATGCATGTTCTTCGGACAAGGGCACTGAGGCAGTGGCTGAGGCTGCTTGTGATCCGTGGGGCTCCGCAGCTGGGGCCAGTAGGGACTCACTCATTCCACGGGCCGATGAGGCCAACAGGTGCCAAAGGCATAGTTTGGGACTCAGAGTCGGGACTGTGGACGTGAGTCTATTCTCTGGATAGTCCTTGGCTAGACAGCTTGACTGCCGAGTCTCAGTTTCTTCATCAGTAAAGCGGGTGGAGATAGCAATCTCACCAGGGCGTTTTCCTGATGAGCGGGAGAGGCATGTGAAGATAGATGCCCGGTCAGCTGTGACATGTCACACACCTCTTCATTGCCCTTGCTTCCCGGTACGCGAGAAGATGCTCCAGTTAGCTCCGGTTGTAGGCTCGGCGGCTGCACTAAGGGTGAGGGGCAGCAGGGCAGAGCGGAGACCGACTCCCCGGATCCCCAGGCCTGTGCTGACCATGAAGACGCAGACTCAAAGGCAAGCCTTCGCAGCCCCTGGCCACCCCGAAGCTCCTCTCTCCCTGCTTTCCCGGCGCCCAACACCTGCCCTCACCCGGCTCTCCTCCGTCACCTTCAGGCTCCTTACCCTTGCTCCTTGCGCCAGCAAGCTCAGTCCTTCAGGTTTTATTTCATTTTACTTTATTTGAACGTATCTTGTGTGTTCGGGAACTGTTTTAGCGTTGCTCCAAGTGTAAGAATTGTCGTCGACCGGTGATAATGAAGTCCCATAGTTCAAGGCTGCCTCCTGCCTCGACTCTGCTCAGACTCCGAGTCTTGCTTTAGGCAGATGTAACAGTATATTTCTGTCAGGTCTGGACATTCATCCCGCCCATGGTGGGTGGCTCAGTCATCACGTGACCTTCAATTCCAAGATCTGACCTTTCCATAAAGGTGGCTCGGAGCTACTTCCCTCCCCCTCCTATTTTTTAAAATTTTTGTGAAATAACAGAACATAAAATTTACTGTATTCGCTGTTTTTAAGTGTAGCGTTCAGCACCATTAAGTACATTGACATCGTTGTTCATCTATCTTTAAAACTCTCTTCATTTTACGAAACTTGGAACTCTCTACTCTTTAAACAACAACTCCTCATGCCCCTCCCCCAGCCCCTGGCAGGCGCCCTCTACTTTTTTTTTTGCCTCTGAGGATTTGCCTCCTCTAGGGATTTGATAGGACTGGAACAATGCACAATTGGTCCTTTCATAACTCCTTTGTTTCACTTAACAAAATACCTTATGGTTCATCCCTGTTGTAACCTGTGTCAGATTTCCCTTCCTTTTGACGGCCGAGTAATATTCCACCACATGGAGAGACTGCACTTTCTTATCCATTCTTTATGCTCGGGTTTCTCTCTCTGGCTGCGGTGGGTGACACAGCCGTGGATGCAGGTGTGCCCAGGACCGCTTTCATTCTGATGGGAGCGCCGTGCTGACCCACCCCTGCTTCTCCACGGAGAACACTCCGCCCAGGAGAAGAGGTGGACGCAGCTCTGGGCTAGTGCGCCGTGACCACGGACAGCAGGCAAACTGATCACACTGGGCTCGAGAGCAGAACGTCTCTTTCTGTGCTGTGACGTCACTTGCCTTTCACTTTCACGGTGCTTCTCAGTCTTTTTTAAAGCATTGACTGCCCCCCCCCACCCTTCTCCTGGGAGCCTTTTAAGACATTTCCTCCTGACTCCCCATGAACGTTGGTGTGCTGTTCTATGTATCTGCACTTCACATATGGAGTAGGATTCTTTCCCTCCCCCCTGCAGCCAGTCTTTGCCCCTCTGAGGCCACTCCTTCTTGCCGGAAACACCGTCTGTTCCACAGACTGCCCTCCACGAGGTTTGGGAAGAGAAGCGGCCACCTTCTTCATTCCTCTAGAAGTTCCAGCCCTCCCATCAGCTCCTTTTCTGCATGTTCCCACTCGTCTTGTCTCAATGCACTAGAACAGCGAGGGGTGGCTTGGTGACTGGCCATCCGGTGTGGTCCACTGTGGTAGCCAGTGGCCGCCTGTGGCCGCTCAGATTCCAGTCAGAGTTAAGTAAAACTGAACATTTGGTTCTCAGTCACGTGGCACATTTCAAGGACTGAGTAGCCTCGTGCAGCTAGTGGGGATAGTGCGGGGCAGCCCAGGACTAGAAGATGCCCGTCATTTCGGGCAGTTCTCCTAGATAGTGCCCCAACATATGGCTTGTAAACTTGGCGGTTGGAGCCATTACAGACTTGCTGACATCCTGTATGTGGGAAGGCCCAGGCACCGCTGGAAATCATTCTTTCCTGAGCTACTTGAACTTCCTTTACGACAAAATCAACACAGATCTATGAGCGTTTGACACTCTCCCTTCTAACTGCCGTCCTGCGTCCACTCTTCACTGTATTGACCCTGCATCTAAAATGGGGCAGACCTGGTGGGAATCCCAGCTCGAATGTTTTAACCTTGAGCAAGTTACTTAGCTGCTCTGCACCTCTGTTTCATCACTTGTCAGTTGGGAATCATGTTTTCTATATCATGGGTTTACCCACCAAAAGGCATGATGTGTATGGTGGCAGTCGCTCCCCGAGGGGTGGGCACGTAGCAGGTGCTCTGCAAATGTTGGTTGAGTGGTTGTTGAATTGTTTGTTTCGCTGAAGTCTGTGAGGACACAGCAAGCCTGTGATCTCTGTGTTTTTCCTGTCCCGATTGTCTTGCTATGAGGTTGGTTACGCCGAGGTCCCCACTCTGCAGGGACACGTCCCTACCACACCTGCCCAGGTAGTTGGATGTATGTGTGTGCTTGTCTCCATGTGAGATTGGATCCAGCAGATAGCTGTATTTATCAATGAGTGGAAGGGGTCTCTCAGGGAGGTAGCGGTATGGGGGGGGGGGTCCACAGACAGGGTCAGGAAGAAGAGACAAGGTGGCTCACAGTTTGGCCTCAGTTAGCCCTTCTCAAACTTCAGTGCCCAGGAATCCCTGAGGAGCCCCGTAAATGCAGACCGATTCTCCAGGTCTGGGATGGGCCTGAACTCTGCATTTCTAATTAGTTCTCTGCTGCTGCAGTTGCAAACTATCCAACAGTCCCACGTTCAGTGGTAGGGATCTGAGGACCCCCCTCCGTTGGGTTCACTGTGGATCTGGGTCATGTGGAGATTGCTGAGCCTTGGACCACATCTATAGAATCAGACTCTGGGGTAAGGGCCTCAGAACCCGGATGATAAACCTGTTTTCCAGCTCATTCTGATGCATCCTGGAGCCTGAGGACTGCTGATTCCTGGACTGATGTGGGAGGTTCTGAGTTCCTAGAGGAGGGGGAGAGCACCTTCTCCCAGTGTCCACGCCCCTCCCCAGAGCAGCCCCTCAGTGGGTGGTTTTAGGAAGTCAGTGTTGATTCACGTTCCTTCCTGCCAGTTTCCGAAAACCTCAACCCTTTAAGTCAATCTTCCACAAATCTCACTAGGAGCACCCTTTGCTCTAAGGTATGAAGCATATTTGGATAAGATCGTGAGACATTTGCAAAAATTGAGGTTGAGAATCGATGGCTGGGGCCCAGGGTTTAGCGCAGCCATGATTACTCACTGAGCCCTTGACCTTTCTGCAGAGATGTCTGAGAAGTGAGTAAATTAACACCTGCAGGGAGTGACGAGGGCCTGGTGAGCAGAATTGGACCTTCGAGGTCAGCATCCTTAGGTCTCACCTGGCTTTTGAATTTCTTTACCTGCCTCCACTGCCACTGCGGGCTGTGTCCTGAGGGGCAGTCTTGGCCGGAGGCAGAAAATGGCCGGAGCCCCACCCAGAGAATGGTTCCAGCCACGGGTCCCAGCTCTGACCACGTGACACATCCTCGCTGGCCCTAGGGCAGGTGTACACGGATTCTTTTTTTTTTTTCCCCTGCTTCATTGAGGTATAACTGATAAATAAAAATATAATATACTTAAAGTGTTCATTGTGATGATTTGAGAGGCTTCCCTCTGAGCTAATTAATGTATCTATCACCTTATGTATTTACTTTTTAAAAATTATTTTGGTGAGAGCACTTAAAGTTTTATTCTCCTAGCACATTTCAATTGTATAATACAGTGTTACCAACTATAGTTACCATGTTATGCATTAGATCCTCAGACCTTATTTGTTTTGTAACTGGAAGTTTGTACCTTTTACCAACCTCTCCCTATTCCTCTCCCTCCCCGGCCCCTGGCCACCATCAATCTGCTGTTTCTTTGAATTTGACTTTCTAATTTCTAGATCCTACTTATAAGTGATTTGTCTCTCTATGTCTGGCTTCTTTCACTTATCATAGTACTCTCCGTGTCTACCCACATTGTTCTAAATGTTAGAATTTCCTTGTTTATTAAGGCTGAATAATATTCCACGATATTTGTCCCTCACGTTTTCTTTATCCATTCACCTGCCCACAGACACCTAAGATGTTTCCATTTCTTGGCTATGTGAATACTGCAATGAAAGGAGAATACAGGTATCTTTTTGAGACCATGATTTTATTTCCTTTGATGTATTTCCACAACTGGGATTTCTGACTTGTATGGTAATTCTATTTTTACTGTCTTGGGGAAACTCTTTTCCATAGTGGCTATTTTCCATGGTGGCTGTACCAGTTTACAGTCCTAGCAACAGTGCACAAGGGTTCCCTTTTCTCTGCATCGTTGCCAGCATTTGCTGAGTGTTTTCAGTTTGATAATAGCCATTCTCCTAGGTGTGAGATTGTATCTCATTGTGATTTTGACTTTCATTTCCTTGATGATTAGTGATGTTGAACACCTTTTCACGTACCCATTGGCCGTTTGTATATGGAAAACGTTCTTTGGAAAAATGTTCAGATCCTGTGCCCATCTTTTAATTGGGTTATGTGGGTTTCTGGCAACTGAGTTGTATGAATTCATAACTGGATTCTTAATGGGCTCCTTAGGCTTCCGTCTGGGCCTGTGCCTTATGTGAGCCTCAGGGCCAGGCGCTCTGAGATGCTCTTTCTTCCTTGGCCTTGAGTGTTTTCCAGCCTGTGCCCGACACCCCTGCTGACAGCTTCCCTGTCACAAACACCACAAACCCCTGGTCTGGGTCACCTGAAATGAGAGCTTCCTTCTCAGCACCCAGCCACCCTCAGGAGGAGCCTAGGTCAACCGCCATGTTGTGTCCACTAGCCACTGTGATGTGGGCATGGCTGGCGGGGGCGTGATACAACTATGGAGCACCTCAGAGCCTTCATGGTGTTCAGGGAAGTTTGTCAAAGCCAGCTCTGCCAAGCACTCCTGAGAGAAAAAGAAGGGTGGAGCCCTCATGTCCCTCCTGTCTTCTTTCTCACCTCCTTTTCTTTCCCTCATGCATGTCTCGAGGAGCTGCTGTGTTGTGGAGGGCATGCATCCCCAGGCCTCGTCCGGGAGACTGGATGTGGTGATGATTACGATCCCCTGTGACTCTGAGCACAAGGGATACTTTATACCGTGCATGTGGTGCAGGAACAAGACATTTTTCTAACCAAACTGCTGGAGTGGGGCCATGGGCAGAGCAGACCCTACAAGTGGAAAAGAGGAAGGTCCAGAAAGAAGGACTTAAAGGGAGTGGTGTATAACAGGGACGAGAAGGGAGGTAGAGACCAGTTTCTGTGTATTTGCTTGCTTGTTTGTTTTTGTTTTTGTTTTTGTTTTTTTACTCAGTGTATCTTAATTTTTCCACAGCAACCTTGGTGCATGGGTACCCTTCTTTTTGGCAGCTGGGAAACTTTGGTGTTTATGAGTCACATGGGGAAGAGAAAGTAGTCTGGCTTTCAGGGCCTTAGAGGGTTAAATAGTCCTCAGGGGGACCTGGGGCCGGAGGACTTGGGGCTTGAGGCTCTCCATCTTCGTCCCTAATGGATGTCCACACAGAACAAGCATGAGGATGAGAGGCCCCCCCTTCCAGCTTGTTTTCCTACGTCCTTTCCTTCCACCACCATACCCACCCATGTGGTTGCTGGCTTGAGAAGAAGAAGAACATCATCAGGAGATACGAGAGAAAGAAGCCTGCCTCTAACTAAGGCATTGTCCTGGAATTTTTTTTTTTTTTTTGTCCTGGAATTTTATTGACTCAGTTTTTTTTTTTTTTAATGTGATATAACTCATTGCTAACTCATGCTATTGGTCTCAAGACCCAGACAAACCAGATTCCCCATTTCCAGAAGGATCACTTGGCCTCTCCGTCTTAGGCCTGACATGAATGAGTCAGATGAATATCAAAATTCGGCAGGCTCCGCATATTAACAGGGAGAAGGGGGAAAAGAAAATACTATAAAATGTGTGGGTTCTCACCAATTGACTGTTGAAAAGACTAGGAAATGCGTAGGTGGGAGGAAGATGGGGAAGCGTATTAACTAGTACACTGTTGACTCATGGCGGTCCAGCTTCGGCAGGAAGTACTGACAGGCCCGCACCTGCTCCCGGAGCCACCTGCAGCCCAGACCGCACTGGTTTTGGAGAGCTAAGCACGGCTTACGCACACTTGGGTCTGCTTCTCTGTTTCCTTACTTCTTGGTTTATTTAGGTGCCAATTCCTTATCGTTTGATTTGCTTTTGCAAGATGTTTTTATAACTAGAGGAAGAAGGGCCGAGATGTTGGTTCTGTGGCAGTTGTTGAATCTGGAGGTCCCTTAGGAGCCGTGGGCTGAGGAAGAGCTGGAGGAGGGGGGGTCTGGAAGGTGAGTGGAGAGTGATTACTCACCACTGACTCCAGTTTCCTCTGTCCCAGGAATCTTGGGAGACTCACCCAGGGAGATGGAAGCAGAAATGCCATTCTTGTCCATCTACTGAGTGAAGTTTTGAAATCTTACACTTCCCTCAGTCTCCGGGTTACGCCCCTAAATGTATTCCATTCATCTCCCCTTGTACCCTTTCCCCACATCTGATCCAGGATGAGCTCTGAAAACATAGATGGTGTCACTCCCCTGCTTAAAAATCCCACAGGAATTCCTGCTGTGCTTAGGAGAAAATCCACGCTCCTGCCCGATGGTGGCACAGAAGGCCCAGCATGACTTAGCCCCACCGAGCTCCCCAAACCCATCTCCTCATCTTGTCCCCCGCCCCAGGCACCATGCTCCAGCAGCACTGGCCTTATTTCTCTTCTTGGAACTCTTCAGGATTCTATCGCTTGTTTGCATTTGTTGCTTTTCTCTGTGTGGAATGTTCTCCCTGCTCCAGATCTTCAGTTGCCTGGCAGATGCCTCTCCTTTCGGTCTCTGCTCAAATATCATCTCCCAGGCCAGTCTACCCCATCCTGCCCCTCCCCATTCCCATTCCCATCTCTCTCGTGTATCTTCTTTATTTTCTTCATTGCACTGATCTCTGGAACTGTGTATGTATCATTTGTGCTATTTACTCTTTAACCATCCCCAACCGATCCCCAGACGTAAGCTCTGTAAGAAGGAGGATTTCAGCAGCACCACTGGGCAGTTCTCCAGGAAGAACCGTCCTGTGAACAGATGACTACATGAACGACAAAGGAAAGGGTGCTGTTCCCCAGCTCTGCCTTGGGGCCTTCCAGATCCAGAGTATGCAGAACATTTCTTGTCCCTTCGGTCTTAAATGTTTGCCAAGGTATGAAAAAATATGGAACCTTCCCCTTTTATAAATGAAGAAGTTAAGGCTTTAAAGAGGGTTTCTTGATGTGCCTCCAATCACATAGTGAGTCATCTCGGGGACAGCTGGGAATGGAGACCAGTTCTGGCCAATTTCAAAGCTCCTTGCTCTATCACCTCTAATATTTGGTGTTGTGTAGGAGGTGGCCAGGAAGGCTGCTTCAAAGAGGGGTGTAAGCAACTCCAGGGGAGAATGTGGTAAAAGGGGTAAAAATACATACTCTGAGAATACTCTGCCTGGGTTCCAGGCCTGGCGTACCCTTCCTTCGCTTTGTGCCCTACCAGATTTCTTTACCTCTCTGTGCTTTGGCGCATCCATCTGTAAAATGGACCTTTGAACACCACCTGCCTCCCAGAGTTGCCATGATGATGAAATGGAATGAGGTGTGCACAGCCCTTTGACTAGCATCTGGTGAGGGTAAGCGCTGCATCAGGAGACTTTCCTGCTCTGATCGCGATTCTCATCCTGCAGCTCACCCTGCATGTTGCAGGAGTGTCCTCAGGATCCTTAAGAACGATCTGGTAGCACAGAGGTCTCTTTGGAAACCCCCCAGTGGGTCTCTCTCTCTCTCAAGACTTGCAGGAGCTTTCAGAAGCAGTCCCTCGGTCCCCGGTGGCTTTGGAGGCGAGTGGTAACGTGCAGCCCATTGTGCAGCAAAGGAACATAAACTTTAAAAGCAGAGAGGGAAATGGATGAGTTAGTGACACAGAGTTGTAGGGAAAGCCACCCACTAAATTACATTTCTGCACAAGAAAAGAGCTACACACAAAGTGGGAATGAATGACGCGCTGGGCGGGTAAAGACATCAAGAAGCAGAGCCGGTAACGAGCCGGGAGCCCGCTATTATTTCTAGCATCAAGGAAAGCATGACTTTGTCATTCTTTTCATAAATGGTCTCAACTCATTTTTGTTGTTGTTGATGATGCTTCTTGTTCACAACCAATGCAGCTGGTGTTCTTCGTACCTGCACTGTGCCCAGCACGGATCTTGGCCAACAGCTGGTCCCATGGCTGGAAATGCAGTTACTGGGTGTTTGGGAGAGGTCCTTGGGGGCTCTCTCCCTAAACATGCTCATTGACAGATGAGAAAACGAAAGTCATGATGAAAAGGGACATTTATTTATTCATTAATTCAGCAATGATTTATTGAGCATGTTTGCAAGGCCCCAAGCTAGGGGCTGGAGAAAATTGAGAGGTTTCCCTCTTTCTGAGTAAAGCAGACACAATTAACTACCTACACAAGTCTGTTTAATGGAGGCTCACACGCAAAGAGATCAGGGCTGAGAATTTGAAGTCTTGAGTTCCAGTCTAAACTGCCATCGGAACTGGAGTGATTGACTGAGATTCATTTCCTCATCTGTAAAACAGGGAAGATGGTTTCTAGCCTGTGACTCGCACTAGGATTTTATGAGCGCCCACATAATCATGACACGTGCTGATGCTTGATGGCCCATAAAGCAATTTGTAGATGATGCTTTGTACTGGTAGGATGATAATTTGCAAGCAGAGAGTGGCAGCCACTGGAATAATGTAATGGGAAAATGAAAGAGACCATTGTGGAGGGCAGATTGCATGTTGGGGAACCAGCAGAGAAGAGCCAGAGGTGGCCCCCAGTCCTTTATTCTAAGGGTTGGTCCTTTTTGCTGTTTGCAATAAATAAGAAAGGATTCCGCTATGGGGAGTAGCTCACTGAACCAGGCAGCAGCTACCACTTGCTGTTATCTAACCCCATGACAAGTGTGAGGATGGAAGGCATTGAGACCAGACAGAGCCATCTGTGAACCCAGAGTTTTGCAGGAGACACAGAATCATAAACAGAAAGGTACAGTGCTGTGCCTTGCCAGTGGGACCCCAAACCTACCTTGTTAGAGATGGACTGCCCAGGAGAGGTGATGACTTAGGGGGTCTTGAAGGCCACAGAGGGCTTGACCAGCTGGGTTCTACCAGAAAGGGTGGACAAGGCTGATAGAGCAGTACAAAGAGTGATGTGCCAAGTTCAAGTAACAGGCTGTGGCTCCAAGGCGAGGCCTGGAATACAGGTGGACATGGTGGTGGGAGCCGTTGTACAGGCAGGTTGAATGCCAGGCAGAACCTGAGCAAGGCCTGGGGATGGCATTTGTGGGAGCCATCTTGGGATGAATGCTTGGTGGCGTGTGATCAGGATGCCTCAGTGACAAATGTCATTTTCAGTTAGGGTCAGTCTTCTCCCATCACAATTAGTCTTAGTGGTCACTGACAGCTTTGTGAAATGTGCAGGCGGTTCTGCGTGAAAGGTTTTCAGGGTGGGAGTGTAGACAGCACGGCCCATCCTACAAAGGCAGATAGAGAAAGTGCACACTGCAGAGGGGAGCCATGCGGCGAGCACCTTCCCAAGAAGCAGGAAAGCTGGACCTTGCTTCCCAGGAAGTTACTCCGCTCATGGGGTGCCTGGTATTATAACCCAGCCCTCCCTTCACAGCCTCCCCTCTCCAGGCTCTGGGGAGTCATGGAATTCTAAGGCTGGGGCATTTCATCCTTGAGCAGGGACAGATGGGTTTTACTCATAAGACATGCACCGTTAAGCTCCTGTGGTTTGTAGAATCAGCCATGTGCATGGGACAGCTGGGAGAGTGATGTAAGAGGCCCTTTGTGGCAACTTCAGGGATGTCTCTACCTGGCTGTCACTCATAGACCTCCAACCCAATGTGTCCAAACTTGAACTCGTCATTTCTTCTCTTTCAAAGATGTCTGCTCCTTATTTAGGCTGATATTACCACCTCACTGTCCAAGTCAGACCCTGGGAGTTAGTTGCCGTCAGTGCTTCCCTGCCCTGAAGCTCGAACCCCATATTCTCCGAATTCTGCCCATTCTGCTTCCTGCATGTCTACCTTGCGGTTGTGCTAGTGCTGGGTCCTCCGTGCCCCATACCCAGCAGACTCCTCAGTCTGGTACTCTCTGTGTGGCAGGCCCTGGGATGGGTTCAGGGGTGTATGTGGTGAGATACCTGTGGAGGAAGCTTGGTAAAGGGCAGTGTGAAAGTACTAAAGGAAGAATTTGGTGTTCTTCTGCTATGCGGCTTGGGAGCAGGGGCAAGCCCTGACCAGGACCAGGGGAAAAGGAGAGGGTCTTTTGGCTTGTTCTTTTCCCTGCCTACCGTTCCTTTCTCACATTCAAAAAAAAAAAAAAACAAAAAACCAGGGATTCATTTGAAAAACTATGAAAATAATGTTTGTGTTTCATTGAAAAATGCAGAAAACCACTAAAATGGAAGCCAAAAGATTTCCTGTAGTCTCAACCTCTGTCTAGCCAGTATTAAAATTTTGTGTCTTCTGTAACAAGTTTCCTTCTTCACAGTTATATTTTATAAAACTTGAGCTGCCCCTGGCTATGCTATTTTGTACACACCTCTTTTTTTTTTAACTAAAAGATACCATAGCATTAAAACAACAACAACAACAAAAGCTCTGTTGTTCTTTCTTATTATAAAAGGAAGGAAAACAATTTTACAAGATGAAAACCAAGTGTAAAACAGAGATCACCTACTACTCCTATACCTGGAGATACCTTCTGCTAACACTTGTGTGTATGGTTTTTTTTTTTAGAAATTTGTGTTCA
Source organism: Nasua narica (assembly GCA_028533885.1). Classification (NCBI taxonomy): domain Eukaryota; kingdom Metazoa; phylum Chordata; class Mammalia; order Carnivora; family Procyonidae; genus Nasua; species Nasua narica. The sequence goes on along the minus strand of CM052811.1, from coordinate 106,208,413 downwards.
TAAGGATAGATATAAATATGGATGGAGATAGAGATGGGCTCGATCTTTAACCTGCTTTCCCCACTTAATACCTTATAGCTCTCTTTCATTTAAATATATTTTGATTATTGTGTTGTTTTTTTTTAGTTTTTATTTATTTATTTGAGAGAGAGAGACAGCAAGAGAGAGAGAAGACAAGCAGGGGGAGTGGGAGAGGAAGAAGCAGGCTTCCTACAGAGCAGGGAGCCCGATGTGGGGCTCGATCCCAGGACCCTGGGATCACGACCCGAGCCAAAGGCAGATGCTTAAATGACTGAGCCACCCAGGCACCCCTATTGTGTTATTTTTTAAATGTTTGTAGGGTATAACTATGTGATAGAACATCTATATGACTTTAAGTTAATCCAAAGGGAAGTTACTTTGAGTGATATCCTATATGGATATATCATAAATATTATAGCTAATCTCATATTTATGGGTATCTGGTTCGCTTCTCTATTTTAATTGCAGATGGCAGAATGGTGAAAAGGCTTGTATGAGCATATATGTGCCACGGTCCATTTATTTCCTTGCCTAGAAGTGAAATTGCTGTGACAAAAATTGTGAATGTTTTGCTTTTGGGTCTGTATATGTGGTTGGCAGAATTATCAGATGACCTCTGTTGACTATGTCAGTGTGGGTGGGACCTGTGATTGCATCTAACCAGTAGACTGTGGCAAAAGTGATGGGGTTTCGCTTCTGCGATGTTACATTATATGGCAAAAGTGAGGGAATTTTGCAGATATAATGAAGATCTCTAATTAGTTGACTTGAAGTTAATCAAGAAAGAGATTACCATGAGTGAGTTTGACCCAGTCAGGTGAGCTCTTTAACAGAAGGTCTAGAAATCAGAAGGTCTATCCTGCTGACCTTGAATCAAACTACCTGAGTCTATGGCTCCAATGAAATGAACTGTGCCAGTAATCAGGTGAGCTTGGAGGAGGGTCCCAAACCTCAGATGAGATCCCAGCCCTGGTGGAAACCTTCACTGCAGCCTTGGGAGACCCTGAGTAGAGCAGAGAACCTAGCTAAGTCCTGCCTGGACCCCTTGGCCCAGTGAATCTGTACAATAATAAATGTGTGCTTTTTTAGCTGATACATTTTTGGTGATTATGTTGCAGTAGAAAACTAGTACAGCATAGGAAAACTGCCTCTGATAAGTTGGAGACAAACTTACAATCCCAATCAGTATGAGAACCCCCGTTTCCAGGAATTTTTGCCAACACTGTGCTCCCAACCCTTTAAATCTTTGTCAATCTAAGAGTAAAATAAATAAATAAAAATGTTTAATTTGTGGCCCTCAATTACAAGGAAAGTTGTGTGTTTCCCATATTTTTATTTTAAAACTCATTTTTAGTATACTGTCTCATCATATCCTTTGCCTGGTTTTGACTTTTTTTAATTGGTTTCTGAGAGCTCTTTACATATGTGGATGGGAGGAAAGAGAAATACAGATCTTGTTTTGTTGGTTATGAATGTCAAAAGTACATTTTCTTTCTCCAGCTTGATGATTTTGTTTTTATTTCAAATATTGCTTATGGTATTTGGTGAGGAGGGATTTGAATGTTTTCTCATTCTCTTGAGGTTTAGAAAGGCCTTTCTGGTAGTCCATATGGAAGATGGACTGATAGTAAGAGAGACATGAGGAGGCAGTTACATTAGTCCAGGTGAGCTAATGAAGATGAAGCCTGGACTGCCTTATTGTAGAGATGGAAAAGAAGGATCTGAGTCCGGAGACATCTTAGAAATGAAATTGGTGAAGTTTGATATATTCAGAACTGACTTTCTATAGACGGGGGATAGAAACTTCTAGATAAAGTGAGTGATGCCTGGTCCTGGCTGCATCAGTAGGTACGAAGTTCACTGAGGAAGTTTCTCCCTCTCGAATCTATACCACTGGAGGCAGATCCCCTGAGACCAGGCAGCAGTTACCTCCTGTGATCATAGTCCTCCCTTTACTTCCAGTGGGTGGATGAATAAATCATTCCTAGAGGCTCTTCTTCGCTCCCTAAGAAATGAAAGCTTTACTCTTGGTGGTGTTCTCTTTGAATCCCTGTCACCAGAGAGCCCTATGGTTTTAAAGCTGAGCAGATTGGCAGGGATGTTTGCTCCAACGAGGATCTGCTTGGTCATGCCTGGAACGGGATGGGCTTCCCCTCGCACCTCTTGGGAAGTCTTGTCTGCAGGCAGGGGTGGGGGCGGGTGGGGGGAGAAGTGTTTAGCCGTGCAGGGAACAAACTTCCCATGAAAATTTGCTGGCAGAAACAGAGAAGGGAGACTCGTCTGTTCCTAGACTCTAGAAGATTCTTCACACCATCAGGAATACATTGTGTATTGGCAGAAATGAAGATCTGTCAGGTAGAGGGTTGTAACATGTTTGGGGTCTCCCGCTGGTGGGAGTGGAGGGGCCGCACCAGGGTTAACAAAACTTGAGGTCCTGAACGTCTTCTGACATAACTGAGCTCAGGTGTGGGTTATTAAAAACCTCACTTGGTCCCTTTGTTTAGTGTGGAGGTTCTCCACTGGGGGCCATCTTGCCTCTGCCCAGGGGACATGTGACAATATCCGGAGACATTTGTCACAGCTGGGAGGCTGCTGTTCCTGATATCTAGTGGGTACAGGCCAGGGATGCTTTTAACTATCCTGCACAGTCCCCTGCAATGAAGAATTATCTGGCCCCAAATATCAGTAGTGCTGAGGTCGAGAAGCTCTGTGAATAACTGACCTCCCCCAATCCTTAACTTGTTCCCTGGGGTCTCTTCTGGGGATTTCTTGGCCTTGTTGGTGCTGAGTATGAGGTAGGAGTGAGGACCCAACATCCCCAGAGTTCTGGCCGCAGGGAACTCTGCTCGTCTTAAAGCTGGAGAGGAGAGACAGACAAGCAAAACCATTTGTGGAATACAGCAGGATCTTCCCTCTCCAACTCCAGGCCTGACGTTTACAAAGATTCACTATGGTCTGGCAAGGTTCCCACCACTTCTACCAACCCACAGAAGGACTGACATCAACTTTGATCGCGGTGATCCATTTACTTTGCCAGATTCTCAAACCGTGTGTCTGTCAGATGAGGTGGGCCGTGGGGGGAGGGAGGAAGCCGGAGTTTCAAAATTCTACAAGTAGATACATATTTACTATGTTGTAGCAGAAGCTGGACATTCTATGTCTAAGAGTCAGAACAGACTCTTTGGATTCTCAACTCCTGGGACAGTGCTACTCTAAAGCAGTCCAGAGAAAAGGTACGACTATGATAAATCAGCATTAAATGCTATCTGTATCTCAAGCATAATATCCCTTCTCTATATGGATATGTGGACATATGAATACTATATATATGTTAAGGATTTTTTTAAAGATAGATTTCAGATGCAACAAAGTGTGTGTGTGTGTGTGTGTGTTTATGTTGATGTTAGCAGCATTTTTTTTCTATCCCAAGAGATAAAGAACAAACATTACAAAGAATAAACACTGGCCCTAAACTGTCACTCACAAAGGATACCCACGCTTCAGTTCTGTTTCCATGAACCAGTTTTACAGGGGAAAAAAAAGATGTTTTTTTGTGTGTGTCTCAAATTTGTTTCTCGGAAACGGTCTCGGCGGCACAGAATCTGGATTGACAGCAGCAAATGGGATTTGCATGGAGGCCCCCACTCCAGCCCACAATCCCTAGAGGTTCTCGTCCTCCTCATTCTTAATCCCCCTTGGCAGGAGCCGCCTCCTGTCTCTCACTGCCCTCCCCTAACATCAGTCTCCCGATACTCCTGCTTTGGCTGATCTGCCTCTCTTTTGGCTCGTTGTCTGGGATTCCTGCCCCCCACTCTTAGGGCAGTTTCATTAGCTCCCAAGGCCTCCAACAACTGAGTCCACAGACAACCCCTGAATCCAAGTCTCCAGCCTCAGTCTCTCCCTGAGCCCTAGACCTGCTGGCCGGGGGGATAAAAACACATCTCCTCCCGGTTTCTGCTGCTTCTAGCGGAGGAGCCCTTCCCGATCCATCCAGTGTGAGAAACCCAGTCTGACGTTTGACTCCTCTTTCCCCCTGTGGTCAGGAAACAGTCTCGGCGTCGCTTCAAACGTGTCCATTCCTCCTACTGCTGAGGCGGCGGCCAGATCCCCGGTGCCGTCAGTACAGCCATTGCGAGTAGGAGAGTTGTCATCTTTGTGGTTGTCATTGTCTCTCATCACTATTGCCTTAGCACGAGTCTGAGCAGCAACTTTCCGCTCCTCACGGGAGCTTACGTTTGTCAGCTGGTGTGGAAATAGCGCCTTCCTCCAAATCTCATTTTCACAGGCTAGATGGGCAAGTGCCCCGGCTCTCCTGACGGCTCCCGGCAAGCCGCGCGGCGTCACGTCGCTGGGTGACCCGGGTATGCGACACAGGACCCAGCACGGCTCTGAAGACCGAGTAGGATAAGGTAGCAGGCAGTGAGCGGGAGGATGCACAGGGCAGGAGCTGGTGCCTGAATGAGGAGCACAGCCTCCCTTCCCGATACTTCGAGAGCAGAGCTTCAAGGCCTGAGGGGGTCAGAGGCTGGATGACCGCTAGGTGAGGAAGATGTGCGGGGAATGTCAGTCTCCAGCAGTGGCCAGGTTTTTAGCCTCTCGCCCCTCGGATGATTCTGAGATCCCACAGCCATCCCGAGGCCCCGGCCGTGCAGTGACTCATGAGCTGGGCGCCACGGCTCCCTTTCTGCCCCACCCTCCCATGCATTCCCTACATTGTTACTTAGTTGAAGCCTCCCCTGCTTTTTGGTTCCATCCATTAATAGCCTGATGGACCGTGTAGCCAGCTCAGTGGCTGAGTTTTTCACACACGGGAAGTTCACCAGCCATCTCCACTGGAAAAGGAAGAAACATTTGGGGTATTCCTCAGTGTTATTTTCATTTTCAAAGACACAGAAAACTCCTGGAAGCTGTCTTTTAGATCCTTGATTTAAAGTGACAGGGGATGGCGGTGTGGTTAGGGGGAGTCCCCAGAGGCCTCAAGATGAAAACCAGGGAGCTGAGCTGAACGGCGGGTACCCCAGGTGTGGGCATCATGTGGTCTGAGCCGAGGGTGGTTGCCCAGGGATGGTCAAGACCTTCGGGGCGGGTGGTTTCACATCTTCTAAGCACAACATCCCTCCCCATCTTTTTTCCACCTTGTTCTGAAAACGCCTGATCCACTTATGGCCTCTCCAGCTTTGCCAGATTGAGGAAGAAGAAGGGAGGCATAGAAACCCCAGTATGCGTGGCTCCTTACCTCTTGGCCTGAAATCTCAGGAGTGTGGCCTGTGACCAGAGGTCCTGATGAGTGGCTTCGTGTGCCTTGGGTGCGTCTTCGGTCACAGCTTCCATTCATCTACGCAAAGTGCTCTAATGGTGCAAGCAAAGACGAGGGAGGAGCAGCCTCTCCTCTGGGCAGAGACATGTGAGTGGACTTTGCCTACTGAGCCGGTCAGGCCCTGGATGGCATGTTGCTCGGTATGGAATCCTGGCAAAGCAACCCTGACAGTTGTCTACACGTGTGCTTGTGTTCATGTCCTGTGTTGCCCCGTACTTGGCTTTTTCTGTGCGTGACTCCTGCTGAGACCCTCAAACTCTCGAAAGCAGTTGCCGTAGTCTGTTTTACCCCTGAGAAAATTGAGGTTCAGCACGCTGTAGCCAGGCTCCAACTATTGGAGAAGTGAGCCTCACGTCAGTGGAACAGGATGAAATCCATTGAGTGGTACCATATTTGAGCAGTTTTCCTGATTCCCGGACTTGCCTTCATGTTGCTTCAGGCTTTCGTGGTTTTGTATGGCAATCTTGATGACTACAGTGTCAACACACCTAAATAAGAGTGAAGGGGTTTTCCAGGATGAGGGAGAAGGGTGGTGCGGAAGCAGTAGGCATCCCTGCTCCCCGCTACCCCAAGGAACACACACACACACACACACACACACACACACACACACACACACCCCTCTTTGTGTACGTCCTGGGTCATATAACTAGTCAGGACTAAGCCAGCACCTCCTCTGTGCCAGGCCCTGTGAGGAGTGCAGGAAGCCACAGATACCTCGGGACTGTGAAGGACAAGCTGTAGTTCCCGGTTAGCATCGTACCCACCTTGAACTTTGGTAGAACTCTGTTTTTAGACTTGGCTTAATATGCACACTTGTCTGTCTCATTCTCTTTGTCACAACATCATTTTTTGGTTATGCCCTTAGATTTATTTATCTTTTGTTCACTGTTTCTGGATTTTGAGTAAAGAAATGGAAAGGCTTTAGATGCCCTAAGGTTATAAAGGAATGCACATATATTTTCTTCTAGGATTTCAATGGATTAATTTTTGCTTTCAATTTCGACCAATTGCATCTTGGTATACAATGTATAATACGATGCATTTCTAGTAAAATCCTTTTCTGGGACATCCCTCCTTTTTATATATCCTACTTTTAATATACTAAATCCTTGTGGCATTTGGATCTATATCTAGACTGTCTAATGTTCCATTGGTCGCTTGGGCTGTTGTCATTGTCATTATCATGACAAGTGATTATTGAGGTTTTAATTATTGGCTTTTTATATGTCTTACTTCCATGTAAGGTATTAATTTAAAAAGTTGGGAAGGTTTTCCCATAGCTGATTTTTTATCTCTTTTTGCTACTCTATTTTCCTTAGACTCCTTACAGTGAATAAAAAAATCTGTCTCTTTCATCTGATTGGTGCACATCCTTTTTCAAGAATCGACAAAAAGCCCCTCTGCTTTGGGGAGCCTTCCCTGATGTCCTCAGGCTTTGTTAAGTTCCCCCAACCCTGGTTTGTTCCCACAGTACCCTGCGTGTCCCTCTGTCACTGCTCATATGGTAAGGGCTTGTGATTGGTTACTTTTCTGTCCCTCCCACTGGACTGTACTCTCCTGGAGGGCGGCACCTAGTCACCCTCACTGTTGCATGTTTAAGTGGAGAGCACGTGGTAGCTACTTGATCCCATCAGTCATGCTACGTAATAAGCTATCTGAAACTTCGGGGTCATAAGAGAACAGTGTTTTTTTTTTTTTAATTTTATTTATTTATTTATTTATTTATTTATTATCTCTTGTTCTGTTTTTAAGATTTATTTATTTATTTGAGAGAGAAAGAGCAGGGGATGGGTGGGGTGGAGGGGAAGAGGGAGAGAGAGAGAAAATCCCAAGCAGACTCCTCGCTGAGTGTGGAGTCAACTGTGGGGCTCCAGCCCACGACCCTGGGATCACGACCTCAGCTGAAACAGAGTTGGATACCCAACCAACTGTGCCATCCAGGTGCCCCTATTTCTTATTGTCTTGGTGAAGCACGATGGGCCTCATCTAGGTGGCTCTACTTTGGGGATCCCTTGTGTGGTTCCTCCGGACAATGGCTCTTATCCAGGAGCCATGGCCAAGGCTTCTTCACTCCCAAGCGTGGTGGTTCATCCCAGCTGTCTCCTGGTCCTCAGCTGGGGCTCTTGACTGGAACACCTACCACCTGTGACCCCTTTGTGTGGCGTGGGCTTCCTCACAGCCTTGTGCCTGGGCTTTTGAGGAGCAAGAGAGCCTGGCAGGACCTGTATCATCTTTTATGACTTGACTTCAGAAGTCACACTGAAGCGTGCCCATCAAACTTTTCTGACGAGGCAGTCTCAGAGAGCCACCCAGTTTCAAGAGGACAGGACATAAACCCCATGATGGGGTTGTGACAAGGTCACAGTGTAGAACCTGTGGGATAAGTGATACGGTAACAGCCATGTTTGGAAAATATAATCTGCCACAGGCTCAACAAATATTTCTGAATATTTGTAAATACATGATTTGACATCACCAGCATGGGTTACGTTATGGGCCGAGACTTGAACTAGGACTTTGGATTGATCAGTAAGAGAGCAGGTGCCTGAGGTCAGGGTGCTCCCTGCTTCTCTCCCCGCTTCCCCCCGGGTTGTGTGTGGAGCCAAGCTCCTGGGAGGTTTTCCCATTACTACATGCAGTCATGTAGGTAAAGCATTTTGAGCACTTGATCACAAACTTCCTCTCCCCCAAAGTACTGGGTTTATTAGGATTTTGGTTTTCCTCCTCTACTTTCTCAAGTAAGTGCTTTGAAGAAGACGCATGTAGGAGAAATGACACATCAAGCATTTCTGCTGAAAAGTGGGGTTTCTGCTCAAAAGGAAGGTGCCATGTTTATGACTGGCACACAAATTGAAGAACTGAGCTCGCCGTTCGAACACTTGACTTTATGGTTTTTGCTCTCAGAGCCACCTCTCACTAATAGAGGAGGCTAAAAGGGTTTGAGGAAGCTTTCCTCATTGGTTCGTGCAGGTAAAGAACTCCCGGCCCCTGATGGGTCTCGTCCAGTCTGATGGACCAGGTCTGATGGACCCTGAGCTCCCTAGGATTGGGAGTGGATGGGAGCCAGGAGGGTGTGTGTCACTGCTGTTTGCATCTCAGTGACAGCATTGGACCCGTCCAGTACAAGTTTCTGCCCTGGGAGATAACCCACTTGTGGGAAGTGGGCCTCAGCTGAGACCACTTTTATTTATTTTTTAATACTTTATTTATTATTTTAGAGAGGGGGGGTGAGGGGAAAAGGGGGGAGAGAGAGAGAATCTCAGAGTCCCTACTGAGCATGGAGCCAGACATGGGGCTCGATCCCACGACCCAGAGATCACGACCTGAACTGAAATCGAGAGTCAGACGCCCAACTGACTGAGCCACCCAGGCGCCCCTGGGACAGACTTTAATGAATGTGGCATTTGTTGTAGAATGTAAGTTCTGGATCCAGATATTCTGGGCTCAAATCACTCTTCTGTGGTTTACTAACACTGCAGTTTGGAGCTTGTGACTTCACTTCTCGGTGCCTCAGTTATCCCATCTCAGGAACAGAAGTGATGGTAGTACCCACTTTCTGATGTTGTGAGGACCTAAGTATGGTGTTTAGAACAGTGCCTGGTGCATAATGAACACTGAGCGGATGTTAGCTTTTACTTTCACAATGGCTGTGATTGTTATTCTCGTTGTCATTATTGCTTATAAACTGCTCTCCCCAGACTTCTAGACCTACAAACGGTACGTGTAATGTTAACTTTGCTAGTAGCCACGTTAAAAAAAAAATTGGCAAAGTTGGTTTTAGTAATATATTTTATTTAACCCAATATACCCCAAATTTTGTGTCATTTCAACATATAATCAATATAAAGTTATTGGTGTATTATAAATTCCTTTTTTCATACTAAGTATTTAGTCTTTGATATGATGAGTTCCTTATAGCATATTTCCGTTCTGACTGGTTACATTTCGAGGGCTCCATGGCCTCATGTGGTTGGTGGCCACTGTATTGTACAAAACCACAAATTCAGGGGCAGCCAACAAAATGCCCTACTAGGGCAAAGGGATGTATTTCTTTTGACTACCTACTATGTGCCAGATACTTTACATGTACTGTGTGATTTCATCATTATGACCATCTTGCCCCCCCCCTTCCATTTTACAGATAGATCCCTCAGAGAGGGAATTTACCGAAAGTGATGCAGTTCAACAGAGGCTGAACTTGAAATTCAGTTCTGTGACCAGGATCCCAATGCCACCTGTGGCCAGGTCAAAATTTGACCTGAGGCAGAGGTCAGGGCCCTACTTGGAGTCAAGGTCTAAGCTTTTTTCTTTTTTTTGGTCCAAGGGACAGAGTCCATGCAGCAAATTCACAGGAGTTGAAGCCTTTAAGGTCAATCCTGTATGTCAGACACCAGGCTTGGCAAGGAATTTTATAAGTTTCTAGGGGCAAGAAACTGGGAAACAATGCAAATGCTTACTTGGGGGCACAGCTGCAGTGAAAGTGAGGGTTTTAGTAGGAGTGGTAACTTCCCTGGGGAATGTTAGGGGCACACAGTGGCCTGATGCCTCTACTGTGACCACCCTGGATGGGACCAGGATCTATGGAAATAGATTCCAATAACTGTGTTGCATGGAAGGGTCATGGTGATGTGGAGAACAGGCAGGGCAGGCAGAGCTTACAAGGTGTCATCTAATGTGGCTGGATGATGGGGTGAATCAGGGCATTTGGGGAGCCTAGACCTTGACATGCCATTTGCTCCTTAGGACCAAGCTGAGTGTGGAGGGGTTTGGGGGGAGACACCACCAGAAGGGTCCCAGAAGGCTCTGTTTGTCAAAGGAGTCAGTACCAGGCAGTGGGCCACAAGGGGTCACCTCCGGCACAGGGTAAATAAATGATGGTATAGCTTTCCAGTAAAATATTATCCAGCTGGAGAAATAAATCAGGAACAATTTTCAAATATATCATTAGGACAAAAGCAAGGAGGGAACAAGATGTTTTCTATGCTCTCTGTTGTGTAAGAAAATATGGAAATAAAGGTGTAAATGCCAAAGGATTCCAAGATATTGATAAAAGTAGTTCTTATCACCTAAATGTTGCTGGGAAGGGTCTTAACAAGGAGCTGAGCTCAGTTCAGCAACCAAGCCACTCCCTAAACTGCTGCTTCTCACCAGACTGGAGAGCCATGGCTCTTCATTCCTGTCACTTACCTCTCAAAGTCCACATGGTCACCTGAGAGTGGTAGGGAGTAGGGGAGGAAGGATGAGGTGATGGAGCCCTACCATTGGGAGCCAGGTAAATCCTGATCTACTGGAAGCTGTTTCCTCGTGGTCCCCTCCCCACAGCAAGGGAGAAGTGTGCTTGGTGAACCTGGCCATTAAACTGCTTGCTTCTTCTTAGTTTGAACTAAAATCAAAATGATTCTGCAAGAAACCCAAACCAGTGAAAAGTGAAAGAGTTGAATTCCTCTGGGGTGGAGGAGGCTTGTGTGTGTTGTTGTTGTGGCTGCCAAAAGTCTGAAGCAAACTCTTTCCAAAAAGCATTGTGCATTTATAATGCAGTTTAGGATCGCTTATGTTTTTATTTGATGTATACATATTTCATGAGAACAACGTTGAACATGTATTTAATCAGGATTTGTAAGGAATCACTTGTAATTCTTTTATTTTTCTTCTTTATATTTCTACAGTATAAATTTGCTTCACTGCACATATCACAAAAATTGAACTAAAAAGACTGACAATGCAATTGAACCAAATAAGAATATCAACACTCTGTGTGTGTGCATGTGTGTTGAATGTGTATATATTATGTTACAGATGTATTAGAAGTATAATTTTCCTTTGGTGGAGGAGGGATAAACTATTCATTAAGCTATGTTGTAGTATTTGGCAACTATTTAAGGAAAAATAATTATACCCACACCTCACACGAAACTCCAAAAAAAAAAAAATCCCCTAGGAATTACTATTATTAAATATTAAAACTGAAATTGTAAAACAATTTGAATAATGTGTTAGTAAATATAAAAAAGTCCTGTATAAGAAATTATTTCATAACTCCTTGCCTTAGTTTTTTCATTTATATAATGAAATAATAATAATAGTGTCTGTCTTAAAAAAGGATAACTGTGGTGATCAAATGAATAATCCATGTGACATAATATGATACAAGTAATATGACTCTTTAGAAAAGTACCTGGCATTCAGTAGGCACTGTATAACTATTAACTGTAATGTCTTTTTCTAAATGTGATATCTAATAAAGGAACTAAAATAAAATGGTAGATATAACTATGAAACCTTAGAATTTCTAATGTCAAAAAATAGCATATACAAAATAGAAAATACAATTGGCACATTAAAAATCAACCCAGATGACAGAAGAAAAGGGTAAATATTCTATATAGGTAGTTATTTCAAATCAATAAAAAAAATCTATATGTATGGCTATTCTGAATCAATAGAAGAAAAGAGGTAGTAGATTCCTCAAAGGAAATATGAACCAGTGTTTCAATAGGCCAATTGTAAAAGAAGACACTCATGCTAATTCATTGTTTGAACAAATATTTACCATGGGCCTGGTATATACTGGGCTCTCCAGGATGTCGGGCTGCAATAATGGATGGAACTAAGCCCCTGGTCTCAAGAAGCTTACATTGTAAGAGCCAATAAAAATATGGACAAGGAATCCAGTTCACAAAGAATCAAAGAAATGCAAATTTAAACAAAAAGTGAATCATTTTTTATGCACCCAAGTAGCAAATATTTTTGAGTGATTTTATCATACACTAGTGATGACGTAAGGAAATTAGCACTCTTACACCTTCATAATGGAAGTAGAAACTAGTTCAGTGCAGTCTATAGGGAATTTTGTCGATAAATGCTATTTTTTTTAAATGTGTGATTCCTGCAATTCAACAATTTAACTCCTAGGAGAAGTTTTGAGGAGTAATCAGAAATGCATAGAAAGGTTTCTATACAAGAACATATATTCATTGATTTACTCATTTACAAATACCTATTGATTGTTACTACATTCAGGACCCTCTTCTAGGTTCTAGGGGTACAGCAATGATAACAGCAGAGGAAGTTCCTGTTCTTTAGGAGTTTATGGTATAGGATGGGTATTTTTTTGGTGGGAAGATTTGAGGCAGACAGGCAATAAACATACAAACACGATAATCTCTAAATTGGTTATAAAACCAATTTAGAGATACAGATATAGATATAGAAAGATATAAAGATAGATAGTGACAGTACTGTAAAGCAGGGTAAAGGGGGAACGGTCCTCCCTAGCTCCCCAAGGTGCTGACATGGAGGGAAAAGAGGTAATATCTCCTTTACATAAGGAATTAGAGGACACCTCTCTGACTGATATCTGCAAAGACCTACGTGCATCAAAGGACCATGCCATGCTGATACCTGGGGGAGGAACATCATCCTAGAAAGGACAGTGAATGCAAATGCCCTGAAGTAGGGAGCATGTTTGGTGTATTCTTTTTAAGGAGGAACATGGAAGCCAGTGTGGCTGGAGTGGGGTTGGCCAGGGGAAGATCAAAGATTACATCAGAGAGGTGCAGAGGGCAAGAGCCCCTAGAGATTTGTGGGCCATTCTGAGGCTGTGAGAGCATTAAGACAACTGGGTGATGCTTAAAACAATAGTCCTCTGTGATCTCATGATTTTAATGGGTCAGGAATGTGGGTGGGGCTTAGCTGGGAGAGTCTTCTGCTCCAAGTAGCGTTGATAGAGCTCGCTCTGATATTCACCTGGAGGATGAGCTTGTCAGGGTTCAAGATGGTTTCACGCCTATTGGCAGCTTTGCAGGGATGGTTGGAAATTGAAGCTCAGCTGAATTGGTTGAGTGGACTGCCTCCCTACCAGCTGCCTGTCATGGTTCTCCCTGGATAGGTCAGATTTCTTTAACGGCAGCTCAGGACTCCCAGAGAGTGTTCCAAAGGGCAGGAAACAGAAGCTGGAAGTCTCTTACAGAAATTGGTTAACTTCCTCTATGTTCATACAGCCAGTCTGATTAACAGAAGAGGAATAGAGTTCACCTGTCTTGGGAGGAATAGAATTGGCAGCCACATTCAGTCTACCCTATAGAGTAAGAGAGAACACAGGGCCAAGTTTATTTCAGTATTATTTGAAACCGTGACAATATGGAAATAACCAAAATACCTGATAAAAAAAGGCTAAATATATTTTATATGTATTTATATCCACCTAATGGAATATTTGTCAACCAATAAAATTGTGTTTTTAGGGAATATTGACAAATGAGGGAAGATAAGGTAGGATATGCCTGTGTGTGTGTGTGTGTGTGTATGTGTGTGTACACTCATGTGTAGGGGTGTGCCTGTACATGTTTGTGTGCTCATATACACACTTCTGGAAAAGCTTTCAGGCAGAGGAGGGTCAGTGTTCAGGCATGTCCACTGTTTCAGTAGTGATCAAGGTGTCTGTGGCCCTCTTGCATGGCCATTTGGACAGAGTTCTCCTAAATGTGAGCCCTTTCAGAGTCTTCCCGCTGACCGTTAAACAGGGACTATGGATGCCAGGAGGCAAGCAGGCCATTGCTCAAATGACTAAGCAGAACAGGTACCGTTGCCATGACCTTAAGCTGGGTATGTATTTGATTTTATAATCACTTTTTTTGAAGCTCTGTAGAGATAACTGGCTCTCTATGAAAAAGTTTCCATTGTTAAGACCAGACTCAAGATCATCTCTGTGGACCTGGTAGTTGAGGAAGTCCCAAATAATCTCATTATTCATTCATCCATATGGTCAGTGGCACATACAATTGAAGGTACCAGCACAAGGTAAGAGAGGGAAACTCTATGTGCTAGATACTCTACTAAGCTCCAGATTGTAGAGATGAATGAGATAGGTTCTTTGTTCAGGAAGAGTTTGCCGTGGAACCAGGTCTGTCATCTCTGTATTATGGCCTGGCGCCAAGACCAACATTTCATGGTAATTCTACTAATACTTGGTTGAATGAATGGGAGGACCATTTCCAAATGAATTTGGGAGGGTACGGAGTCAATTACACAGTTCAAATCAGGATTCTGAAAGTTAAGGTCTGGAATGTTTCATAAGGTTCACACCTGTGTGTATATTCAGCTCTTTGAGCAAGCCAGCACTCCTAATTCTATGCAGTAAGCCACCAAAGGGTAGTGGTGGACCAATAAACAAAGGGTGATCACACAGCCACGGTTGCTAGCATTTTGGGGATCTCTCTACAAATTTCTAAAAGTCAACCTCTCTTGATGAGCAAATTGCCAAAGATGCTCATCTTTCTGGACTAATCCAGTTCCTGGGAGGGATAATGGCTCCCAGGCTAATTTAATTCTAGCCTTGACTTGTGTCTGTGGTTTTGTATACTACACAAACATGGATGGTAGCCTGGGTGCCTTGGATCCTTTTAGGTCATTCATGTAACTTGCATTGATCTGGTTTCTGCCCGTCTTTGCTCTGGACAGCGTGGTCCAGCGTGTCATTCCTTCTCTCGCCTTGGGACTTCATCTGGCAGACATGAGTTTGAGCCTCATTCTCTGTTTTTTCTCCCTGAAAGTATCCACCCCAGGCCTTGCCTTCAGGGCCAACCCTCCACACCAAGTCTGCAAGAGGCTCTCCATGCCCTAGCAAAGAGGGCCTGCAGACAGGACTGAAGCAGGTGCCCTCCTTCCTTCTCTCCATAGAAGAGATCAGATTCAGATGCATCTATGGAGACGAGGGTGGGAGGGTTGAACTGACACTCTCCCAGCAAGGCCACCATTACTATGATCGGCACTTAGTACTTAACAAGTAACCCCAAGTGCTGGGTCTACTTGGGAGAATCAAAGCCAGGATCCCAGCCCCTTTGTTATTTCCCTGTGCTGTTGAATGTCCACTTGTTATTCCTTTAGAGCAGAATTTAAGCTCTTTATTGATTTTGGTGGTAAATTGCCCAGTAACACTCCAGGCAGGAGCCAGATAGTAGTAGAAATTCTACCACGCCTAGCAGCACTCCTTCAACCTCTTAGTTACTTCCAGCTGCAATGGTGACGTCTTAAACATCTTTGCTTGTAGATGGCACTTCTTTTCCATTTTTACTGAGAAATAATAGATATACATCACCATATAAGTTTAAGGTGTTTATATAGCATGGTGGTTTGATTTACATATATTGTGAAATGTTCACCACTATAGGTTCAGCTAAAACCCATCTTCTCATATAGATACGATAAAAAGAGAAAAGAGAGAAGAAAGGAAAAAAATTTCTTTTGGTGATGAGAACTCTTAGGATCTACTCTCTTAACAGCTTTCCTATTTGTCATACAGCAGCATTAGCTACAGTCCTTATATTGCCCACCATATTCCTGGGACTTATTTGTCTTTTAATTGGGAATTTGTACCTTTTCACCCCCTTCCTTCAGTTTACACCGCCTGCCTCTGGTAACCACAACTCTGATCTTTTTATGACTTTGAATTTAAAAAAAATTCCCATTCATTCATTCATTTTTAGATTCCACATATAAGTGAGATCATACAGTGTCCATAATTCTTTGTCTGATTTATTTCACTTAGCATAATGCCTTCAAGGTTCATCCTGTTGTCCCAAAAAAATCCTTAGGGATTTTTTTTTTTATGGCCAAATAACATTTCATTGTGTGTGTGTGCCTGTGTGTGTGTGTACACAACTTCTTTTTGCATCATTCATCAACGGACACTTAGGTTGTTTCCATGTCTTGGCTATTGTAAATAATGCTGATATGAACATGAGGTTGCAGATATCTTTTTGAGTTAGTGTTTTTGTTATGTTTAGATACAGTCCCAGAAGTAGAATTTCTGGACCATATGGCAGTTCCATTTTTAATTTTTTGAGGGTCCTCCATACTGTTTTCCATAGTGACTGCACCAATTTACAATCTCATTAGTAGTACACAAAGGTTCCCTGTTCTACATCCACACCAGCATTGTTATCTTTGGTCTTTTGATGATGATCATTCTGATAGGTGGGAGGCTGTATGTCATGGTGGTTTTAATTTGCATTTCCGTAATGACTAGTGAGATTGAACATCTTTTTTTGTGTATGGTTAGCTTTTTGTCTGTCTTCTTTGGAGAAATGTCTGTTTGGCTCCTTTGCCCATTTTTAAATTGGGTTATTTGGTATTTTTTGCTATTGAATTGAATGAGTTCTTTATATGTTTTGGATATTAGCCCCTTCAGATATATGATTTGCAAATATTTTTCCCATTCCATAAGTTGTCTTTTCACTTTGTTGATGGTTTCTTTGACTGTGAAGAAGCTTTTCAGGTTGATGAATTCCCAGTTGTTTATTTTTTTATTTTGTTGATTGTGCTTTAGATGTCATATCCAAAGAAATGATTGCCAAGACCCATGTCAAGGAGCTTTGTACCTGTGTTTTTTCTAGGAGTTTCATGGTTTCACATCTTACATTTAAGTATGTATGTATTTATTTATTTTTCCTTTTCCACAGTATTTTCTTTTTTTAATTTATTTAAATTTTTTTTATTATTTTCGATTAGCTGCCTAATTAGTTGTATTTCTTTCAAGTTAATTTTTGTGAGTGGCATAAGGTACATGTCCAGTTTCCTTCTTCTACAGGTGAATATCCAAATTTCCCAGCACCATTTATTAAAAAGAGACTCTCTTTTTTCCTTCGAGTATTTTTGGTTCCCTTGACAAATATTAGTTGGCTGTACATGCTTATCTTTATTTCTGGGGTCTTGATACTGTTCCGTTGGTCTCTTTTTAAGCCAGTACCATACTGTGTTGATGATTACAGCTTCATGGTATAGCTTGAAATGAGGAAGTGTGATACTTCCTGCTTTGTTTTTCTTTCTGAGAATTTCTGTTTTCCTAGTTGAGGTCTTCTGTGGTTTCATATCAATTTTAGGAGTGGTTTTTCTATTTCTATAAAAAAAAATGCCATCAGAATCTTGATAGGGATTTTATAGAATCTCTATATGGCTTTAGTTAATATTTACATCTTAAAACATTCTTTCAGTTCATGAACATGAGGTACCATTCCATTTATTTGTGTCTTCTGTTTCTTTCATCAGTGTTTTATAGTTTTCAGCATAGATATCTTTCACTTCCTTAGTTACATTTATTCCTGAGTATTTTATTTTTGATGCTATTATAAAAGGGATTGACTGCTTTATTTCTTTGTTAGAAATTTCATTGTTAATTTTAGAAACACTACTGATTTTTAGACATTAATTTTATATTTTGCTACTTGATTCATTGATTAGAGTTAACAGGTGTTTTTGTTTGTTTGTTTGTTTTTTGCTGAGTCTCCAGATTTTCTATATATAAAAAACATGTCATCTGCAAATAGAGACAATTTTACTTCTTCCTTGCCAACTCTAATAACTTTCATTTTGTTTCCTTGCCTGATTGCTGTAGATAGGATTTTCAGTACTAGTTGAATAGGAATGAGAGTTGACACCTTTGTCTTGTTCTGATCTCAGAGGAATAGCCTTCAACTTTTCACCACTGAATATGATGTTAGTAATGGGGTTGTCATATATGGCCTTTACTAGGTTGAGATATGTTCTTTCTATGCCTAATCTGTTAAGAGTTTTTATCATGAATGGATGTTGGGTTTTGCCAAATGCTTTTTCCTGCTTCTATCGAGATGATCATATGGTTCTTTTCTTTCATTCTATTAATGTGATGTATCACATTGATTGATTTGCATATCTAGAACTATCCTTTCATCCTAGGGACAAATCCCACTTGATCATGGTAAATGAGCCTTTTAATGGGCTGCTGACTTTGTTTTGTTCGTATTTTATTGAGAATTTTTGTATCTTTTTTCATCAGGGATATTAGCCTGTAATTTTCTTTTTTAGTAGCATCCTTTTCTGGTTTTGGTATCAGGATAGCTTGCAAAATGAGTTCAAGAGTATTCTGTCCTATTTGATTTTTAAAAAGAGTTTGGAAGGATTAGGCTTATATTTTCTCTAAGTGCGTGGTGAAAAATCACCAGTGAAGTATCTTGTTCTGGGCTTTTCTTTATTGGGAGACCTTTGATTATTGGGAGAACTTTGATTACTGATTTAGTCTTCTTACTAGGAATTTGTGTATACAGATTTTCTATTTCTTTCTAGTTCAGTCTTGGTAAGTTGTATGTTTCCTTTTTTTAGGATTTATTTATTCATTTGAGAGAGAGAGAGAG
The DNA here is from genome assembly GCA_028533885.1 of Nasua narica. NCBI lineage: Eukaryota > Metazoa > Chordata > Mammalia > Carnivora > Procyonidae > Nasua > Nasua narica. The sequence goes on along the minus strand of CM052811.1, from coordinate 106,189,906 downwards.
AGAGAGAGAGAGAGGAAGAGGTTTATCCCAACCACCTAGAACAGTGGTGGACACTTACTAGGTGCTCAAAAAGTATTTACTGAATTGAATGGTCTCTCCAAATGGTGACTGAAGAAGAGACAGGCCTAAAGGACAGGAAAATGTGCTAAATCACAAAATCATTCTGTATCAGTACCCCATCCCCAATTCTTGAACAGGAGTAAGCTTTACAAAGGCGCTTGCATAGAGGAAGGAATCTAAGTTGAAAAGAGAATATAAAAGGAGCCCTTGGGTAGGGAAAATTTCATTGCCTTTAAATGAAAAAAAAACATGTAAAATTTTTAAAAACATGCAAAATCGTGGAGTGCCTGTGTGGCTCAGTTAGGCATCTGCCTTCAGCTCAAGTCATGATCCAGGGGTCCTGGGATCGAGCCCTGCATCAGGCTCTCTGCTCAGTGGGAAGCCTGCTCCTCCTCCTCCCTGCCTACTACTTCTAGGTGGTTGGGATACATTGACAAACAAAACAGACAAGTACTTGCCTTCACGGTCCTTACATTTTTGTAAGAAAGAAAATAACCAATAAGCATAATCAATGAGTAAATTTTACGATATACTAGATAGTTACAAATACTTTAAAGAAAAATGCAGCAAAGTAAGGGAGACTGGGAATGCTTGTGGTAGTAGTGATTTATAATTTTAAAGAGAGTGGCTAATCTAGGCCTTATTGAAGACGTCATGTATTGATAGACTTGAAGGAGGTGAGGAAAATTTAGTTAATTCGATCTTGAAGGGTGAGGGAGAAGGGAGGAGGGAAGACTTTCCTGCATAGGGACCCTCAGTGCAAAAGTCCTAAGGCAGGAGTATATTTGCTACATTCAAAGAACAGCAAGGAGTCCAGGGCTGAGTATGTGACGGGGAGAGTGGGAAACGATGAAGGTAGGGGGTACTTGGAGACTGGATCAGGTAAGGCCTTGAAGGCCATTGTAAGGATTTAGGCTTTTGACCTACATGCAACGGGAGCAGTGAAGGGTGTCGAATAGAAGAGGGGGATAGTTTCCTTGCAAAGTTAAAAGGATCCCTCTGGCTAGAAAGTCATTGCAGATCCAGGATCCTGATGATGGTGAACATCCAGACAACACATTTGCTGGTGGAGGGTGGTGGAAGTGAGAGGAAGAGAGGAAAGTTAGGTCTGGGCTGTTGGAAGGGTGGACTTGCTGCCGAAACAGATGGAGAAGAATGCAGACAGAGCAAGTTCATTGGGGAAGACCCACAGTTCAGTTGTAGGCACGGGATGATTGGAATATCCCCCAGATATCTGCTAGACAACATGAGAACATGAAAAAGACAGCTTCTGAGTCAAATGGGCCTCATCTGAAATCACACCTGCAGCGCTGGTTAGCTCTGTCACCTTCAGAAAAGTACTAACATCTCTGAGTCTCAGAGTTTATGCTCTTGTAATGGAGACCATTCTCTCCATATATACTGCACTGGAGATTGAGACCAGGAGTCTCAAAGTCCTGTGTAGAAGGGTGTGTCATGAAAGTGAAGCGAGCTGCAGAGGTGAGTCGCTGCTTGGTATATTTTCAGAAACACTAGGGATCAAATCTACTCTCAACTCACAGGCTCTTCGGAGACTCACTTCTCCCACTCTGGCCTCGGTTCCTCATCAGTAAGATGAAAGTTGACATGACTAACTTTGCAGGCCTGCCTTGGCACTAAGGTTGTATGAATGAGGACCTCAGGGTTGGAGGGGCTCTGCCTTCCAGCTTGCTAGTATCCTGCCTTACTCTGGGGATTCACACGGGTAAGTGCATGCACACACACACACACACACACACAAACACGCATGCATGCGTGCGCGCACACAGAGCCCAGCCCATCCCTGCAGGTTTTCTTGTGTTTGGACAGCTCCCATGTCCCTGGGCGTGTCAGTGACTACATCTGACCCAACCCTTTTTAATAGGAGGCACACAGATCTCCGTGCTATAGATCTCCTTCCTCTGTGGCCCATAGTCTGGGAGCCTGATCCTTCCTAGTGGCCACACCAGACAGAGAGAGCAGTGTAGGCAGTATAACCGGTGACTCACCTCTTTTCAAGGGTTCCAATAAGAGAGGAGGTAAACATCACAAATCTGGAACCCCATCTTATTTACACCTGGTCCAGACCAGGAAACAAACAGGTTTGCATTCCTTCTGATGTCCTCAGAAGACATGTATGCGTGGCTCTCCCTCTGTGTCCCTTTTCTCCTCCCTTATACCCGTACCAATACCTGGGAGGTCTGTCTAGGCTCCTTCCTTCCATGCATCCCATTAGACTTGCTCATTCACCTCCTCTTGGGAGGTTGTGACCCCCTGATTGCTCTTGTATGGTCCTTTTTTGGTAGTGAATCATTTTAAAACTAGTTGATTTCCTTGCAAACCGCATTATGCTTCTGTGATCCAATTTTGCAAAAGCCCGATGTTTCCTTTTTGTTAGGTTCTAACAACTGTTGGTGGCAAATTGACCTATCTAGCTTTACTTTTTTAAACTGTCTCTATATTGGTCCTTTTTCTTGGTGCTGGCCTTTCTTCAGACTATTAAGTCTATTCGTTTCTACAATACTACTTGACCTGAACATTCTAGTATACTTTATTGTCAATTTTATTCTTCTTCATTTTACTCCCTAGCATTGCCCCTGACCATCCATTTATCATAGCCTTTACCACACACTATCAAAAGGGCCTGCCTTCCCCACCAGGCAGCAAGGCAGGACTTGGGAATTGGCCCTCTCTGTGGGTGCAGAGGCCAGTCCAGGGATGGGAACGCATGGAAACTCAGGGAACATTTGTAGGATGAGCAAACAGGTGAAGGAATTAATAAAATAATAATCATCCAGAGGAAAAAATGATGGTGAATTTGCTGACACTCCTACCAGTTCAACAAGGAGGCCACTGGAATAATGGGGCTCTCTTGCTGTGGTGGCTTATTGAAGCAAACCAAAATCCAAGCCTGTGAATTCCTCAAGGTCATGAAATCAGAGCCAGAAGGACAGCCAGTCACAAAGGGCCAACTAGGCTTTAAACTATAGCCAATCACATAATTTCTTTCCTTTGCTTGCATGCTTTCCACATGTAAGTCTTTCCCTGCTCCTGTTAGCAGGGCACTCCTAACCACTCAGGGTTGGTGCTGCCCAATTGTATGCTCAGATAAACTGAAAAAAATTTTAATATGCCTCAGTTTACCTTTCAGCAGTTCTAAAATACATGAACACGTTAATGCCTTTATGTCTCTCCAAACCCTAGCCTAGAAAGCACAGAGAGTTCTGGGAGCTAGGTTATTTTGCTCCCCAGGAAAACCCAGACCTGTAAGTTGCAGAGCACACCAGGCCATCGAATCCTGCTGACCACGGCATGAGGAGCCACAGGAACCCATGCCACGGCATCTTCAGGTCCCTGGGGAATGGTGGGCACCTCAATATTCCTTGACTTCATCTTCCTCTGCTGGGTTATTTGATTAACTCACTGACACACCCAGCTAGTTGGGAGATTGTTTCCTGAGCACTGGCTTCGGATGCGTTGTGTGCTGCAAGGCGTCCCTACATTGCTAAGAGTGAATGTAACGCCCTTCCCTGTGCTCACAACTTAGCAGACAAGTAAACTGGGGTTCCACAGGAGGCAGTTAGTGCCAACTCAGGACAGAGGTTGGGCTGCCCAGGAGAAGTGATGTGTGCCGTGTGATGGAGACATAAGCCCATCTATGCTGGATGATTTAGGGGTAAAGGCCCACGAGGGAGAGATCACCCAGTGCCCCAGGTGCTTTCATTGGCTGGATTGTAGAGCAGGAAGGGCACAGGGGTGGATAGGAGTGGATTTCTCCAGGCACTGGTTGGCCAGCCAACACTGTAGATCTCATCGCAAAAGCAATGGGGAGCCCCTGATGATGTTTCAGTAGAGAAGGCACATCATCACAACTGCATTTTGGGTCGCTCATTCTGGCTGCTCGGTGGAGGGTTCTAGGGGACAGAGGTGACCTGAGAATGTCCAAGGAGGAAGCTCTTGAGTTGTGAGAGCAAGAAAGGATTGTGACTGGACTGGTTGGGTGGGTGAGGGGGCTGGAGAGAAGTGACAGATTCAGGAGATTTTTAGAAGGTAAAGTTGACAGGCCTTGGCAGTTTGTTACATCAGGGGTTTGAGAACAACAGCCTCCGGACCCAACCTGGCCCAGTGCCTGGTTTGGTAAACTTCTCTGGGCGCGTATGCACACTACAGTGGCAGAGCTGAACGACTGTGACAGAGACCCTACGGCCCGCAAAGCCTAGAAGGCTTGCCATCTGGTCCTTTACAGAAAACATTTGTCAACTCTGGGCTGGGCACAAAGCACCAGGAGAGGTGAGGGAGAGGATGGATTTGAATGTGCCTGTTGCTAAGACCGAAACCCGGGAGGTGGGAAAGGGCCCCTGGTCCTATTGGCCGAGCTTTGGCCTTGCTCCTTAACTGGGTCCTGACACCTCACCTGGTGCTTCCTGGCCTCCTCCCCAGCGAGACTGGCCCTGCCCTTCCTCCCCTCTCTAGCTGGAACTCCGCTGGGATTCGAATGTTCTGCCAAAGCTGTGACCTTGGCTTCATCTGACCGCAATTGCTGACCCCTCTGCCCTGAACGAAGGACTGAGGCTCCCAGCCAGTGCCCATCCTCCTGGGTCTTTTGATGCACTTGCAACCCCCACCAAAGACCAGAAGTAGATTTAGTCATTTTCCCGGCCCCTGGACTCCGCAGTCTCTATCCTCTCCCCTTCCCCAGCATGCTCCCCCCCGCAGCTTGCCTGCTGAAGCCCCCGCACCCCATCCGTCCCCCTGAGCCTGTGCCACCTGGGCTGTGGTGCCCTTTGGGCTCTGTCCCCCTCCTTCCCTCCACTCCGGCGGTGGTAGCCTGCGGGGCGCGGGGCTGGAGCTGTCTTTCTCTGAGACCAGAGAACACCCCTGCTGTCGCTTTCTAAGCAGGTCACCTTTGGTGGGTGTGTAAATTCACTTTTCTGCTTGTCAAAATGACATTTTCACGATGGTCAAAGTTATTAAGTGGCATCTTCGGGCGCCCACTTTTTAACTAAAGTAAAGTAGGCTGGAAAATGTCAATAGTGATAATGCACCGCTCTGTCCCCCGTATCCCTTGATGGAACGCATGATGGAAATGGCGCCAACTCAGAGCCCTTTGCAGGGAATTGCCAGTCGGAGAATTTGTTGAGACTTAGGGGTTTTTAGCTGTAAGCCCCAGGGCCTTGAGTCAAATACCTGCTGCCACAGCGCTCTGACTGACGGGGGAGTGTCAGAGGCTCAGCCTGCAATGCTCTGGTCAGCTCCACAACCCCAGCCCCTGGCCACAGGCTCAGGGCTTCTGGGCTTTGGAGCCTAAACCTGCTCATGTCAGAGGGATGGGAGGAGCCCATCTTGCTCTGCTCTTAGACCATCCTGTGGATAACGGGATTGTTTTGTCCCCTTCCCTACCCACCCCCACTCCAAGCAGGAGGGCTTGCCCTCATACCTATGCAGACAGAAGTGTGAATGGAAGGAAGGAAGGGAGCAGGGTCTGGTGAAGTCTGAACTTGAAAGGTGGGGCAGTTTGGGGGCAGATGCCCCCACCTCCATACCAGGGCTCCAGCCCACAGTTGCTCCCACTCTGAGACTGACCGAAGCTGGCTTACTTCCCATCACAGGGCCGTCACGTGCTCTCTCTTAGTTGAGGCTCCTCCCGGGAGCCCAGCAGCTTGTGTCTTTCTTCTAGAAAAGCTTGTTGCCCTGGAAAGATAGGGCATCGAGACCATCCTGGGCAGGGCAGGTGTGGGCACTCATTTCATCAGTAGAGAGGCCCGGCTCCCCCGTGTCCTGCCAGGGTCATTCCTGGCCATCCCACTCCTACCTCCCTGCCACTCCTTAGCCAGACCCTGCTGTCCGCCTTAGAGGAGACCTCGCACATTCAGCTCCAGTGCCCCCTGGAGGTCCCTGTTTCCTCCTGCTGAGATGTCTCATCCTGCAGGATGGACAGTGCCTCATTTCTCTTGTTTGCATTTTCTTGTGGCCACCTTGCCAGGGTACCTCCCGCACCTTACATCTAACGGCCCAATTTCTGCAACATTTGTTGCTAATTTTAAATAATGCATGCTTGAATTTGACAAGCACTTGTTGAGCAAAGTTGCTGAGCCCTGGAGGTGTGCTGGCAATCAAAATGAATGTGGACCCTTCCCTCCCCGAGCTGATATTCTTTTTTTTTTTTTAAAGATTATTTATTTATTTATTTATTTATTTATTTATTTATTTATTTATTTATTTATTAGGAAAGAGAGAGAGTGAGAGAGAGCATGAGAAGGGAGAAGGTCAGAGTGAGACACGGACTCCCCATGTAGCTGGGAGCCCGATGTGGGACTCGATCCCGGGACTCCGGGATCATGACCTGAGCCGAAGGCAGTCGCTTAACCAACTGCGCCACCCAGGCGCCCCCGAGATGATATTCTAACGAGGGAGACCAGTAGAAAAACATTGCTCATGACTACAGATTTCGCTGATGTAAAAAACAAATCTCGGCTGTTGGAAGTCAAGGTAGACGTCATCTCTGGGTGGGTGGTCAGTGACAGGAGGGGCATGGGGGGGCGGGGTTCTGGGATGCCCTAGAAGGTAGAGAATGTTCTGTTTCTTAAGTGCTGTTTGCATAGGTGTGTTTGTGAAAATTTCAGGGATAATGTTATGTGCACATTTTCGTATGGATATTAAGCTTTGATTAAAAGTTACTAACTAATTAAAAAGCTAATTAATTATAATCATGGTGAGTGTCGTGAAGGAAGAGAGCCGAGTATGAGAGTTTACCATCAGATACCGCCCAGATGTCAAGGTGGAAGCCTTTCCTGGGAAAGTGGCGTTTGGCATGACCCCTGAAGGACAAGAAGGAGTTTTCTAAGATCAGAGGGGAAGGTGGGGAACACGTTCTGTCAGAGGAGCCAGCATGTGCAAAAGCCTGGAGGTAGGCAGGGGATGGCCTTTGAGCAGAACCTGAGGGAAGATCCTGTGGCCACAGCAGAAAAACAAAGGGTGAAGGGTACTTTTGGGAGGCGAGGTCAGAGGCCATCAGAAGAGGCAGGCCTTGGGCCCAGGATAGGGCTGTTCTCTTTATGTCAAGAGTAATGGGAAGTCCCAGAAGGGTGCGAGCCAGAGTGGGATTCTTTTTTCTGCTTCGTGTGCTAATGGCATCTTTCTGGCTCCTATGTGGGAGATGGGGCTGTGGCTCATGAGAAGGGAAGCAGGGAGTCTAGTGAAGGGGCTGGGTATGCTTCCAAGGGGAGGAGAGGGTAGCCTGGACAAGGATGGAAAGAAGCTGTAAGAAGTGCACAGCCCTCCAGGGCTTGGGGTCCCCTTTCTGGAGCATCTACAGAAGATCCTCTGTAGCCCCTTGGAAAGCAGCTCAGCAACATCTATCAAGAGCTCTCAAAATATGACTCCCTTTGATCCAGTAGTTCTAACTTCTAGAAATCTGCCCCGTTTCATTTACAAGGATGTATGTATTAGTTTTCTATGGCTGCTGTAACAAATTACCACCAACTAAGTGGCTTAAAGCAACGAGTATTTGTTACTTTGTGGTTCTGGAGGTCAGCAGTCTGAAATGTGCCCTACAGGGCTAAAATCAGGATGTCAGAAGGGATGTGTTCCTTAGACAGGCTCTAGGGGAGAATCCATTTCCTTGCTTTTTCCAGCTTTTGGAGACCTCTTATATCCCTCAGCTTGTGGTCTGATTCTCTGTCTTCAAAGCCCTCTGTGAAGCATCTTCGACTCTTTCTTCCTCACCATCCCCTCCTCCCCTTCCCTTCGTATCTCTCCCCTTCCCTCTCTCCCCCATCTTTCACTTATAAAGAGCTTCCTGATTACATTGGGTCCACTGGGTTAATGCAGCCTAATCTCCCCATCTCAAGATCCCTCATTAACTTAATAACTTAATTAACTTCAGTTAACTGAATCTACAAAACCCCTTTTGCCAAGTAAGGTACCATATTCACAGATCCTGGGATAAGGACGTGGATGTTGACATTTGGAGGGGGCATTGTTCTATCCACCTTGGTGGGGATCCCTGCATTGCTTTAGTGGGGATAGATTAGAAACAACTGAAGCTTCCCTTGAAGCAGTTGAATAATCTCATCCTCCTCATCATCTCTGCCACCATTAAAATGTTTATGAAGAGCTGCTTATAACATGGCCCTCGCTGATACCATTATCTTTGGTAAAAAAACGTGCAAATTTGAGAAAGTATTAAGTGGCATAACGTGAAAAAAAGTTGAATAACCAAGAACAAATAGGATTGCAAGAAGATAGCGGTTTACATTTGTTGTACATGGTAGTTGAATCATGTGTGTTTGTTAGTTTCTAATTTCCCATATTCTCCTCATTTACTGTAATAAACACATTGTTTAAAAAAAAAAACAAAAAGCCTACCAGCATTGGCAGAGGGGGAGGGAGTGGAAGCAAGCCAGCCTGGAGTTAGCAGAAATTAGAAAGAACCAGGACAAGATTCTAGAGACTCCAGGCTCAAAGAGGACTGTTGACCCAGTGCTCTAAAAGGTCTTAACTCCCTATTCACCTATGGAGGTTAGGGGCAGCCCCCCTCTGTCTCCGTGAGGGGGCTGGGAGTGAGTGTGATAAAGGAAGGACATTGTTTGGTTTGCTTTCCTAGTGGAGATGCCAACATTTCTTAGTTGTGATGATAAATTGCTACCCAAAGCTGATCCTGTTTCTGGAGGCAGAGTCTGGGACCCTGCAGTAGGAGCTCTCCGATGGCAGACTATAAATCCACCCAGCACATACGACCCCATTTAGTGGTTCTAGCAAGGATGGCTAAGCGTTAGGTACAAATGGACATCGTTAGAAATGTCCACTGTTAACTATATAGCAACTTGACCACATCCTGCTTGTTTGTACATGCAGTAAAAGTGACTCATTTATAACCCACAAAGTCACCTGGCTTGTAAGGGAAATGAAACTTTGAGTTCTAAGCTAAAATGAGTTCATGAGAAGAGCTTTGAGGATCCAATTCGTTGCTCCTAAAACTCTTGGCTGTCTTGCTGATACCAGTGCCCTGACCCCTTAAGATGGTGCCAATGGATCTGCATACTTAAAGACAGTGGGAATCTCCACAATTTTTGGAAAGAGTATTTTGTTATACATCCAAAGTATGGTTTTGGACAGTTAGAACTTTCAGTGACTCTTTGCCTTGCATTAATGTATCTATAAAATCACTGCTAGGTTTTGCTTATGTTCTTGTGAAGTTTCTGCATTGTTACAGTGTTGATCATCGTTACCACTTCTATAATTCACTTAATATAATCACCAAGTTCACTGTCAGTTAGAAAGTGGCACAGGGAAGAGGAGATAAACCCTGGGGATTTTTACTTCGCCTGTTCAAGTTAGCTGTGGGCAGAAGACTTTGGGAACCACTGAGGTGACCAACACAGGTGGTAGGGATACCGCATGAGATGACAAATAATGTGACTTTCCTTGGAAGATCTTCGGTGGCATTTCCCAAAAACATCTAAATGTAGGAGTAAATGGTGTATTAATTACGAGCCTCTCACCTTGGTAATTAAGCAATAAGAGCCCATCAGGCAGTGCATTTGTGGGCGATTAGAGCTGTGTTTGGTAGAGTCAGAAACTTGCAGCTGAAGATTAAGTGGTTTCCACCACCGGAGAGATGCATTAATCACCTGGAGCTCCCCTACCTGGTGGATTTGGTTGCTTACTTGGAATGGCATTTACGCATTACAGCGAGGACTACGTGTACGTGCTGAGCGAGCTCTGGAGCCAAGGGTTGTTACTCAGCAAGGATAGGCAGGGTTTCCAGGTGAGATACCCCGAGTCAGCCTGGCATCTCCCGGGGGTCACCTGTGTGCTACTTTCGGGAACCACGGATGGGAGAGATGACACACACACACAAACACACACTGTGGGTGTCCCACCAGATGTAAGCAAGCCTCCCGTAGGATGAAGGAAGACAACGTGGGCTAGGAGAAGCGCATCAGTTTTGGAGACAGACAGCTCTGAATTTAAATACTAGCTTCTGCCCTTACTGTGAATGTGCCTCAGTCTCGCTGACCCTCGGTGTCCCCTTCTGCAGCCCTGGCCTATTAACTCGCTCTTACTGGGCAAGAGACATCAAGCACGGAGCATCATGGGCATGCAACAGTGAGCGTTGAGGTAGCTTCCGTGTGCGCAGGCTGGATGGTCCCAGCTGTCTGGTGACCTGTCTGCAGGTTGCTGGGGGTCAGCTGGTCTAGCTCAATTTTTTATATCGTTCTGTTGATCTCATTGAGTGTCGAAATGGGCTCATCATCGCCTCTGCCTCGTCCTGTCAGCCAGAGTGAGCCACAAGGCCAGGCCCGAAGACCAGGCCATTCCTTCAGTGAGTGTAGCTGGAAAGTCATTGGGCACAGGGCCCTGATAAAGGGAGGGTGACATTTTTGAACTGATAGTGTAACCTACAACATAATTATTTTTACAACTAATATTTTTTTTTTTGGAGGAGCTCATGTTCTGTAGAGTTTTGAACACGGCAGCTTTGTGTGATTCAGAGCTTAGTGTGTCCGACATGACACAGATAACCACGTACAATGTACAAACATTAATTCATGGCAACTCTAAATATTACAAAGGGAAAATAGCAGATGCTAATAGGGACTTCTGATAAGGGGATCCAAGGTAAAGTCCTGAGCAGCGTACCTGGATCACGGTAGGCATTCAGGCAGGCCAGGCCATTGTATACAGCTGTGAGTACACGCATGGTATAAAGACTCCAGGGGGCACCCGGGGAGCTCTGTCGGTTATGCGTCTGACTCTTGGTTTCAGCTCAGGTCATGATCTGGAGGGATGTGAGATCGAGCCCCGCGTCTGCTCCACATTTAGCCGGAAGTCTCCTAGAGATTCTCTTTCTTTCCTTCTGCCCCTCCCTCACTTGTGTGTGCACGTTCTCTCTCTCACTCTCTCTCTCTCTCTCAAATAAGTAAACCTTTGAAAAAAAGACTCCAGCTAAGGTGGGAGTGGAGTGCATGCTCTGCTCACCAAGCTGTGTGTGCTGGTGTGGGGCTGTGTGGCGGCTCTGCCGTCAAGGACTGTGTCCTCCCTCCCCAGCCCCAGGCGGCTCCTCAAGTTTACGGTGAGCCATCTGTAGAAAGTTCGCAGCGGGCGGGTCTCTCGTGTCCCCCATGAGCCCACACTGGGACCAGAGTCTGAGTATTCCACTGAACTAGTCATCTTGTATCCCGCCTTCCCAGGCGTCTGACAGCATGAATTGATGCACATGGAAGGCAGAGGTTCCTGCAAGGGGAAGTAGAAAAGGATGCCTAGAGGGGACACGGAAAAGATGGGCAAGAGAAGGGGGCTCTGGGCAATGTCTTCCGGATCACGGCAACTGTCTTCAGAGGGGACATTGTGTGAGACCTTGCATGCAAGCCATGCTAACTCAAGGCCAAGTGATAATGTGTGAAAGAAGAACAGTGGGCAGCCTGTAGAGGACCCACTACCATTTGGCCTGTGGGAGGTCTGCCTCTCTGGCCTCTCTAGGGGAGGGGAGCTCAGTAGAGAAGGAGGGCGAGTAGGAGGAAGTGGGTTGGTAGATGTGGTGCAAGCTTAGGTATTTGGCTGATATTCATGTAACCTCATAAATCGTTAAGTTATCCATTTACGGTCTTCCAAAGATGCTGCCATTTCCCTCCCTGCCCCCCGATTTCCTGTGATCTTGAACATCCACCGCCTTCATTCAGCAACTCTTTATTGAACACCCATTGTATGCAGGACTGGGATACATATTTTTAGAACAAGGCAGGGGCAGCCACTGCCCTCACGTGGCTTGCAGTCCCCTGGGAAAGGAGGTGTTGGACCTCTGATGTCATGGTGAATTATGTATTTGCAGTAATTATCTTCTACATATCTGGGGCTCAGTTTCCTCATCTCTGAAGTTGTAATGATAACAGCTGTTGTCAGGATTCATTGAACTGTTCATTGTGTACACTGGTTAGCAGCGTGTAGTAAGAGCTGAAATACCACCCTTATTCCCAGGTGATTCCAGGATGCTGGTAGGATCCTGGATTTAGTGGCTCAGGCTGCTCTCTGTGGGCTGGGTGGGGCCCTTCTGACCCCCAGCCCCAGGTCCAACAACTGGACTTCCATTTACAGCAGTTTGTTTGAGTTCTGGCATTCAGCTTTTATTTAAGGTCCAACCCAGAGAGGCATGGAAGAAATTGAATTTATTTTTATGACAGTTCTTAGCGGAGACTGGCCATCAATCAGGTGTCAAGAAGCCGCTTTGAAAGGAAGCAGGTTATAGGTGGACTTTGGAGACTAGGCTCCACTTACAAAGTGTGCCGTGGTAAACGCATCACGTCACTCGTCCTGCTCCTCAATTTTCTCCCCTCTAATGTGGGGGATAATAATACCAACCTTGGAGGGTTCCAATAATACCATCCTGGGACTCAAGGAAATAAAAGGGGTGAAAGCCCCTAGCACGGGCTTGCTGGCACACAGTAGGCACGCAGTAAGTGGAAGCTCCTACCTGTAATGTCTTCAGGTGTTCAATGGCAGGCATTGGATTGACTAAGCCATTTTGTTGCATTGATACTAATTAAGACAGTCACAATAATGAGACCAAGAACCCTGTATCAGTGCAGACCCTGGAGGCCACCCGAAAAAATATATCACAACTGTAAAGCAGGTCTGGTGTTCCATAAATACTTTGCAAAGGATTAATCATCGCCTGCTTCGTGCAGTCCTACACAGTTAATGGAGCACTGAGACTCTGGTTGGTGTAGTAAATGTACTTAGCAAACAGGTGAGGTCGGCATGAGCGCATTGGACAAATGTCTCTGAGCACCAGGAGGAATCTTGTCGCTGTGAAGGAGAGAAGGCTCCTGACTCGGAGAAGACTTCATGGTGGTGCGAAACGGGCAGATGTCTTAGCGGCTTCTCTGGGGTGTGACAAGAAGGAAGTGGACAGTGGAGGGGCACTTCACCCACTGGGGATCGTAGAAACTTGTCAGCAGACAAGATGTCAACACCAAGTCTTGAAATTGACTAGAGTTTCACAGACGGAGAGGGCTGCGTCAGCTGGAGTGGGGACAGACCACAGGAACAAGCTGACTACACACACACACACACACACACGCAGCTAAATACATTTGAAGGATTTTAAAGTTATTTTTAATAAACCTTCAATTTTGGAATATTTTAAATTTATAGAAAAGGTGCAAGTATAGAGAGTTCTCGTCTCCTCTCTGCCCAATCCCCCCCAACCCATGTTCATGACTCATGTTTCCACGGTACATTTGTCAAAAGTAAGACATTGGTAGGTTGCTATTAAAAAAAAAAAAACAGAACAGATTTTATTTAGGTTTTACCAGGTTGTGTTTTTTTGTTTTTTGTTTTTGGGTTGGTTTTTTTTTTTGTTTTTTGTTTTTTTTTGTCATTAATGTGCTTTTTCTGTTCCAGGATCCAATCCAGGATCCCACAGTGCCTTTAGTGAAATTTCTTTTTTGCTCGCTCTGGATAGGTAGACAGGATGAATAGTTTTCTGACGACTCCGTCACTGAGGGACCTGGGTGGACAGAGAGGTCCTGACCTCCTCAGCACGTGGCTTTTGAGCGTGTCCTGGTCCTCTCAACCCCAGCAAGCTGCCAGCAGGGAAGAGCACAGAGGGGTGGAGGGGTGAGGGGCTTGTGGGCAGCGGGCAGTCCCAGCTATCGCTTCTGCTCGTATTTCACTGGTGCAAATGAGTCTTGAGGTCCTGTGTCTTCTGCTCGATCTTGCCCTAAACCTAAAACTGCTCTAAAAAAATAAAGTCTATTAAAACAACAACAATAACAACAACAACAACAACAACAACAACTATAACAACAAACTGGTCAAGAGGCCACCCATAGTCAAATGTGAGACTCTCCAGCATAAGAGCTCTTCCCAGCTCCGGCTGTATACTGTGAAAGGGGAGAAGGAGTTTGGTGGAGTTAGTCGTCTATGTTCAGGAAGATCCTGGAGTGCATCTGAAGTACAAGGTCAATAAATAAAGGTAGAGAAAGAGCAAGGGCTTTTGTGGACAGTTTATAGGCCAGAAGGCACAGGGCTCACCCGAGTGCCCCACTGCTGGGACCTGCTGCAGGGTCTCGACCCCACATCTGCCTTGGCACCGAGCCAGCCTGTGCTCGTGAGGTGAGCTACAGAGATGGGCTTCTATCTCCTACATTTCTCTAAGGACCCTTGATCCGGGGTTTTACACTTGTTCAGTTTAGGGAGAAGGCTTTCTCCCAGATTCCTTCACTCTCCCCACCATGAATGGCAAGGGATGCTCCAGACTGGTTCCCCTTTCCCACTGGGCTCCCGGGCTACATCCATGCCCCGAGGCTCGGTCGCAGCTGGACACGATGGGGATGGCGGCGCATTGGGAGACAGGGTGTCTGCTTGTCATCTCACGTGTGATGCCGCCGTCTGTCTATTTCTGGCTGGCCGGAATGTAATTGCTCCCGGGCCGACAGTGACAAATTCCGGTGTGGGGAGGTACTCCTCTGAGTGATGGCATGGGCTTGTGCACCGTGACTCACAAAAACGGACCCTGTCAGCCGGCACCGGGGCTTTGCCTCTCAGCCCGGGGCCTCCAGGTGTAGGAGAGGTGCAGGCGGTGGGCCCCGAGCTGCTCCGGGCGCTGGTGGCTGTGGCTTTGGGGGCCTCAGGGGAAGCAAGGGATGCTCTAGGTAATGGCCACACGCAGTCCAGACGTGAGGGACCCAGGGCTCCAGGACACAAGTTACAGCTTGAGCCACAGTGGGGACCGTGCCCGATTCCTCCGTGTGACCTTCAAAATGCCAGTAGCTTTATGGGGCTCTTCCTCCTGTCCTTTAAAAATAACACACGTCCTTTGGGAAAAACTCAGGCGATGCAGAAGAGTGAAAAGAGAAACCAAAGTTTTGACTCTGAATGCTTCTAAGTTTGAGGGTTCGCTCTGTTTCTGTTCCCTTATGGGAAGGAGCCGGACTGCCTCCTTAGCCCCCACCTTGCAGTTCGGGGTGAGCGCTTGGCGGCAGTTATACCGGGGTGTGTGAGCCACTCCTCCTCCCCGCCTGGCCCCCGGAAGACACCCCCCCACCCCTGCCTCTTCCCTCTTCGGAGGGCCAGACGCAGGGGACCCAGAGGAGGACTTCGGCGCTCTGAGGGGCAGGGGAGCCACTGACAGGAGGGACTGGGGCTCTTCACTGACCACGTGATGTGGGACCTCCCTGCAGATCCATCCTTGACCGTGATAGGAGGAAGAAAAGTTCTGGTGTTCAGGCTCTGGGTTACAGATGTTAGCCTGGCCTGAATAAAAGACCTTCTGCCCACCTGCCGCGGGTGTCCGTGCGGGCACAGACACCCACCTACACATGCAAGAATGGAGGCGTATCTTTATTTTTTGCATCCCGCTTTAGCCTCTCGGTGGTGATGTGAACATCCATGATAAAGATCTATTCACCTAGTCACTTCAGTGTCTGCACATTATTCCATTATATGTATGTACAGTAGCTTATTTAACTATCCCCATATTCCTGGACATTTAGGTTGTTTACCGTTTTTAAATGTTATAAGCACTTTATTATGAACTAGATGGTACATGATTTGGGGCACATATCCGGCCATTGGCTTAGGATGCATTCTTAGGAACCAAATTCCCTGACTATGTTTAAATGGTTTTTGCTCATCATAGGAATATCTTTTTGGAAAAGAGGCACTCCATTAGGAGCATATGAGAGATCTCATTTCCCAAAACCATTAACTGTCTGAATACTAAGCTTATAAGTGATAGATAGCTTGTTTTAATATGTTTTCTTTGTTTATTGATAATGTTGAGCAACTTTTTCATGTTCATTGGACCTTATTATGAATTGCCTCTTTATGCATTTTATTTTATGTTAGGGCTTAACACATTTTTTTTTATTATTTTTGTAAGAGCTTTTTACATATACAAGATAATATATTACGGTTATGTCTTTCAAGTTTATTTAGTTTTTAACATATTTGTGTTCTTTATATTCTTTCTGTAGAGAAGTTTTTAATTATCTCAGTTTTTCTTCCTTGCTTTAGTGTTATTATAATTTGGGGGAATTAAGGCCAGAATATGAAAACATTCTGTAGATTTTCTAGCGTTTTTATGATCCTTTGATCTTTCTAGAACGTATTTCCCTATCAAGGTAATGTTGTCGTCTGGCTTTAATTTACTCTAGAGACCAGGAAGGGAGATAGAATGAGGGTAGTTCAAAACACTAAACACTAAGTCTGGTTGACCGGCCTATAGCTTTGGAGGAGGGCGAGTTGCACGAGTCTGGTGGGATGGTGCGGGCAGGTGCTGATGGATGAACATGGACTACTGCGTGCTGATCCCAGGTGCCTGTGGGACATCCAGATATGCTGCGGGGGAGGGGCACTTGGGTGTGGGGTGCAGTGGAGCCTTTAACCTCTGGGGCTGGATCTGGGAAGGGACTTGAGAGAGGTGAGTGCAGATCTCCCCATAGGAATGTTGGGAATAGCTTTCTAGCCCCGAACTGGAGATAGTCCAAATGGCCATCAACAGGTGAATGTTGGTAAACAGGTTGTGATGTTGTGTCCATACCATGGAATACTACTTAGCGATAGGAAGGGAGAAACTGTTGGCACATTCAGTGTATAAGTTCATCTCAAAACCTGTAGGTCGAACAAAGAAAGCGAAACCCAAAAGAATGCATACATTTATACGAAGTCCAAGAATAGGAAAAAACTACTCTGATGCTGATAAAAGTCAGAATAGCGGTCCTCTGGGGGGAGGGTGGTATTATTCGGGAAGCGAAGGGTACTTCTGGGGTGATAGAAATAGATGTTCTCTGTATCAGGTTAGGTGGACGCTGTAGGTAGGGAAGGAGAAATTCTTCCTCTTCCCTTCTAGATTTTCCACCTGGACTAAATAGTAAGTTGGCACAAGACGGAGTAACAGGAGGAAAAGAAACAAAAAACAAACCCCGAAGTCTTATTACGTGTGCATGGAGGCCTAGTATTGAAATTGAGACTTAAAGAAATGACCAAGGCTAGCGGTTTTTATACTTTTTAGGCAAAGAGACAGTAAATTTGTAAATAGTTGACAGGACAAAGAAAACTTACCTTTGGGAACTTCAGGGAATTGTAAGGAATTCTAAACAGAATTTGGGCTGGGGGAGTAGGTTAGGAAAAAGTACCATAAGTTGTTTATATGGCCTTCTCGGCTCTCTGGTGCGAAGGGTACTCCTGGGCCAGGGAGAGGACTTTTCACCTAGAAGATTTATTTCCTGCCTTCAGAGAGACAGGAGGGTCTTGCCCTGGCTATCTCTTAAGTAGCTTTTATTTAAAATAACAGATATGCCAAAGTGGTGCCTTTTGGGGTGGCCTGCCCTTGGCTTCTCCATATACCTATATAGCAATTCCCCAGGCTGCTTGCTTAAAATTTGTATGTGTTACTGAATGCAAATTATATATTCAAAACAAAAAAAAAGGAAAATTCTGGGAATGGAAAAAAGAATATTCAACTTCAATTTACAGACAAAGCCACTGAAGTCCACAGAGGTGATGAGATTTGCTCCGAGCTGATGTTTCGGAACAGAGGTGCCTCATTCCAAGGCTGCAGCCCTGTGCCGGTAGAATTGTGATTACCTTGATCAGCGTGAGAGTGGAAACGCAGTTCTAGGATCCAGCCCCTGAGAGGGCCGCCCCAGGGGAAACCACCGCCCGGACTGGCACCAGAGTCAGTGAGGTTGCAGTCCTGGCGGCATCTGGCGTGTTAGGTAGGGAAACAGACACGGAGGGCCGATCACCATGAGCAGGAAGTGGGTGCATGTTGGGGTTCTCTGCTCATTGACCCCTCTAGCTTGGCAAAAGCAGGCAGCACGATGAAGTGTAGAGCCCAGCATTCCAAGCCTATCCACCCCAAGTCCACAGGCAACACATCTTTGTTAAGAAACAAGCAGAAGTGTATAGAGTTCCAGACCTGGGGAAGCCATACAAGGGTCTAAATATACTCTAGAAGAACTTTACACCTCATTTTGCAGGCACACCCCGTGAGGTCATTCATGCCAATTTTTGTTTTAAGATGTCCCCGAGGCATTCATGCAATGGTGACAGTGGCTCTGGGGCAGCCTTGTAGTTATTCAATACTCAGTGATGACACTTGCAGTCCAGAAGCAAATCAGGGCAAGTTCACCTTCTGCTGGGGTCCCAGGCTGGTGTGTGGCCCTCCGCCCCAGTCCTCTGCAGGGACTGAGGAGCTCAGGCAGGGACTTCGGGCTTGTGCTTTCCTCTCGAGTTTGCAGGAGGAGGCTGGTCCCTCCTCTTGGGACTCAAAGGAAACGAGCACACACACACATACTGATTCAAGAGCAGTTCATCTCCAAGGTTATATTTCCAAGGAAGAATGAGCAGTTGTTACAGTTCTTAACTGAAGGCAGAGACAGACCTCATCTCGAGGTGATTGCTGCATCCCGGGGACCTGCCGTGTTTGCTGCCAACCACAGGTTAACCACAGGGCACCAGTGCCAACTCAGAAGCCTTCTAGACCTTTCGGTCCCTGGGAGGAAATTGCCCACAATCTTGAAGAGTCATTATAAAAAGAGGCTAGAGAGTGGGTGGAGCCGGGTGCCTGTGTTTTGCTTCCTTGGAGGAGGAAGCCAAGAAAGAGGCTTTCACTACAGCCACTGGGATCCAGTCGGATACCTAGAAACGGGCCTGGGTGGGGGTGTCCTCCAGGCCACGCCCTGGTCCCTATCCTCCGGAAGCCCCCGTCTACTGAGGGACATAACATAGTCTCAGTGGCCTCCAAGGAGAAGCCTGAGTGAGGTGTACATAGGCTGGATACGTACCTGTCTCAGGGTCCCAGCCGCAGGCAGATGGGGGGCTCAGTGGGCTAGCCGAGGGAGTTCAGTGAAGGGTTGTCTACAGAGATGAAGGCAGTGGCCTCAGTCGGGGGCAGTTTTGCCTCCCAGAGACCACTGGCTATGCTGTAGACATCTTCAGACACATTCTCATCACTACTTAGGAAAGGTGCCCAGAGAGGCCTGCCCAGGCATGCCGTGAAGAACCCAGTAGTGATAAGACAACCCCTCACAGCCCCCAACACCAGCAGAACCGAGGGACAGAAACTCTGCTGTGGAAGAAGCAGAGAGACAATGATTGTCTGTCTTTCTGTCTGATAATCTTGGGTCCACCCTTCCGGTTGGCTGAACTCAGTCAGGTGCCAGAGACCAGGAGATCCCAGTGGGACAATCCACAGAACCTTACTTCTTGAACAGCGGCTGTTGATGCCCATACGCAGTATGAGGCAAGACGGCAAAGGGACCAGACTCAACCTATAAACGCCGGCTGAGCCCTGGTCCTCCTCAGACAGCAGGGCAGGTGCCCCGCGTCCCCGTGCTGTCCTCTTTTCTGTCTTTCCTTCTGCTGATGTTCTTTTAATGTTTGTTGTCAGAATGAGGGCAGGCCTTGGGGGTGGGGTTTTTCTCTTAAGTCGAGGGAAGGGAGTGTGTGCAGGGTGCCAGAAGAGAGCTCAGAGACACAGCTGAAATGTCTCATGTGGATTTTCATACAGTTCAAAAACTTCTCACCTCCCACCCGGCTTGGATGAGAAAGTAAGAATTAAGGAGCTGCCACATTTTTCTAGCACAATGAACTTTAAAAATGGAATTGCTCTGCAAAGCAATGACTGATATTTCAGTAAACAGGCTAAGTACAATTGCATTATGGTTATTTCAGCTTTGACATTTCTTTGCATTTAGAATAGCATTGGCAGGCTTATTTGGAGACCAGGTGGTTCTCTCTTCTCAGAGTCTGGTTTCTTCAAGTTAGGGGTCAAAGAGCATCAGGGGAAGATACTGGAAGGTCAGGCCATGCCCTTGAGACTTTGCATTCCATTCTCTTCCTGGGCACATACTACCCGTTCCTTAATAATAGCTGTATTCCTTTAGATACCGTGAGGCAGAGAATATGAATAAGATGGAAATCTATTAAGTGAACTCATGGGAAAAGTAGCATGGCATGGAGGCAAGAGAACGTAGGTTTGTTGTTCATCTTGTGGGTACCAGTCTGCCAAGTGCTGTCCGTTTTCCATGAACTGTCTCTGTTGCTAGAGCTTCTGCCACCCCTCTCACTCCCCTGCATCTGTGGCCTCTGGAGTCACAAAGGGGAAAGTGACGAGGACAAAATCCTGGGTGGCTTTCCCAGGGGACTTAAATAGCTTGGAATTCCAGCCCACGTCACAAAGCAGGCCACGTGGTACTAAAATTAAACCCTGCTCAAAGAGCAGAATTTTGCAAAAATGTATATAAAAATCAAGTCCCCTTATGCACTCTGATAAATTTCCCAGTTCCTCTGACTTCTTGTCCCATCAATGTAATAACCCACAGGTCAGGATAAACTCTGAGGTTACTTTGAGGACCGTAGAAGGACCACACATGAACATCGGACCTTTGTCCTCGTTCTGGCTGTGTTTGTCGTCATGGAGTTCACCCAGCAAACTCACGCAGCACTGATACACTTGACATCCTCCGTCTTGGTCATGGTTCCGCACTCATTCACCCCGCAGATAATGCTCAGAGTCCTGGGAATGCTGAGCCCAAGTCGACATGAATCCCGAGGATCCTACTGATAGCCAGTTAGCTTTGCCTCAGTCACAAACTGGCACTAAACAACAACCATAAAGGGATATAGCTGGGTTGCAGGTGGTTATATCAAGTCATAATTCATAAGGAGAATCATTCCCGTTAAGTAATGATAAGAATGTCAGTAAATCCATGAGGGTAAGGTGGACTTGACATCGCTATGTACTGATGTCACCCAGCTCCATTTGGGAATTCACTGAATTCCCAGATTCCCAAGCAGTGTTAGTCATTACTGCTTGCAGTTGACCTTTTTGCCTGCCTTCCCAGAAGCTACGGAGTGAATCCCAGCGCCTTCCCTCTGTGCCATGTGTGTTCATTTCCCTCACAATGGGGTTGTCAAAACCCACAGTGATAGTACCAACCACCTGTCCATTGAATACATGATTCATTTAACCGAAAGAGTATTTGTATCTGTAAGTGCTAATGGTTGGTCATGGGCAAGATGGCCCATATGTCAGACGAATGGCTGTTCCAGCTTAAAATGATTTTTCTGTGCTCTAGCCGTGGATTGTCAGGACCCACTTGCTCTTCCAGTCACAGGGAGACATATTGGCCAGTGGTTTGACCTTGGGCAACATGGTTGTCTGGGACGGGCTGCCTGAGGCTGGTTGGTTTCAGGAGAGGTGGGGTTATACACTGGAAGAGGATGGAGACTCTAAGGGAATACTGTATCCCTACCACCACTCGCTGGCCTTGAGACTTCCCTATGATCTGGTGAATTATTTTGTTGGTACAGAGGCCCCCTTTACAGAGCAAAGGGTAAGGGCAGAGCAACCATTCTGTGCATTCAGAATGAAACAGTGATGAGCCTTTGTGGATATTTGTTTGGAGAACAGGGAATGTCTACTTGTTCATTGTTATATTCCCAGAGTCTAGCAGAGTAACTGATACATAATGGGTATTCCATATATAATTAAATAAATGAAGGAATCACTGAATGAGTCCTGGGGTGAACACATAAAGCAAATCTTTGAAGGCATCACTCAAGACCACGCAGCTTTTCCATGGAGCAGTTGAGCTTCCAACCCCAACTCCCCTGTCTCTGTCACAGTGGGTTGCCTTTCATGTTTACAGGACGCTAGTAGTTCCCAATTTAGAAAAGTGCCCAGCGGGGCAGCAGTGCTGAGGAGAGACACACTTTCCTTGGCATGTGACTTGGGAAGCCTCAGATGCTGGTGAGGAGCAGCCCTGTCTGAATCAAGATGCGCCATGACCTGTGGCTTCCTCATGTACATTGAGTCTGGCCTCTGTCTGGGCATCAGCTGGTGCTTTCTTACCATCAATTTAGGGACGAATTGATAAAGTAACGATGTCCACTGAGCTTCTTTAAACTAACGACAGTGTGCGGTGTGTTTGCAGCCAATAGCTGAATCCCATATCTTCATAGACACCTCTCCGGAGGGCAAGGCTCCATGCCACGTGCAGGTTCTGAGCAGGGGCAAAATCCTCCGTCCGTAACCTTGCTTCTCTAAATTGAGACCGTCCAAGAGTTGCTTCACATCTCTGACCTTCAATTTCCTCATCTCTGTACTAGGAATAACAAACCACCTCATTTCACTGTCAGGAGGGTTGACTAATCAGATCTGTACAAGTTAAAAAAAAAACAAAAACAGAAAACAAAACAAAGTATGTGTAAGTTCCAGCAACGCAGTGTAGTCCCTGGATTCAGAAAAGCCGGGTTGCTATTACCCTTGTTCGCTGTCTGTGCGATTTAAAGGAAACTGCTCAGCTCTTAGCTTGGCCTTCTTGTCTGTAAACAGGAGGGGACGACAAAGCACTGCCCTGACTTGGGTCGCAGGGTCACTGCAAGATCTGGGTGAGAGGTAAATGACAAGGCGGAGGAATTCAGCTGCAGGCGTGGGCCCCCTTGCCCTCACTTGCTCGAGAGGACCCTGTGCCTCAGGGAGTTGGGGCCGGTTTGACTGCCAGAGGCCTGCTGCTGTAGGATCTCAGAGAGGTCAGATGCGCACCTGAGCGGGACGGAGAGAAGCGTCGTGCCGGTGTGACTGCCGAGCTGGGCGGGTCCCTGCCCCAGAGGCCGGTGTGAACGAGCCCGGATAGAGGGTTTCCCATATAATATGGTCGTGACCACCGCATGGATGGGTGACTTTGAGAGTGTTTCGGGACTTCTCTGGGCCTTGGGTTTTATCCTCTCCTTCTGTTCTTCACGTGAATGTCGCCTTCTCAGAAAACCTCATTTTATTAGTTGGCTTTTTTGTGATATCTATCTATCTACCTATCTATCTATCTATCTATCTATCTATCTCTTGGCTTACGCAAGAAACTTTCTTTTTTTAAGATTTATTTTATTTAATCGAGACAGAGAGAAAGAGAGAGAGAACGAGAGGGGAGAGGTCAGAGGGAAAAGCAGGTTCCCCTCAGAGCAGGGAGCCCGACATGGGACTCGATCCCGGGACTCCAGGATCATGACCTGAGCAGAAGGCAGTTGCCCAACCAACTGAGCCACCCAGGTACCCCAAAACTTTTTTTTTTCTTGCTCACATTCCTCAGGCTCAATAGTGGGCCTGCTGGAGGCTGTGGCTCTGCTCCATATCCTTCCCCATTCCAGATTCCAGGCAGAAGGACTAGCCCTCGCCTGGCCTTCTGGTTTCCACGGTGGAAGGCAGAAACGAGAGACTGAGCTTACTACACAAGTGCACTCAGGGCTTGGATGTGGCCTGTGTCACACCTGTGCACATTCCACTGACCGAAGCGAGTCCTGCGATGAGCCTCCTGTGCCGGGGCTGGGAAGAAGCACAAGTTTGCATGGCAGGGGCAGGACGTAGACTGTCCTTGGAGGGGAGGAAATAACCGAGTCTGAACAGTAATACGACCTACCCCAGCTTCCCTGGCTACCCCATTTAAAGCTGCAACTGCTCCCAACCCCGGCATGCCTACCCCGGCCTCGGTCTCGTTTTGTTCTTATGCTTCATCGGGCACTGTCATCTGTTTGTGTAATTTAGTTACTTCGTTTTTAAATTGTCTTTCTCTCTGTATCTGGCGACTCTCAAATGTCAACTTCCTGAGGGCAGGAGTATTTATCTGTGTTTTGATGCATGTATCCTCCGATCCTGGGACAGTAGCCTAAATACTTGGAGCTGATTCATCACTCCATCTGTTATTTGACGAGAACATTACATGAGGTGTACCCAGCGCCTCCCTGAGCATCGGCTCCTCTCTTCCAGGCCTAACACATCTGCACCCATTAGTTTGACATCTGTGCCCAGGTGCCCTCGTAGCAGTGCCCTGAGTCATTCTAAAAGGCACACTTGAGAGGCTGTTTGTCATCCCGGTCCCACAGTCTGGTCTGGTGACAAGGGCTCACCTCCTTCTGTAGGTGACAGACAAGGGTAAGCTCGGGGGAAGAACAGTGCCCCCTTGGTACTTCTCTGAAAACAAACTTAAAGGTCAGATGTCCATCCTCAGAGCTGTTGGCATACTTTCTTCCTTCCCTTTTTGGGTAGGAGCGAGGAGGACTATTTCAAGAAATCTAAGAATAACAACAATCCCCAAACCGCCCTCACCTTTAACATAAACTATTCAATGCCTTATTTCCTGCATTCAGTAGATCTTCAACTCGGTTCTTTTCATTGACAAATGAATGCACATTCGACCAGTGTAAGTCCAGTGAGCGTGCAATGAAGGCTGAACATTTACCAAGTTCAGTGATGCTTAATGATTGCTGTCATTGCCTGGGGTTTGAGGGGCTGCACTTCTCATCACAAACATGAGTGCTTCTGTATTTTCATGTGTTCTGTTTCCACAGAATAATAGCTGATGACAACATCGATAAAAGATTTCAAATATTCATTTATCCCAAATCTGTTTCCTGAGCAGCCACTAAGTGGCTGTTACTCCAGGAGGCAGTTGGGACCCAGTGGTGAGCAGTGGGAATGGCCTCCCTACCCTCAGGGAGTTTGCAAATCCTCTGGGGAACTATTTACATCAATAATATTGTACAAAGAAGTGAGACAGCTGGCCTTTCATTGGTGGATGGCAAAAGCTGCATCGTGTTACAGCTCTTTTTTTTTCATCCGTTAATGCACAGAGCTTACGTTGTGCAGAGAAAATGTGTTTTCAGGGCATCCCTGAATAGTATGCAAGAGGGAAAACTGTTCAAAGTTGAACAAAATGCAAGGAGTGACTGTGTGCAATTATGAATTACTTTCTCTTCTTCTAAGAGGTTTTCCTGTCTGAAAGGCCGCAAGTATTTTTTTTTTTTACTTTATTTTATTTTTTTAAATATTTTTTTATTTATTTGACAGAGCGAGAGAGAGATCACAAGTAGGCAGAGAGGCAGGCAGAGAGAGAGGGAGAAACCGGGTCCCCGTCGAGCAGAGAGCCCAATGCGGGGCTCGATCCCAGGACCCTGAGATCATGATCTGAGCCACAGGCAGAGGCTTTAACCCACTGAGCCACCCAGGTGCCCCCTTATTTTTTTAACTTTAGATTAAGGGGCTCGAGGAGGAAAGAATGCCCCAACCTGCTTCTTCTGTCCTTTTCCATGGCTCTTGATGGGATATCCTTCTCTGTGGGCCCAGCTGGAAACCCTGCCATCACCTCGAGTCTGCCCTCTGCTCACCCCGCATCAGAACAGTTGGGCCTATCAGTTTTACCTGTGATTTTACCTCCTGCGTCCACAGCTTCCCCCTGTTGCTGCTAAGTCAAAAGAACTCAGCTCTGTCCTGAAATATTGCAACAGCCTTCCTGCCCGAGGTCTCAGTCTGGTCCTGGCTCCCAGGTTGTTCTAGAAAACTCCAAGCTGGCCACTTGACTCGATGCTTAAAATTCTGTGGGTTAGAGAAGGAAAGTAAGTGGAGGTAAGCTAGGGCGGAGGTGGGGGTGGGGAGAAAAGGGTGCAGCAAAGTAAAAGTGAAGGCTCAGGAGAGCATGTGAGTGTGTGGGATGCCAGGGAGAGTAAGCAGAAGCGGCGAGAGGAAGGACAGCGCGTGGGGATCAAGAAAATAAAAGTCGAGTGGAGAGGAGAAAGCGAGAGTGTGTGGGAGAGAGAGAGAGAGGAAGGAGGATGGGGTGGAGGGAGAGGGGAAAAGTGAAAGTGAGTCAGGGAGAGAAAGTAAATATGAGAAGTCGAGGGAAATTGTGGCTGTAAGGACCAGACGGAGGAGGAGTGAGTGGGAAAGGGAGAAGATGAGAGAGACAGATGGACGCCATCTCCGGGATCCCGTGGGCTTGGAGCCCCTCGCCACAGTGCTAGCAAGCTAGTGGGGCTCCAAGTTCAACTTCCTGCGGTTCCTCTGGGGTCTCTCCTGGGTCGGGAGTGGGAGCCCTGACTTGTGGAGTCTCAGACGCGGGATCCGTGCACACCTGGGGCGCGTCCCGCGGAGGAGGTTCTGCTCACACCAGCATCCTGGCAGGTGGAATTGCAAGCCACCATGATTGATTTGGGGACTGAACAGAGGTCATTAGTTTTTTGGAGACGAGTCATTCCGTGACTCGTCACCACCACGAGAAATATTTCCCGTGAACCTAGTTCAGAAAATATGAGTTATTGGAAGGTATCAGGAATGGATTTTCCCAGAGAAAAACGGGAGGATGGTACCAGCCTAACCAAATTTGACTCTCAGCCCCCCATTTTTTTTTGGTAGGAACCATCAGTTAGGTTTCTACTGAGCCCTTGCCCCAATTAAACCTTGTGTTTAGGTAGACCTGATGGTCGAAGTCTGGACATGAGGGCATATGGACACTGACATCTGCAGAGATGTAAAAATATCTATGTGAACAGCTTGCTTTTCTACATATTATCTTCTGTTTGCTTTCTCTTGCTGTCAATTGGTTTCGGACTGGAGGTGGGATGTCAGGGCAAGCCATTACTCTTTAGGGACAAGAGCAAGTACAAATGTCAAAGCAAAAGTGCAGTATTTCATCGTGCCACAGAAAGAAACCACATCAAACCAGACTTACTAATGAATGCCCAAATAGAACGCGTTACATAAATCTCTAACGCACTATCATTTTTCTGAAGAAAAAGAATTGTTGGTGTTTCAGGTTGTGTCAGTCCTTGAGACTACATTTTTCAAAAAGACCTGGATTGAATAAAAAAGGTTTGTGGTCTTACGAATAGGGTTTCCGTAACTAGAATAGAGTGATTGTGTGTGTGTGTGTGTGTGTAGAGTGATTGTGTGTGTGTGTGTGTGTGTGTGTGTGTGTGTGTGTGATTTATCATTGACTTGCACGTGGTAATGTTTAAATAGTCAATTTCAAATTGTTCCCAAGTCAGGAGTTCTCCCACTGCCTCATTTATTCCTGTGACAAACAGTTTCTAAGGACCTACAGTATGCCAGATGAGCGCTAGGAATAAAGAAAACAGAAATAATTAATGCATGGTCTCTGCGTTAATGTGCGTATACACCAGTGAGAGATTCTGAGGAATCAGTGGAATATTCCCCCAGTACCTACACATCCCTTGACTGTCTCCGAAAACCAAGGATTTCTCTACATACCATAGTCTAGGTCTTCATTCCTGTTCACACAAAACATGACCAGCAGAGATATCAGAGATAGCAGAGATAAGATGCCCTGTCGCTCGTTACATTTTCTGGATTCCTTCCTAAATATTCTTGAACTTCTCCTGTCATGTGCACAGTCACCATCCCTTTCGTCTTTGATAGCCGTGACCCCCTTGTTCTTACTGTGGCCCCAAGCTCCTAATGCACTTCACTCCCCCATGCTCAACAGACCTATCCTCTTTGCTCTTTAACCACACTACAGTTACTTCTTGGTTTATAAAAGGAAGACATTTTCTGTGGAATAATTGGGAAAGGTTATTTTTTTTTAAAAAAAAAAGCGAAACTCATCAGCAGTTCTACCACTTAGGGTTAATCCTGATAATAATTCATTCTGTTCCCTAAATTTTTTTTTCTACAGTCTATACATTTCCCTCCAAAATTGAGATGATGGAGAGTGAAGCTCTCAGGACATTCTTTTTAGAGTAGATCAAAATAGATTTCATATTGTCGGTATTCTTCTGAAACATCATATGTAAGTTGGAATAGCATTCTGTTTATGGATATCCTGTAATTGACTGAACTAATTCCCAAAAAAGTTGTTTTTATTGTTGTTGTTGTTGTTTGTTTGTTTTTGGGATTTTCCAAAATTTTCACCACCATTAAATGTCGGAGCAGAAGCAGCTACATCTTATATCAACTTATGATTTAGAGTAAAGTCCAAGAAATTGAATTATCGAGTAAAATTATATGAAATCATGCCTCCATTGGATTTTATCTCTCTTTTCATCTTGGCCAAGAACAAGAGCAAAATATATCTTTTGTTTACCATTGCACTTTCTTAGTTAATAGTGATGGTGCTCATAGGCCATCAGTCATCAGAATGTCTTTTCTCAATGTGTACAATCCATTTATGTCCTTTGCCCATTTTTAAAAATTTCCCTGATTGTCTTATGTTTATTGATCTGTAGAGATCTTTACATAAAAGAGAATCGTGGTGTTTCTTCTGTTAGCAAATATGGTTCCCACTTTTCATTTTCCTCTTACCTTTATTGTGTTTTAGATATACAAAAGAAGTAGATTGTAATGTCTATTACCAAATATTCTGATTATAAAAAGAAGTACATATTCAAGCCAGAGAACTGAGAAAGTAGAAAGGCAAAAAAACCAACCAGAGCTAAGCAATTCCATCTTTGTATTCAATATTTTTCTCATATCTTATGAAAATGGTACTATACTGAATATATGTTTCTGTAGCTTTTTCTCTCTATATTTTTTTCACAACTTTATTATGATAGCAAATCTGTTACAGTAATTTTTTTATAACTGAGTAGGATATTCTACATAGATCTTCATCTCGCAAATATGAGTCCAGTGATTGCCAAGCATTGGGTTAGCTCTGTGGGTACAGCTGTGCATAAAATCAGTCATTCTCTGTGGTCTGGACAAGGAATTTCAGGAGAGCTAGGTGTGGAAAAAGTGACCTACAGCCTGTGGAGGAGATGTATAAGAGGCCAACTGAAATTGTCTTGGGAGTCATGGAAAGGTATCTGAAGGAGGTGTATTAGTCAGGGTTCCCCAGAGAAATAGTAACAGTAGCTACAGATATAGATGTAGATTTAATATAAGGACATTTATGGAGACTGGCAAATCTCTGCCCTTGACAAGCTGGTGATCCAGGAGAGGTGATGGTCTAGTTCTAGCCTGACCATGCACAGGAAGAGCTGACATTTAAGTTCTAGGCAGAGGGCGGGATAAAACAAATTTCCCATTTGGAATGTGGTCAGGCTGGAGGAGCTTCCTTTGAGAGCAAAATCAGCACTTTCATTCTACACAGGCCTTCAGTTGAGTGTTGAGTCCCATCCACAGTTGGGAGGACAATCTGCTTTACTTGGTCTATCAATTTAATTCTCATTCCAAGACTTTGTCACAGAGATACCTGGTATAATGTTTGATCAGCTATCTGGGCCCCTCATGGCCCAGTCAAGCTGACCCAGTTATCATCACGGGAAGTGATTGGTGTTTCCCCTGGAGCCTGAAGTACAAACACCGACCAGACCAGGGCGGTGCAAGTGTGCCCGAAGGTAGGGCGGGGAGGTGGGGGCTCTGTGCATCCAAGGGCGGGAAGGAAAACCGGGTGCCTCATCAGTGAGGGAGAGAAGGCATGAGGTGAGGTGAGACACGGACAGATGCTTGGTCCTGGAAAGGTTCCAGGCCATGGTGATGAGGTTGGGTTTTCTCCAGACACAGTGGAGAGTGTTAGGAGTATTTGTAGCAGGGGAGTGACGTGATGTGTTTGTTGTGTTTGAGCAATCCCTCTGACTCCTCTGGGGAGAATGGATGGGTGGAGAAGAAGAGCAGGAATGGGGAGGCCAGTGAGGAGGCTTATGCTGGGATGGTGGTGAATTTTGAGTGTTAGGAGAGCCAGGGGAGACCTGTGTGATGGATTCCAGGGGTTTTCAGGACCCAGCATTTGGCAGGCTGCTGCAGATAAGATGGAAGACAGAATCGGTGGCAGCTCTGAAGTTTCTTCTCTGAGAAGAAGCTAAGACGCTAATGGCAGCCAGGGCTGAGGTGGAAGCCCCAGGGCTGTACAGCTTGCGGAGGAGCCGAGGAGTTCATCCTGGGATGTGTGTGCGTGGGACACCCACGTAGAGATAAGCCGGCAGTGAGGCTGTAGGCAGGGAACTCAAAGAAGAGGTCTGGTCTAAAAGTGCAGATGGCTTCCATTCAGTGGGCACTTTATCTCTGCAAGGCACTAGCCCACGACCTTGTCATGGATTATCTCATTTTTATCCTCACTCCAAGCCTAGAGGACAGGCATAGTTGTTGTTCCATTTTATGAGTGAAGGCACTAAGGCACTGAGAGGTTAAGTAATAAGTTGAAGGTCATGGTAAGGGCAAAGAAGAGTACAGAACCCAGATAGTCTGTCTCCCATGCCTTGACATGAGACCGCTATGCTGTCCCGGCTTCTCTCACTAGCACAGAGGGACTGAATATGGTGGCTTCCAAAATTAATGTGCATCACAGTCTCCTGGAGGACTTGTTGGAATCCAGATTGCTTGGCCTTGCCCCCAGAGTTTTTGATTCAATAGATCGGGAGCCAGGAGCCCAAGATTTTGCATTTCTAAAAAGTTCCCACATGATGCTGATGATGCTGGTCTGGGGTCTCACTTTAAGAAGCTGCCAGTTGGGGAAAAAACAAAAAGGGAAAGGAGGGAGGAAAGCCAACATTTAATAAGATCAAGAGAAGTAGTAAGGAAAGGGCACTGGCAGTAACTGGCAGGGGAAACAGAGTGTTTCAGGAAAGACGGGGCTGTTTATGTAGAATGCTGCTGGGGTATCAGGTGAGCTAAGGATCAAAGAACATACTTGAATTTAGTGACAGAGGCCATTGGTGACTTTGTGAATCCATCAGGACATAGGGATCAGATGCAGATTTGAGAAAGTGGAGAGGAGTTTAAGGAACTCTTTTGGGAAAAGACTTTGAGCTAGCCTATCATTGAATTTTACGTTATTTCCAATTTTCTTATTACACCATTTCAGAGAGCATTGTTATACATGCATCAATGCAGATGTATATGGTTCTTTCAGATAAATTCCTAGGTATAGAGTTGCTGAGTAAAAGATTACCCACGTTTTTGAGGTTATAGCTCTACATACAGACTGTAGATGTTTGATCTGCCCTCTAAAACTGGCTGTACCACTAGTCAGGGGAGTTCTTTATTTACCTGTCCCCTCACCAATACCTGGCATTATATTTCATTTTAATCCATAACAATATCCTATGTCTGAAATCTTATTTTAATTTTTAAATCTTTGATACTTGAAGTGGAAGAGTTTTGCGTGTTTGCTGGCTACTTGTATTTTTCCTTTCCTAAGTCACAAATCCCATGCACGTTTTTCTTTGGAGGCTCCCATCTTTTTACTTAGTGATTTGTGAGAACACTTTAGATCAGGATCAGTCTTGGTTGGTTCTGTGTCTGGCAAATATTTTCCCATTTAGACCTGTACTTTTGAGTGTGTTAATCGTCTTTGATGATGAGAAAATGCTCTCTTGTATGTGATTAAATTTATCCAGTTTTAATGGTTTGTCTTTGCAAGCTTCCAGTGCAAACAAGTTTCATAAATATTTACCTAAATTGTAGTGTCATTTTTTTTTTTTGCTTACTTTTGTACCACACGGAGAGTTTTATTCCATCTGGCATTTGTTTGGAGGCAAGGTAGGATATTTTTCATATATTTAAGAAAATGTGCCAATACTATTGAATAATCCAACATTATTTTGCTGCTTTGAAATGCCACCTTTAGATTCTGAATTTTTATTTATATCTGCTTTTGTGCTTAGATGTTACATTCTACTCTCTATATACTTCTATAGTTACAGCCATCGCCCCTCTCAATGAGGGCTAAGGAGGTATTGTTCTCCTGTATCTGATTCCTAGGGTGTCTGAAATTTCTCACAAAGCTCATTTGAAAGTTCTCGTTCTTCTCTTCTTTCATTATGGTCTTGTCATGATGAATCTAGCTGAATACTTTGAAGTGTTTATCCTGTTGCAGGTTTCCCCATATTTATTGCCTTAATAATTTCCAAGGGGAACAGAGACTGCTGAAGAGAATGGTCCAGAGATTAGAAAGAATTTTGCACAGCAATGCTGGAGTTATAGATTGATATGGATCTGTAAGGAGTATTCCCATCATGTACCTATGGTAATAAAGGTTTAAGACCAATCTGAGTACCCAGGAATGGAGGCCTACTTAATAATAGAAGAGGAATGAGAGTGAAATCTTGGTAAACCCAACAAATAAGGTGTCTGGAAGACCCAGAAAAGCAAGAAGTGCTTGACAGGGATATTGCAGTCAGAGCAATGTTCATCTAGGAAAGCCAAGGCAGAAGAGTGTTTCCAGAAGGCAGACCTAAGGCCACCAGATCCCCGTTCAACAAATAAGGCAGTGGAAGCTTCTCTCAGAGTTTAAAGAGCTGACCATAGGTCAGCAAGTTAGAAAGGGCCAATGTATAATTCGAACTGTGAGATTCAAACTTCTTTCTATCACAGATGCAGACAAGAACACCAAACTAGCTTATTACACTAAATAAGCATTGACTAACACATTTTGCATGAGGGGAAAATGCACTTAGTCAAACAAACAAAAAAAAGTCTCTGTTTAGCCATCCATTTCAAATTTTTATAGAAAATTGTGTAGGCAGCATCAATTATGCTTGGGCAAATTTAGACTAATTAATGGGTTGACTAAGATAATTATTGAAATTTGTCTATGGATGAAAAGAGGAAAGATGAACCATTTAAATTGCTTTTTGTGTGTGCCTGATGACTATTTCTAAAAGAATGAGACCACTGGGAAGTGTATGAAATGGGAGTGGCCCAGCTCTTTGCAGGGTATCATGCTAGAGTAACAAGGCAGATGTTTTAATCAACACATCAGGATTAATGCCTTAAAAAGTCTAATATGCATAAATACAAATAACATACACCTCCTAGAGAAAGATATGTAATTTACTGAGGGTCAGCAAGGTACAAGAATTCTTCCAGATGTTTTATGTATATGAATAGCTTTCATTTATAGCCCCATGAAGAAGGTATCATCCCCAATTTACAGACAAGGTTCCTGAAGCATAGAGAGGTTAAACAGGTTCCCAATTTACACATCCAACAGGGAGGAACTGAGTCCGATTCCAGGGCCCACACTCTGTGGGCTCTGTCTCTTCAAAGGACCCTTCCTGGGTGGTAGGTAACTTATTTGTTAGGAGGCCACTGCTCCAAGAAGCCTCGGACTCACTGACAGGTACCTTCTGAACCCAGTGTGTGACCGATGCTGTGTCATCCTTATTTGCTCCAGTCCCACCAAAATTTTGAAAGGTATTTTCTGGGTCGTCTTCCATTCCATAAACTCAAGCTTGGGCAGTTTCTAAACATTGAATCTACTGGATTGGATGGAAATTAGCTCCATCTTGAAGCAGTTCCAGAGTGGAATGTCCAGCATGCTGGGAGCCACAGTGGCCCCTTGGAACCAGTCTGAATCTGTGCCTGGGCAAGAGACAGCATGACCCCGTAGGAAGTGACTTGGCTTTGGATCAGGAAGACAACCGGCTCTGCCACTGACTGGCTGTGAGATCTTGGGCAGGCCATTTGTTCCTTTGATTCGGTTGATAGAAACCTAACTCAGAAGCCTTAACTAAAAGAGTAAGGTTACAGCTCACATAATTAAAATGTTTGGGGTAGGATTTGCTGATGTTCCTCTCTGTTTTCTCCCTCTTCCCCTTTTTCCTTCCCTTTCTCATTCATGTCATGGCTTTCCTCTTTGTCACCTTCATTTGCTGGCGGACATCCCTTCCAGAAATTGGAAAGGGGATCTGGAGGTAACTGCAGTCTTTCATGACTCTTACTCCTCTTGCTGAGTTCACAACAGAGTCGGGCACGTGTTTCGCACCCTCCCCCCCCCAGGGTAACTCAGAGGAGGACAGTTACAGATCTCCAAACCAAGGGGTGTACAATAGATAAAACAATAGATAATTATTCATTACGGAGCCATCATTTCTTCATCTGCAAAATGGGCCTGCAAACTTGGTTGTGGGTGTAAAGGATAATAAATGGAGAGTGCTTAACACATAGTTTTTTAGTAAATGGCTCTCATCTTTTATTTTGAACCAGCCTACAGCCTCCCCAAAATTACAACATCTCAAACCACTCACAGTTCATGCTCCTTTGTAATTGGAAGCGGTCTCGTCTTTGTCTAAGTGCTTTTGATTATGTTCAAAATGATTCATTCAAGGAATTGTTGAGATAGGTCCTTGAGATAGAAATGAACCAGGTTGGGTCTCTGCCTTTGAGAACGTCCTGATGTGGTACCCCAATTGTCCCCAGTGGGGTCGAGATGCTCTAGGTATGTGTGATCAATGGGAGAGGAGGCAGGGGGTCCCAGGTAGGTGCTGGAGATTGTATGTAACATAAACGACAACCTTTCCCTCCTATTCGGCAGCTGTGGAGTGGGACTGTTACTGAGCGAAATGTCTTCCACAGGATTCTAGGCAAATGAATACGTGGGTGCCTCTTCACATGGATAGTTTTACAATATTCTTTCTAATATTTATTGCATAGAGGTAAAATGAAACTGACTTTGCTTTTGACCTCTAGTGCTGGCAGTTGACTTAATGCTATGCCTTCATTTATGACATCTAATCACATTGTTCTGCAAAGGACCCCTCTCTGATTTCATTTACTCACCCCCTTATATCCCTGTCCCTCTCTCCCATTTCCAACACCACTCCCACTGTCTTTTTTAATGCCTTTAATTTACATTTCTTTGTGTTCTGGAAAAATGCACTTAATTGAGTATTTTAAATTTCCACAAATGAATCATTTATAACTCACTCTTTTTCACCCTTTCTTCAATCGGCACTGTATGTTTTTAAGTTCCATCTGGGTTAAGATATGTGCATTTCACCCACTACATCTAATCCTGCATGGTTTTCTACACTTTCCTTTTCTGCCCTCCTGGAATGGGCCCAGATTGCCTTCAAATCAACCCCCCTGTGTGTGACATCCTGAGACATGATCACTCGTGCAGCTTTGCGAGAAGATCTCTGGACTATGAATCAGGGTCTGAACTTCTGGATCATAGATTAGACTAGTTGGTGTAAGTACTGGGGATTGTTTTCCAAGATGGCTGCACCAGTCCCAGAGTTGTGGTGGAATGTTCCCATCTCCCCCCCAGCTCTGGCTTCACTTAGCACGAACTATCTCCCATACATGTTTGCTAGTCTATTAAGTTTTTAAATGCCAGTACGTTGTTTTAATTATCGTTTCTCTGATTACTAATGAGTTTGAGCATTAACCCAGTGCTTATTAACATTTTAGGTTTCCTCTTCTTTATTAATTGTCTATTCATATAACTTCTGCCTGTTTTTTGGAAGAAAGATTCTTATCTTTGCTATTAAATTTTCATGAGTTGAATTTGTACTCCAGATATTATTCAGTTGTCTGTTTTAGACATTGCCAAGTATCTTATTCCAATCTGTGTTCTGTTTTACTGAACATAAATCCATAATTTTTATGTAAGAAAATTCCTCATTTGTGTGTGTCTGTGTGTGTGTGTCTGTGTGTGTCTGTGCGTGATGTGTGCCTTTAAAGTTTTAAGGGGTTTTTCCACTCTTAAATCACAAAGATAGTCTATATTTTCTTCTGTTAGCTCTGCTGTTTTACTTTTCATGTTTTGGTATTTGATCCACTTGGAATCTGCTTTTGTATGTTACATTTTAGTTTTTCTGGTAGGGTGAGCCAGTATCTTCAACCCATCTATTAATCTTCCCATTGCTTATTCGTTGGTATACAATTTAATCTTTATCATATAATGCATTTTTATGTTTTCACAGGTTTATCTTAGAACTTGCTGCTTAATTCCAATATAACTATATCTTTTTAATCTGTCTCAGTATTGGATAGGGTCGGCCCCCATGCCCCACCTTAGGTAGCTGTGGACTCTTGTTCATTAATATAAATTGTAAACTAAGTTTATCTAGTTCTTAAAAGAACCCAATTAGTGGTTTTATAAGATTGCACTGAGTTTATAGATTGATTCAATAAAAAACTGGCATGAGTGTTGTATCATTTCATCCCATCCAAGAACATGGGAGTGACTGGATTTGTTCAGTTTGGGCATGTCCATTATTAGATTTTTATAAAGTTGTCTTCAGGGGTCCCTGGGTGGCTCAGTGGGTTAAAGCCTCTGCCTTTGACTCAGGTCCTGGGATTGAGCCCCGCATCAAGCTCTCTGCTCAGCAGGGAGCCTGCTTCCCCCTCTCTCCCTGACTCTCTGCCTACATGTGATCTCTCTCTGTGTCAAATAAATAAATAAAATATTTAAAAAAATAAATAAAAAGTTGTCTACATATAGGTCTTGTGAGTTCTTGGTTAAGTCAGTTCTTAGATATATTATGACTTTCATTGCCATAATGCATGGTATCATTTTTTTTTTCCTTTTTTTTAGTTATCGATGATGTTGAAAACTGCTATTGATTTTTCTGGGTTGACATTATATCTGACTATATAGTAAAACTTTTATTGATTCTAATATTTGTTGATTGTGTTATATTTTCTCTTATAATTTATTATCTGCAAATAATGGCAATTATATCTCTCCTTTTCTAATATTTACCCCCTCACCCTGTTCCTTTCCTCATTCTTTGGTAAACAGAACCAATGATACTGGATATCTTTTCTCATTATCAATCTTAAAAGGAATGCTTCTAAAGTCTATCAAAAATCTATACTAGTTATTATAGGTTTTAGGTTTATATATATTTAGGTATATAGTCTTAGTTTGCTTAGAGTTTTTAATCACAGGTAAAAATTGCGCTTTGGATCAGTTTTTTTTTTTCTATCTGAAATAATTTTATAATTTTTCTAATTTACTTATTATTTTATAGTTTATTAATGATGTGATTCCTTTTCCTGAGACTCCTTCCTGCTTTTCTGTTAGTACAAATCACATCCTTGTTTCCTTATGTGTAAAGCAAAAGATCAGTTACTTGCTATGAATATAAAGTCTTTAGCCATGTATTTTTAATTCTTTGGTTTTACAGTGTTTCTGCCACATACACATGGCAAGCTTAAGTCAATCCTGTGAATTAAGGGAAGGGGTAACTTGTGAATAGAAGTACATAGGATCATTCAGAATTAATTTTAACAGTTGTTGGTTTACATATCAGGAAGACATTTACTGCTTTTCTGAACTTGCTGCTTATTCTACAACATCTAAGAGGGCATATAAAAAGTTTGAAATTAATTTGGCCCATTGTTGTTTTCTAAGTATGTAATACATTTCTCGGACTCAGAATTCACAAGGCACAAAATGGTGTACAGTACAAAGTAACTCTCCCTCTAGTCTGTGTTCCTCAGCTGCCCAGTTCCCTTCTCTGCACTTAATGTACAGAATTGGTAAGTAGATCAATACTTATTCATGTGTAAGCAGATAGGTGTGTGTCACTTTTTAAAGATTTTATTTATTTACTTATTTATTTGAGAGAGAGAGAGCAAGAGAGAGAATCTCAAGCCAATTCTGTGCTGAGCTTGGAGCCCGATGCGGGGTCCAGTCTCATGACCCTGAGATCATGACCTGAGCCAAAATTAAGAATTGGCCTCTTATCTGACTGAGCCACCCAGGTGCCCCCCAACACATTTTTTTAAACAAAGATGTTAATGAACATGATATTGGGCACCTTGCTTTATTCACCTCCTGGTATAGCCTGGATCTCATTCAGTTACATAAAGAGCTTTTTTATTATTTTTTTAAATTTATTTATTAAAATATAATGTATTATTTGCTCCAGGTTACATGTCTGTGAATCATCAGGCTTACACATTTCACAGCATTTGCCATAGCACATACCCTCCCCAATGTCCATAACCCTACCCTCCCCACCTCCCAGCAACCCTTAGTTTGTTTCATGAGTTTAGGAGTCTCTTATCCCATCTTGTTTCATTTCTCATAAAGAGCTTTTTTAAATGGCTGTTTAGTATTTCATGATATGAAGGTAATGGATTAAGAGGCCCTGACTAAAAGATATAGAAGTAGTTTGCAGTCATTTGTTCTTATAAACATTGTTGCATGTATGTGTGAGTATATTAGTAGTAAAAATTCTTAGAAGTAGAATTGTTGGTCCCAAGGTGGTTGCAGATGTAATTTTCATAGATTTGCCCAATTATCTTCTCCATGGAGATTGCATAATGTTGCAGTTATTACTGAAATACTAAAGAGAGCATGTTTTCTCTACATTCTCACCAACAAAGTATATTATACATATATATATGTATATATACATATATATATATATTTTAAACTTCTTCAATATGATCTGTGAAAATTGCATCTCAGTAAAATGTCATGTTATATGCTGGAATTGTAAATTAATTTGAGCATCTTTTCAAATATTTAAGAGTCAGTTAGATTTTTCTTCCCCGGAAGCTATCTCCTGTGCCCGTTTTTCTGTTGGGTTGTTGTTCCTTAATTTATTTAATCGTAGTAGTTCTTTCTGTGTCAGGAAAGCTGAGTTATAATTTACTCCAGTTTCAAGTTTTTTGACTTTGCTTCATAGTGATCTAAGCCATGCAGATTGTTTATTTTTTAAAATTTTTATGTTATTGGATCAATCTTTCCTCTTCTGGCTTCTGGACTTAGTGTCACGCTTGGCTCTCTCCCACACCAAGTTCATCTCTTACTTTGAAACTGATCCCTTGCATCTTTTTGGCCCATCTGAAGCTTACCTTTGTGTGGGGTAGGGGTCCCATTGCATTTTTCCCCCTAAGTGGCCACCCAGCAGTTTTAACTAAATAATGTATTTCTTTTTGGATTGATTTCTGTTCCGCCTTTATTATATGCTAAATCCATGCTGTATTTTGGTCTCCTTCTATATTTTTGATTGTATCGCTTTTGCCCACTTGTGTACCAAGATCATATAGCTTTATTTGCTAAAATTTAAAATATGCTTTAATACCTTGGAGAATGCATCGACCCCTTCCTGCCCCTCTCCCCCCACCTAATGCTCTTCTTTCTCGGAGTTACCTGATATTGTCGGTTGTTTTTTCATATGAAATTTACAGTCATTTTCTTGGTATTTTTATTGGGATCACATTAAATTTTAATTAACCTCAGGAGTATTGATAGGACATTGTGAAATTTTCTTTATATTTTTAATTTTTTATCCAAGTTATATGTGCACACAGTCGCATTGTTCTTCAGTGTATATTAAAAATAAATGCGGACCCCAGCCCCCCTCACCCAGGAGCCAGCACTTTTTACCTGCTTACGATTGTGTTAATTCCCTATTTCTAAATTAGCCACTTCTATTGATACTTGTAGTTTTTCCACTTTATCATTACCTACTAAGTTCTCTTGAGGAATATAATTTAACTATCCCTGCTGTCCAGCCTAATATACACACGGGCATCATTCCCACCTGCCTTCCCCATCCTTCCACTAAACTTATATCCTAATTTCAGTTAGATCAGTATTCGGTGTTTATAATATTTTGACTATGTAAATGCCATTTACAATGAGCCATGCAGTAAATTATGATTATTTTCCCTTCCTGCACAACTATTATGTTTTCCCTGAAGCTAATATTTGCCTTGTTTATGGTTTGTTTGCCTCATTTTTATGCTTTTATTACTAATTCAGCCCAAACTCTTTGGCAATTATCTGAAGTTCTTCTTGAGATACTCAGATGCTTCAGTTATTTTCTCAATTTGATCCTCCTACAGAAAGCTCTCCCCGAGCCTCCAGCCTATTCTGGTCTGGAGTTTCACACTCTGTTTGGTGCACGGTTGTTGTCCTGGGATCTCCCTTTACCATCTACCCACCGACTGGGCTGCACTCCTGTTGTCTTGGGCTCCCTCTTTCTTACTGACCTGTCTTGGAGGAACACTTCCTTCAGCAGCTGCTGAGGAATGGTATCTAGGAGGTCATAGTCAGCCCGGACACTAAGTTAGTGATTTGACTGTAAATGATGTCCTTCACATCTTTGAACACATTGTTCTGTCACATTGTTCTATCCATTGTTGCTTTGGGGAAGACGAAAGCCATTCTGGTTCCTGATGATCACGTGCTCCCCAACTTCTCTGCAGAGTTGTAGGATGCCATCAATGGATGATCAAGATTGCACAATTATATGCCTGAACGGGGACCAATTTTTTGTCCATTTATTTGGTTGGGCACATGGTGGGCTATTTCATTCTGGCAATACACATCTTTTACTTCTAGGAAATTTTCTTGAATTCCTTGGGTGGTTATTCCTTCCCTTCATTTTCTCTGTTGGAACCGCAGGATTGGTCCTCGTCTGCTGCTGTGTTTACTGTTTTCTAAATCTTTGGGGTGTTGTTGTTTTTTATGTTTTCTTTTCTTTTTTTTTTTTTTTGCTGTGCTTTTTAGAAGACCTGCTCAGTACCATCTTCTGACCCTTCTACTGGGTTTTAATATGCAATACTGTTTTTGTAATTTTCGAGTGCTCTTTATTGTCTTCTGAAATTTCCTTTTTCTTCTAACATTTTGTTCACCGTTTCGCATTATCTTCTCATATCGCTCTGGGAGTGTAAATAAAAGTTTTGTGTTTATTTTTGTTTTAATTTGTCTTCACCCCTAAAGAGTCCATTTCCTCCAAATTCCTTTGTTCTGTTGTTTGTTTTGATCTCTTTCTCTGTCTGCTGGATGTTTTCCCCAGATATCTGAATCTGGTGAGAAATGTTTAGACTTAGGCTGAGGCACGTCTGGTGGAGACATTGTCGATCAGATGGGAAGGAAGGAAACACTTACACTGAGGTCAATCACTGAAGATAAAGGGATGATGACTCTCTCTTTTGGATTCGCCAAGGTCAGGGACACACAGTTAGGAACAACAGAGTTTAGGAGGAAGCAGTCTAGTGTGGGAGATACTGGGTTTGGGTTTTCCTGTGGCATACTTTTTTCCACCTGGTAAAAAGTTGAGCAAGGATAACCAATCCTGTGTGTGGTATCCTCACATAATTCCCTGGCAGTGCAGTGCACACTCTCAAGCCCAGAGCCACAGTCAAGAGTGCACCCAGCCCCATGCCTCATCTGGACCTCCAGAGGCAGTCAGTCAGCAAGTGCTGAGAGCCTTCCTGAGTGCCAAGCACTGTAATTAGGATCTGAGGATAGAACAGTGAGAACAGCACAGTGTCTGACCCCGAGCTCCCATTGCCGGTGGAGGGGACTGGTTTATAGTGTGAGTAAAATAGAAGCTCGTACATGTCACCATGAAATAATGAGGGAAGGGGGAAGATTAGAGATAATTCTGTGGCTTGGCAACATTTGGACCTTCTGTTGGAAAGTGAATAGGGGTTTACCAAAAAGAGCCAGGAGGAGGAGGAGGAGATTTTTCAGGGACGCAAATGGCAGATAACGGGGTGGAAGCAGGAAAGGGTCTAATGTGGGGGGTGGGCAGGAAGAGGGTTTATGTGGCAGAACACAGTGCCCTGAAAGTGACAGATTACTATCTAGTGAAGCGGCCTAGATGAATAGTTAGCATTATCTCTCTGTCTTTGTCTAATACACAACACAGTCACGACTCATGCGAGGGATAAATGAGAACATCAGGATGTCCCTGTGG
Organism: Nasua narica; assembly: GCA_028533885.1. Taxonomy (NCBI): domain Eukaryota; kingdom Metazoa; phylum Chordata; class Mammalia; order Carnivora; family Procyonidae; genus Nasua; species Nasua narica. Next base: position 106,148,656 of record CM052811.1, on the reverse strand, counting down.
AGGCCAATTGTCTTACCCTCTCTGTACTGAGCAGTAATGTTCCCGAGGATGGCACAGGTTAGTCCCCATGTGGCTTGATGTGTAATATTTTTGAGTGGCCACTTAATTCTGCTAATCACATTAGTGACAATTAGCAAGATGCTTCTCTGATTAGAGGGCTATGGTCAAGAGGCTCTTACATACTTGGATCTGTGAAAAATAAGTTCCCTCTTTGCAGAGCCTGGTAATTTCTGCCAACGGGGGACATGAGATTTAGCCCAAAAGAACCCACCCATTTACTTTCTCTTTGACCACCAATGACTCTTGAAGAAGGAGAGACCATCTGATATTCGCTTAATATTGCTCTGATTTCATAAAAGACTGGGAGAAGGAATGGTAATGCAGGTATATTTAGTTGGGTACCTTGGAGTATCTCATTGGGACGCCAGGAGAGCATGGGGATATCAAGCTAGATAGCCCTGCATTGAACCTAGCTCCAGAATTTACTAGCTGTCATCTCCAGCAAGCTTTCATCTGTCTTGTTGTTTTGTTTTATCTTTGGGTCTCACTTGGCTTATCAGTAAAATGAGGATTCTAATAGGGCTTTCTTCAGAGGGATATTTGGAGAATTAAACGTATCAAGGCATTTAAATGCCAGAACGATGCCTGGTGGATGGGTAGGTAATGCTCAGTGACCATTTCCATTATTACCAACTCAGGAGTCTATTGGGAGAACTGAGATATTTGGATCAATAGAGCCACACTGGTAGTGAACTTCATGGTTAAGAGCCAGACCCAAATCTCGTTGTGGAATTGTGCTTCTTGCTTTGTCTCAGGCGTCAGTAAAGAGCACACCTTCACCCATGCTGTTCAAGCATGGCTCCCCGTGCTGTATGTGTGTGTGGGGGGGGCGGTCTGCCCACTTCCCTCGCTGGGCTGTGATGCAGTGAAAGCAGACAGCACATCTTCCCCCCTCGGTGTCCCCAGCACTGTGCACAGTGCCTGGGATGTGGGCAGGGCTCAGAAGTCTTGGGGAATGAATGAAAAAATGGAAAGAACAGTCAGTTTCCGATCTTGAACCTGCTCCTTCCTAACCAAGCAAGTTGCTGAAGCTTAACTTCACTTTCATTATCAACACAATGAAAAGGATCATTCCCATTTTAGTTAAAAAAAAAAAAAAAAAGAGAGAGAGAGAGAGAGAGATGGCATATAAAAGTATACCAATTAGAGTAGATACATATAAACTTATTCTTATTTATTTTGGAAGAAAATGAATACTCAGACTTAGCACCTAATACATTGTCGTCATCGTCGTCGTCGTCATCATCATCATCATTATCATTACTATTATTATTATTTCGCCTTTGTAAGTAAGTACCACCGTCATATGTGGGCATGTATTCACATGTAGAAAAAAATAGAAGAGATCAGATAATACCGAGTCCACTTAGGCCTGTGGCCCTCCCTCACGGCTTCCTGGGCACCATGCTTCTTCAGTGGAAAAGGCTTAATCTGATACGTTTCATACATGTATGTGTGTATGTGAAACCTGTGGTCATGTTTGAGGTTTGTTTTTTTTTTTTAACTGAAATGATACTTGTTTATATTGTAGAACTTACTTTTTTTTTTCACTTACCCATACTTCCTGGAGGATATTCCACATAAGGGATATACCATAGCTCTCCAGTCATTAATCCTTCAGTAGGCATTGAGGTTGGCTGTATTTTGCCATTAACAAAATAAATGCTTTAATGACCTCCGCCAAGTTGCGTCTTGGGGCACAGGGAGTTTCCCTTGGGGAGCTCTATGGAAGCAGTATTTTAGACGTTACTAAGTTTTGCCAAGTTGCTCTCCTACATGGCTCTATCTGTTCACTCCGGCGCTAGGGAAATGAGAGTGACTGTTTCCCCCGTCTTTGTCAACACTTGGTATCACAGGAATAGTGTCATTTCTGCCCATCTGATGGCCCCAGAATGGTATCACATCGCCCAACTAATTGAGAAGTTGAGCACTTTCTCATGTGTGTGATAGGTGCTCTGTGCATGTTCTCACTGAACCCCGAGACGACCCAGTGAGTGAACTGTTAGTATTTCCCTTCCACAGAAGCATAACCAGGGGCCCACCGCGGTTGGCCAGAACATTCCCACAGCCCGCCATGTTAACAGTGGCACAGTGTTCACACACGGAGACCAGATGTCTCCTGACAGGTATGCTCAGGCAGAGTAAAGGAGGCTCAGGAGCTGAGAGTGAAATAAGAACCCTTGGAAAGAATGCTGGCTCCACGCGGCCTTAGGTCCAAACCTGGGGCTCCCAGGTCGCCAGCCGCGTGCTATCGGGTGAGTCGTTTACCCGCTTGGGAATATCGGTGTTAACGTCTGTAAAATCAGAAAAGCCTGAATCTCATGTGATTTCTAGGAGGATTAAATAGAACAGAGAAGACATGGGCAGCTTTTGAGAAATAGTAGCTGCTTTCTTTTGCTTTGGAAAAGAAAATTTGCCCGGCACACGGGAAGCTGTTGCTTAAAATGTTCACACCCTTGGATCCCTGCTCCCACCAGAGCTGTCAGGCTTTGCCTTAAACCCTGAAAGTTACTCTTTCCTTTTGGAAAGACTTTGAGGAATAACCGGAATGGCCTGTCTTCGTGAGGCCCCCTAGCCTCTTGTTAGTAGACGGGGTGGACATCGGCATGTCTAACGTACAGGTGGAATCACTGAGATCCAAGGCGACGAAGTCCCTTCTGACAGCCCCTGTTATCTGTGAGGGGCCCCTGATCCGAGCCAGCTATTTCTGGTGGCGTTGGAGTGGGCGCTGGGTCTCCCTCTCCGGGCCCTTTCTGACTCAAACCCACTTCAAAGCTTGCCCTGCCCTGGGGATGAGAAACAGATGTCCTCAGCCTCTTTGTGCAGGGCACTGTCACTGCCGGACCTCTCCCAGGTATTGGCTGCCTAGTTCCATCAGCCCCTCACTCTGAGTGGGTACCCTTCTCAGGCCATGAGCCCTTCTTCCGCCATCAAAACTTAGCACCCATGGTAGCTTCCAGGACACCTGTATTTTTATCACGTGCTTACCACGGGCCAGGGACTTTGCATACGGCTCCCCATTTACACCTGTATGACTTTTGGGTGAATTCGTTAACCTCTTTCCTCCTCTGTATGAGGAGGACTTTTGGGTGAATTCATTAACCTCTTTCCTCCTCTTTCCTCCTCTGTATTCACATCTGCACCACGGGGATTTCCAGCAGGGCTGGCGTCACGTGGGGAATAGGAAGATTCAGGGAGAGTTAGTGCCCATGAGGCACAGAAACGGCTGCGGCATGGGCCTTCCTCAGACCCTGACCGTTGTCGATGTTCTCCCTGTGTCTCCTCACCTTCTGTTAGGCATGAGGGTTAGCCCCGTGTACGGAGACCAGCAGTCACAGGGCAGTCAGTAGGGAGAGAAGCGGCCTCCACGCCAGGTCTGGAGGCTGAAGAGTGAGGACAAGCGTGGCTCTCGGCATCTGAGCCACTAGGGATATTGTGGCCGAAGAGGTGGCCAGTGTTGTTGGGTGTAGTGTTTGGCCCTGCAGGTCTGCATCTTGTCCTTGAGGCTTTGTCAGGAGAGACGCTGTCCTTGGGGAAATCCATGCACACTCTGTGCTGATCCCTGTTGACGCAAGGACTCACAAGACCCCTCGAGGCTGGACATCAGAATGGTGAGAGCCCCCCAGAAAGGGAACAGTAAAGACAGCGGCCGACTCAAATATCGAGACATTCAAGCAAACACAGCATGCTTGATTTCTGTCCTTGGCCCTTAACATCACTGGCCTGAAGGAGGGAATGTAGACCGCTCTCTGGCCACCTTTGGTTTCCCAGTGGGGCTAGCCTCCCTTCTCCCAACCTTCATCCCAGCCCAGGTGACCTTGTCTTCCCTGGGTTCTGTGGATCTCCGTGGAAACTCTGGATTTGGTCAGGGAGGGCAGCCAGCTAAAAGGAACAGTCACAAGGTGGCCAGCTGCCTGAGAAGGTGGCTGAGCTTCTAGCATTGGATCAGTAGGAGAGGAAGGTGGCAATACTTGGGACATGTCATTGTCATACCCCATGCACCTGATTTACCCCCACACTAGCCATCATCCTCAGATTACTGCAGGAAGGCCACGCACCTGCCCACGTGTAAGCAGGGACTCTGGCATAGCATTTTCCATGACCTGGGTACTCTTGAGGCACCTTAGATCTGTCCAAGACATGTAACCTTCACAGTAACTCCTTGAGCTGGTCCTCTTACTTAAAATCGTCCCCATTTCATAGATGATGAAACTGAGATACCAAGAGATCACTCAGTAGGAGCGACAGAGCCAGGATACCAACCAGAGTCCATTCTCTTCATTGTGATGCTCACTTATATTCCAGGCAGATGTACACCCAAAGACAGACCTTCATGTCCCAGGTGGATGATTGACTGAAAGGTCACTGACTTGTCAGCTCCCTCTGTGGCTTTCAGAAAGAAAAGCAAGATCCTCTAGAGAGGTACCCACTACCCGGCCAGGAAGGACCGAGGGTGGAGGTCCAGCAGTTCCCATGTTTGATTACCCAGTCCTGCAAAGGAACACCAAACCTGTGGAATAGGCCAGCCCACATTCCTTTGCTTGATTTCCTGGAATCAAATTAGGCTGGTGAATAGGCCAGTGGCGTTTTCAATTTCTCAGCCTTCCCTTGGAACTGAGCCTGATTTCCTTGGCCTCCCGCAATGCTGCCTGCTGTTTACTGAGCAAACCAGCTCCTGAAACCAGCCCTGCTTTAGTAATGCAGCCAGGCAACGTGGTGGAGGGAAGATTACAGGTATTAGAGGCCATTTAGGATCATTTAGAATCGAACTGTTTTCTGAGCAGGCAATTAATCCAGTTGCATTAAAGGGAGCTACTGGGGCTCCCACACCTCTCCCTGTTAAGAAGGGGATTTGGGAGGCTTCTTTTAAGTGACTTTCATAGCTAGCTCTGGCTCAGTGGGACATCTTTCTTTTGTGGGAGGCCCCAGGGGCTTCTCTCCCACAAAGCTGTAGGTCTGCTTTGGGAAGGAGGAGAAGTCCCATGTTGAAAGGATTGGGTTTGTACTTGTAGACTATGGCTGGCCAGCCTTAGCACCTCCCAGGATCTCAGAAAAAAAGCTGGAGGAATGGTCTTGGGTCTGTGGAGATGATCTGGGTCCCAGAGTAGCAAATACACTTTCTCAAGGCCTTCTCCTTCATATAAAATGGAGCTGGATACAGTGGGTGTAGCCCTTTTATGGGAGGGTGTGAAGGGGGTTCCTGAAGGACTCCAGAATTGTCCCATTCACTGAACACCTATGTGCTGAGCATCTATTATATTAGCCTCAAGAACAATCCCATGACGTGGGAACTACAGAAGGGAAGTTGAAGCTCAAAGAACTTAGTGCACTTGGGTGGGACTTCTGACCCTATTCTGCAAGCTATACACTTCCTCCACTGGCCTCCGTTCCCATCCCAAGCATGAGACAGATAAAAAGGCCTCCTCTTTCCCATAGCCTTGCATATCCCCAAACCAAGTTATGTACCCTACAACTCTTTTCACCACATACCACACTATTTTGAATTCGTTAGTTTGGGCATGTGTCTCCCCAGGCTCCCTGGAGGGGTCATGCTCATCTTTCTAGCCTCAGTAGCCAACAGACAGGAAAAAGCATTGCTATTCACATAACACGTGCTTGGCCAAGTCTCTTCCCTATGCTGTGTTTCCGTTTCCCTTTCAGTAAAGTTAGAGGGCTAGACCATGCGAGGTCTGGGTTCCCCTCCATCTCTGATACGCTATGAAGCTGTGTATTCATAGGACTGTGGTGGGATAGCCAACATCTATCCAAAGTAAAGACTGTCTTCTTGCAGTAAGTGTCTGCTCATCCTGGGATACCAGGAATCCTGGCATCTGCATGTGGTCTCTTGCATGTGGCATTATTCCTGAGTTTCTACCCATAGTCTGGATTCTGTTGACAGCTTCTTGTTGTTGTGGTTTGCTACATTCCAAAATGAAAGTGCCAGGATTAGGAATCAAGAGGACCTCATAGTCAGGAGGCATTCAGTTTGTATTTGTTGAATGATTGCCTGTTAATGGCTATCGTCTTTCTTATTAATGCCCCCCAGTAAGTCAGACACATCAACTGTCCTGAAATAAAAATTATAATCAGTAAGATGGGAATCAATTTATAGAGGCTTCCTTTCTTTCCCAATTTCTGATTATGCCCTTTTCACTATTCGTAATCATTTTTAACAAAATATGTAGATTGTCCACCCCCACCCTTAGGTAGATTTTCAGTTGGCTAGCATCTTTGTTCTGTTCTGAATATAAGAGAAGATAGGCTCATTGCAAAGTACTAATACCATGTCAGAACCTGTGAGCCTAGCTTAAACAGAGAGAGTTTTACCCCTAAAGAAAGCACTGTTGGGGGCGCCTGGGTGGCTCAGTTGGTTGGGCGACTGCCTTTGGCTCAGGTCATGATCCCGGAGTCCCGGGATCGAGTCCCGTATCGGACTCCCGGCTCTGCGGGAAGTCTGCTTCTCCCTCTGACCTTCTCCCCTCTCATTCTCAGTCTCTCTCTCTAATAAATAAATAAAAATCTTAAAAAAAAAAAAAGAAAGCACTGTTGGCACTTGAGCCAACATGAATAAATATTCATGCCTCCCTAACTTTCAGATTTGTTATCAACTTTCCTAGATTACCAAAAAAGGGCTTCCACACCAAAGGTGGGCCAAAACTATGTGCCACCAACAGTTGGCAGCAGGAGGTAGGCTTGGTTATTTTAGTTGTAGCCATTGTTTGCTTCTCTATCTCTTAGACATTTCCTGTGTTTTGTGTTGAGTTTGAATGTGTGAGTCACCATGCCGAGGACTGTGTCATAGGGAAGAGTCTAGGGTTATATTTCTCTAAGTGTGTTCAGGGATCCCAGGTATTAGATTTGTCTTGTGTGCTTATTGAGAAAGCACATACTTGGGCTCTCCCCCAGCCCTACCACATCAGAAGCAGGGCTTGTGGATGCTGACTTGATTTGAATGCCTGAATCCCTCTATGTCCCTTCTATCCGGCCTCAGCTGACAGTTTGGTGTGATGATGGGCCAGGCCAGTGGGTCAGAAAGAAGCCTTGGCACACAGGGAAACTGGAGGCATTCTCACAAACATGAAGGGGAAGACAAGACCTTACTGTACTCAGGGCATCTGTTTCTCTTTCTTTTTTGACCTGGTTGACTCCATCTTCTCTCCATGAATCTGACCCCCAAAATTACCTCTCTTCAAAGCCTGCCCCAAGATCTCCAGGCTAAGCTAACTGCTCCCCCTTCAAAGCTCACACAAGGGCGTACACCTCCTTGAAGGGATATTATGTTGAGAATGTAAGTGTCTGTCTCTCTGGCGAGGTTCTGTACTCTTTAAGGAAGGGAGCCATGGTGCGTGGGGCTGGGCTTGCAGCAGGCATACAGCGACTGCAGAATGCATGGCCGGGTGAGTGAGCGAGGGTTCATGGGAGTGCTTGGTGGGTCCCCACATTCTGTGAAAGAGGTGATCCTAGAAAGTGTGGTCTCCCTTCGAAATTATTTATCTGGTCTTGCTTCAGTGAACCATCTCTAATTTCTCCCTGAATCTTTGGAAACTGCCTCATCTGTCTCCATGTACGAACCCTTTCTTTTCTCATGAGATTTGAAATCAATTAATAGCTAGAAGCAAACAGCACGTTCACAGCCTTATAAACTCATCCAGTATCAACAGAGCTCAAGTTAACAAACGGGCTTAATTAGCTCACGGACATTGAAGACCTTTAGCAACATTTTCTAGCCAACATTGGGTAATGAAATGGAAGGACCAGAAAGCACAGAATAGGGGAGGAGGAGGGGAAGCTAAATAAACCCATTTCACAGTAGCTCAGGTACTAATACTTGAATAAAAATTCCATTCCTTGTCCAAATGACAAATTCAGCAAGTCATCTTTGACTCTAACAACTTGTTCAGGAGTAAAGATGATTTATTTCATCAAGATTTTTTAAAATATCAAAAACTACTGATGTATTACACAGTGGCTAATTGAACATAATAAAAAAGATAAATTAAATAAAATAAAAAATCTATTTCTGCAAAAAAAAGATTTTTTAATGTATTTTTTATTAAATTTCACCCCAGAAACAGCGTCTGCTTCCCTTTCTCTTCTCTTCACATTTGGGGCCATCCTTGCTTCCCAGGCATCAGACTGCTTGTCAGACAATGGCAGTCTCAGGGCACTTTTGTTCATGCGATTCACTAAGGCTCAGCAACTTGAGGATGCTATTCATTAGTTTGGCCAGACAGATCCTGACCTCCTTTCTGGGGTTTTGCCCTTCTTCCTCTTCTGAATCCAGCAAGTACATTCGTGCAGAGTGGCTTTCCAAGGGCCGTGTACTGCGCTAGGCACTAACACCATCTCCTTGGTGAAGAAACTGGATCAGAGTTAGGCACAGAAACTGGAGCAAGTAAATGTAGAAATAAAACAGTCATTTCTGGTTCATGTAGAGGACTATAAACTAACTTCTTTGCACAAGAACGAGGCCTGGCAGGAAAACGTAAAAGAATTCGAAAAGACAGTTATGACAACTCGATGAGTGACAAGACCATAAATGAATAGAGTCCAGGTTTTATGGAGAAAGAAATAAGGATTCAAAGCTGACAGGTGAGATACACTGTCAAAGAGCAAGAGCCCAATTGTTTAAAAAAAAAAATGGAACCATCTCAGAAAACTCCAGGACCTATGGCCACAGTTACGTAATGTTGAAGTAGAGACATTGAGGACTATATAACCATTACATGCAACTGATTTTATATCACAGTGTTTATACTCTAGGTATTGAAAACTGTGACCCTATGAGGAACCAGATAAGCAATTTTTAATGACTTCTTAGCGTTTTCACATAATAGTAATAAGAACGACTTACAGAATTGGCCATCACAAGGATGGAACTTAGAGTTCTATGTAACATTCATACGATCCTTCTGAGACTCAGAGCCAAGATAGCTAGGCCAGCAGCAGCAGAAGTGGTAAGGGGTACAGAAATGTCGTTGGCTCCAGGCAGGCGGGTTTCAGTTTAAGAGCTCTTGACTTTGACACAAAATATGTAATCATTTGTTTATAGAGCACATGCTTATTGGATATCTACCACCTGCCAGGCTCTGTGAGGAGTGCAGGGCATATAGTACCAAACATAAATAAAGGTGACCTGATGCTATTAGAACGTATATAGCAAAGCGATTTGGCCTGTTTTGAGACCTTTGAAGTCCTCCCACATAAATGGAATTTGGGTTGAGTTCTCTCTGAAGGGTGAGTAGGCTGATGGGTAAGAAAAAGCTATTCCAGGCAAAAGGAAGTAAATATGCAAGGGCTTTAGGACTGGAAGAAGCAAGACACATTCCATTAATAGTAAGAAGGCCAGTTTGAGTAATGGTTCAAAATCAGAGGGGCCAGCAGAGCCGGATCATGGGCCTACTGGACCATGCTAAGGATTTTGTCTCCAGCCTAAGAAGGATGGGAAACTACTGGAGGATTTTACATGAGAAAGCGGCATAGCTTTATGTTTTAAAATATGCTGTAGTCTACTAGCTAGAACTTGGAATTCATTTTTTTCCATAGAAATAACTTAATAAATAGTAGTTCTGTGAAGCCAGAATAATGCTATTAGTACAATGTATCCAGCTAAAAACAGCCGATTGAAAAGCTGGCCTTGGTTTCCAGCTACCATTTATAACTTGGTTTCTATAAGAAAATGCATTCCTAATTCCAGACAACCTAATTACAAATGACATTTTGAGGGACAGCCTATAATCTATTTAGACTTGTGAAAAGCCTCCAACATGTCTCATATCAAAGGTTGTTAAAAGAGGTGAGTAAAAGACTTTGCGTTTTGAGATAACAGAGTAAAGATCCTTCTGCCCCCTTTTGCTCTCAGAAATTATACCTCCATAAAAAAAAAAAAAAAGATTCAGAAGTAAAGGAAATGCAAGTGCTACGGTAGAACTGGGAAGACTTGATCATGCTGGACAGTAACTAGGAGGCAGGGCTGCAGGTGCAGACCAAGGTCATGGTCACGTGCGGAGACAAAATATCTATGGCTGCAGACCTCAAACAGTGTCAGCAGAACAGCTTCTGAGATTGGTGGTATAACCTAAGGGACAAAACTAATAATCCTTTTTTTATTTTTTTTTATTTTTTTTCTCCCCAAATATGTTTATTTTAATTTTTCAGTGTTACAAGATTGATTGTTCATGCACCACACCCAGTGCTCCATGCAATATTTGCCCTTCTCAATTCCCACCACCAGGCTCGGGCCCCCC
>CM052811.1:106076905-106137849 GCA_028533885.1 Nasua narica | reverse complement strand
CCCAGTCAAGGGGCTGAGCTCTGTGGAAACCGGTTTCTCAGTCTCTCGCTCTCTGAAGGTTTTTGGCCTTTTGTAGCCTTTTCACCTTTTCAGGGAGTCCAAGCAATGAATCTGCCCAGAAGCACTCAGACCTCTGAGTTGCAGGAAGCCCGAGTCTCTGCTCCCCTCTGTGTGGTTCAGAACACACACTCCCCTCCGCAAAATTTCTGCTCACAGAGCAGCCTGTCCGAGGTGGCGTGCGACCGTAGCCGCCTTTCTGCGGCTCCCAAGTGTGGACCCGGGAGGCCTTTGGCAGGCCGCTAAAGTCGCGACCCCAGCCATCTTTCTGTGGCCCCGCGAGGGGCGCCCCGGAGGTTAGGCCGCTTGCCCGCGTTCTCTCCGCGGCCTTTGGGGATCGCTCAGGCTCTGCGGCGGGCCGCGAATGTCGCGGTTACGGGCGCACACAGAGAAAAGCTGCGGCTCGTGGACCACCGCAGACTCTCTAAAGGCGCTTGCAGGTACGCGCCCAACCCACAGATTGTTGCAGAGAGTGGAAGCTGCAGGTTCAGGAACCGCGGACTGGATCCCCCACTAGTCTCCCTTTGGGGCGCTCCTTCCCAGGAGTGTGGGTCCAAGCCGGTGCCTGCGACCACCCCCTTCCACTAGTTACTCTTCAGAACTTTTTGCCCTTTTTAAGTGTTTTTAATGGACTCTACGTTAATGCTGGTCCCCCGCCACCGGGCACTTTCCTTTGGGGTATTACTGTCTTTGGTTAGCTTCTGGTGGCTCCCTCCCCCTTTTGTTTATCCTCCGATATCAGCTCGAGTGTTCCCACTTTGCTTTTACCTCTCCACTGCTGTCTTCTGCTCTCGGGGAGATCCCAGAGTGAGAAATCTTGCTCCTCAGGGTGATTTCATGGATGTTCAGCGTGTTCTGATGGATTTCCAGCTCACTTTTGGGGACTGGTTACAGTAGGATCTCCTACTTCTCCGCCATCTTGCCCCCCTTCATAATCCTTTTTTTTAAATTAACATATAATGTATTATTTGCTTCAGGGCTACAGGTCTGTGAATCATCAGTCTTACACAATTCACAGCACTCACCATAGCACATACCCTCCCCAGTGTCCATCACCCAGCCACTCTATCACTCCCCCCGCCACCCCAGCAACCTTCAGTTTGCTTCATGAGATTAAGAGTCTCTTATGGTTTGTCTCCCTCCCCGGTCCCATCTTGTCTCATTTTTCCCTCCCTTCCCCCATGATCCCCCACCCTGCCTCTCAAATTCCTGTTATCAGAGAGATCATATGATAATTGTCCTTCTCTTATTGACTTATTTTGCTTAGCATAATACCCTCTAGTTCCATCCACATTGTTGCAAATGGCAAGATTTCAGGTTTTTTGATGGCTGCATGGTATTCCCTTGTATATATATACCACATCTTTTTTATCCAATCATCTGCTGATGGACATCTAGGTTCTGTCCTTTTGATGTCAATGTTAGGAATGGAGTACACAGGGGTGGGACAGCCCCTGAATAAAATTTGACACTACAGAGAAGCAATGAAAGAATGACTGAATAAAATCCAAGGAGGCAATCTGTTTTAGTGCATCATGGTGATAGAGACATTGACCTTTGATGGGTAAATAATAAATAAACCTATCCAACACTGCACCATAAATAATTTTACCATGAATTTGGTAGAATTCCTGTAAACTTGGAGCATGGCCCTGCTACACTTCCAATTAAACCTTCTATAAATAGCTAATGCAAGTAAAAATCAAAGATTGGTTAATACTACTTATTTTAAAAGGAACTAGTATGGATTCTACAGAAACAATAAAACTAAGGGAAAGGAGAGAAGGCAAACACATGCACGCATGCTGCTAGAAAGTATGACTACATATAAAATGAAAATTGGGCCAAATGTGTCATTATTAATTTAAAAGGAAATTGAGTACCTTTTCATACCACAACTCAACACAGAAAAATCAAGCAGGGGATAAAGCATGATCTTACTTTAATGAGAAATGAGATGGTACCACAAAATAAAACCATCACAGAAATGAAGAAGCCATTCATATCTGAAACATTAAAAAGGTGAATGGACGATCCTAAAAATACTGTAGTCTCAGTGTCGGGAACATAAAATGGAAATCCACAAAGCATTAAAAAGCATTAAAGAGGAATAGTAGGCATGGAAGACAAAGGAATTCAAATATATACCTAATTGGTGGCTCTGAAGAAGAAAACTGAAGTTACATAATTAAAAAAAATTCAAAGATTGAAAACAAGAATATGCTCCAGAAATAAAAAGAGACTTAAATCTAAAGAATGAGAGATCACACTATGTTCTAGGAAAACATTATTCAGAATAGTTGAACAAAAAGATTTCATTGTGAAGTGAATGGATTTGTAGTCTAAGGAGTCATTTGTTGTACAAGTGAACATATCAAGTGGCCTCTAAAAGAAAAAATAAAGGTTTTCCATAGAAACATTAAATGCTAAATGATAGGATAGTATCTTTAAAAGTTTCAGAGAAATAAAATTTGACCCTTAAAATCTGTAACCAGCCAAACTTCCATTTACATATAAATGCAAGAGACAGACATTATTGAACACACCACAGTTCCAGAAGCACAGGTCCCATTCACATTTCATGTTAAATTATTAGAAAATAAACTTCAGTAAACAACAGATAAATGGATTCAATGTTCTCTGCCTAGTCTTTTTGCTCTAGCTTCTTTATTCAACAAAAACAAAAACAAAATCCCCCATAACTCTTGGAATTAAAATTACAGAAATGGAAATGTGGAAATTACCCACAGGACTTCCATTACAGCCAATATTAAAAATAAGGTATTCTTAAAATATCCTCCTATAACAATTCCCTACTTACTGGAAAATCACAAGTGTGCTTTTAAATGAATAATTATGCTTCTATAATTAAAGGAAATATTCAGTGACAAAAATGAAGAGAGAGCCGGAAACAGAGTAGTAGGTCTGTGTAAAGCACGGCTTGCCCTAGGTGAATTTGACAGTAAAAGGAACCGGGAGCCTGAATTTTAATAGCCATAGGGTGAGTTACAAGTAAATGCCACCTTCAGTAAAGCTCACGCACTTGAAATGGTATACCCTTTCAAGGTAGTGAAGGAAGGTATACCCTTTCAAGGAAGTGAAGAGCCAGATAGAGGGAAAAAAATATTTAAAGCATTTAAAGAAATGAAAGATGGCATAATGGATCAAAAAAGCACCAACTGTTGATGAGGCATATTATAAAAAGAATCAAATATAATTTAGATATGAAATTACAAACTCAGTGGACATGTTATGGAGGAAATGAGACATACATGAGAAGAGAAGTAATGACTTGGAAGATAGAAATAGCAAACTACCCTAAATGTACTCAGCAAGACAAAAAAGGCAAACAAGAAAGAGGCGTGAAGAGACATGAGACAAGGATGAGCGAGTCCCACATATGCGTGCTGTAAGTGGAGTCGGGGAGAGAAGAAAGTACTCAAAGAGATACAGCTCCGGATGTTCCGAACTGATGAAAGACAATTCTTGGTTTGAAGAAGCGCAGTTATTCCTCAACAGGGTGAATTAAAAAAAAAAAAAAAGAATAAAAAGATATCTAGACTTACTATATAGAGAATTTTAGAGCAGTAAAACAGTGGTCAGAGAAGGCTGGAAAAAAATAAATACATGACCTTACCATACATAGAATGACCAACCAGAAGCAGCTTGGTCAACAGCAGCCATGGGAGCCAGAGAACAGTGAAACCTCTGCAGAGTGTTGAGAGAAGGAGAAAGAAAATTAAACCTAATTCACATGCTTCATTGAAAACGCGGGTGAGAGAATGTTACTCTGATGAACAAAAACCAAGAATTGGCCACCAGTAGACTCACTATAGGAAAGTCAAAAGGTTTTAGTTCAGGAAGGAGAAAATCAATCCACCTCAGAAGAAAGGCCTTGTGTGTAAAAGAGAAAAGTGAGCAAGGGAATTGGTAAACAGAGTGGGAAATCTAAATAAACATTGACTTTATGAAAAAATAGTAATGCTCAATTTAGTGTGTACCTGTGCTGAAAATATGACAGAGCTAAACTGCTGGACAATAATAATATAAAAAGTGGGAAAGAGTGCATTGATATAAAGTGTTTGAACATCCTTGAATTGTTTCCTAAGTGGGGTACTGAAATATTGAGACTCAGAGTGAAATATACATTATAAACTTTAAAAGATAAAGACTAATTTTCAAGACATGAGAGAAAACTGAATTAAGGAGAGGGTTAAAAAATTACTTAGAAATTTCAGGGACAAAGTAAAAATGCAAAATAAGACAAGGAACTAATAAAAAACTTATCACTAACCATAATATATGTCAACCTTGTACTAAATTCACCTATTAAGAGAGATGTTGTCAGATTAAGTTGTTTTAAAAAAGACCAAAAGCTACATGCTGGACAATGACACTGGTGACTTGGTTTTTGCATCTTCCCAAATTCTCCCATATAAACAGACAAAAGAAACTCAAATAGCAAAACAACCACCCATGGATAATACTGACAAAATATGTAGGTGATAAACTATTCTCATGAATTACAAATTATGAGGGAGGAGCATCAAACCACTGACAACTAGGATGGCCAACTCTGAGATATAGTCCAGTAAAATTTCTGGACTTTAAAAGAAAAATTCTTGTGCTTCCAGGCAAAAAAAGACTAAATCACTTACGCAAAGGAAAGAATATCAGATTATTACCAGACTGCCAGCTACAAAGCCTGCATGGTATCAGGACTGTGCAGGGATCAGGAGAGAAACGCAGTGAAGCATCATATGGACCTCAGGATCAAAAACAGCCAACAGGTACCCACTGGAAAGCTTGAAAATAAAAATGAGAATAGTTGTTGAGTACTGGAAACAATCTTGCACACTCTAATGATGGATGAAAACAAAGGGTCAGCAGTAAAGTGTAAAGCCTTTGGAGTAGTCTGGACCCTGTGAACTCCCAAAAGTAGCCAGCCAGAACCCCCTCCCAGGAATAAATACTGGGATTAAAAATCAAAATGGGGCAGTGCAGAGACAATAGTGACAGGAAATTGAAGGCCCAGATAAAAGGATGCAAGAAAAACATAGCTAGGGCATTCTCAGAAAGCAAGCCACCATCCTTTCTAACATTTAAACAAAAAGAGCACAAGAGAGCTCTGTGGAGTTAGAAATTAAATTTTCAACTACATCTACTAAATGTTCAGGAAAACTAATTTCACCTAAAAAGATGGCAAATGATCAGAATCGAAGCACATACAAAGTTGGTATCACGAAACAGAATAGCCTCCCTCCAGAGAATAAAAGCATGCCAGAAAATGTGGTTATAAGTCAAACAAAAACTATGATATAACTATTTCAGAGTGCTAAAGATATTAATAAAGTGATAATGAGATACGAAGGAACAGTAAAAATCAGAATTAGAAGAACCCAGAATGAGGTCACAGGACTCAGGAAATAAATAGAAATTTAAGAAGATATATTTTAGAAATGAAGACTAAATAAATACCTGAAGAGTAAATCAATACAATGGGTCATGCCTGAAGAAAACCAAGTTAAAGGAAGGAACTTTTACAAATCAAAGAGGTAAATGGAATAAAGAGAAAATGAAAAGTTTCGAAGACAGGCTAAGATCATCATAGCTAAAGTATACATATACAAGCTAATGCTTGTATCTGTTGGTTACAAAGAATTTTGAAGAAACCCAAAGCAAGGAGACAAGTACCCAAAATGACAATTCAAGATAACTTTACGTAAATAACAAAAACAGCAAAAAATACATTTTGAAAGGGCTCCACACCTACTTGAGAAAACTGACTTGGAATGGTCAACACTCAGACATATTTTAGTAATTTGATTTTTACTTAAAAAAAAACAGAAAAAGAAGAAAACCTTTGTGCTTTCAGGCAAAATGACTAAGTCATATATAAAGGAAAGAAAGATTATTATCAGACTTTTTGACAGCAATGGTTTATACCAGAAGAAAATGGAGTAATATATTTATGATATTTATGATACTCAAGAAAATGTGATACTCAAGCACTTTATACATAGCCAGACTGACTTTCAGCATAGAGACTGTAGACAAGTTGCTATCAACAGGCAAGAAATTATAAAATGTTCTCCTGGGTTCTTCCCGAAGGATCTCATCAGGAATAAGCTTAAGTCCACCAAGATGATAAGAAAGACATCAACAAAAGGACTGTTGGTGAACATTAAATAAACATTTTTATGGAAAAAGTATAATATTAAATGGCTGTGTGCTCTGTGTGCATTTAGTACAGTTACTAAGCATGCAGAGATATAAGAAGACGATCTGTGAGAAAATTTTGCTGTTTGAGTAATCAAATTAATGGAGCTAGTGTTGATATCATTACTATTATCAGTAATGTTAACAGTAATGATCAAATAGACTGTCAAATAGACAATAAGGAGAAAAGCACATGAGTGATTATATGATATCCTAATTCTATTTTACTTTTGTCTCCTTGAGAACCAAGATTCCTGGAGAACAAAGGCAATACAGATGTAAGATGGGAGAAATAAAGTAAACACCTTGTAGTCCTGACTTCAAGTCAGAAATGTTACTATGAATTTAAGAGATATTTTAACTCGACTTCATGTGAAGTGGCCAAGATTGGGTTCAAAAGTGATAGAATGAATTGACTAATAGGATAGATAGATAGATAGATGATAAGTAAGTGATTGATAGATATATAGAGAGATACAGAGATACGTGTGTATATATGGGTTAGTATATGTGTATGTATTTATTTCCAAGCACTGTCTATAGAGAAGACCTAGAAGCAATGATAGATACCCCAGTAATGGCAAACTCCTCTAACACCCAGATCTTGGCTCCTAAATACCATACTCCCGTAAAAGGAGCTAGGCCTCCTTAGACAAGTTGTTGATTTCAGAGCTGGAGCAGAGAAAGTATAAGATGAAACCAGACCAAATCTGTAGATACAATGACTCTGTGTTTTAACAAAGAAATTGCACTGGAAAAAAAGAGGAAGTGGGATGAAGGAGAATCTACAGACCGGAAGAGACGTAAGGCATTCCTTCTAAAACAAGCACACAGAAAAAACTGGGGGTGAAAACAAAAGTTGGTATTTGGGGTGAACATTGGAAAGACAGAACTATAGATAAAATCAAAGTGATTATCATAAGAGTCCAGATACTTGTTACTTTTCAGGAAAAGAAAGAGGGTATGTAACTGGAGCAGGTCTTCCGAGGGTGGCTGGAAAATTTTATTTGTTGACACAAAACTTGACGTCAAGGCTATTTGTTTCATAAACATTCATTTTTGCTCTATATTTGTTTTATTCAATTTTCTTTATTTTTACTACATTTTACAACAAAAATATTTATTCCGTTGAAGTTGCATCTGCTTTAACAGACACGTCTCAAACATAAGGAGACAGAGAGACTGGAAATAAAAATGAGAAAATGAGCACAGTTTTTTTAAAAAAAATAGAATAAGATATTATGGGCAAAAACTATCCAAAAGAGAGCCAGTGTAGCTATAGGAATATCAGACAAAACAGA
This sequence comes from Nasua narica, assembly GCA_028533885.1. NCBI lineage: Eukaryota > Metazoa > Chordata > Mammalia > Carnivora > Procyonidae > Nasua > Nasua narica. The sequence continues at coordinate 106,130,272 of CM052811.1, read as the reverse complement.
TCTTAAGGCAAAATATATATATATATATATATATATATATATATATATATATAAAGAAAAAAGGAAACTATGTGATGATGAAAAGATAAAATCACTAGGCAGATATAATAATTCTAAACTTATATGCACCAAATAAAGCAACTTAAAACATGTGAGAGAATGTTTGACTGTGCTCACAGGAAAATGTTCAAATGTACCATCATAGTAGGAGATTTTACACATCTTAGTAATTGATACATTAAGCATATACACCTTTAATGGGGATTTAAAAGATTTGAATAAGAATATTAATACGATCTAACAGAAATTTAAAGAATCATGCATTTGGAAATTAGAATACATATTCTTTTTTAGACACGCATTGAAACCTTATAAAATTGATCAAATAAGGACTCAACAAATTTTAAAACATGAATACAAGCCTACATATATAGACATCTCTATCTGGTCATCTCTTGAAATCCAGTGAGAGGGACAGAGAAAGAGGAGAGAGAGGTCAACAGCAAAAATATAATCCTCTCTATTTATAGCTACATAAATATTTTTTGAAATTCCAAATAATGATTCACGGATTAACAATGAAATTGTATTAAATGAAGATATATTCCCCTATTATAGGTAAAACTGTTAAAAACATTTTTTGTACATGTTCTCATGTAAACACGGGTCATGCAGAAAATGTGAGTATGAATGGTCATATTCATATTTCATGAATGTTCATTACATCTTCATTTGAAACAACCCCAAACTGGAAACAACGCAGGTGCCCTTCAGCGAGCGAAGAGTTAAACACGGTGTGGTACATACCTACCCTGAAATACTACTCAGCAATAAAAGAGAATGAACTATAGAGAAAAACAACCTTGAGGAATCCCCAGAGAGTTAGGCTTGAGTGGAAAAATCCAATCTCAAAAGGTTACATACTGTATGATTCCATTTATATAATGTTCTTGAAATGATCAAGTTTCTGAAATGGTAAGCAGATTAGTGGCTGTCAGTATTAAGAAGAGGATGAGGGTGGGAGGGTAGTAGGTGTCACGGTAGAAGGGCAGCATGAATGATCCTTGTGATGACAAAAATGCCCTGCATTTGACAGTATCCTGGTTCCAATAGTGTATTATAGTTGTGCAAGGTGTTAAAATGATGGGGCGGAGGGCAATGGATGCAGGGTATATAGAGTCTTTCCCTAACTATTTCTTACAACTGTATGTAAATCTTCAATTATCTCAAAATTAAAATAAAATAATAGAAAGTACATTTAAAACTATGGATGAAAGCATGTGACATACAGGGAAAGCAAGTTTATAGACTTTAATCCTTATCTTCAAAAAGGCTGAGCATGAGTAAACTAGACTAAATTATTCAAACTAATAGGTAAAAAAAGGAACTGTGAAATAAATTCAAACAAAGTAAAAGAATGGAGATAAACACAAGAATAGAAATTAATGAAATAGAAAACCATACCATAAAGAAGATGAGCAAAGTCAAAAGGAAGAGCAGGAAGACACACATGTAGGGTTAAGGGAAACAATTGTTAATCTGCAAATGTGACTATTTAAATATAAGGGAATATTATGGATAACCTTATTCTGATGCAATCGAAAACTTACATAAAATGGATAATTCCAGGTGAAGCAAAACACTAAAACTAACTCAAAAAGGAGTACCTGAACTGCATTAACTGTGGACCATTAAAGAAATCTAGATTCAAAAAGCAAAACAGAGGGGCACCTGGCTGGTTTAGTCAGAGGAGTGTGTTACTCTTGATCTCAGGTTTTTAAGTTCAATCCCCACATTGTATATAGAAATTACTTAGATAAAACTTAAAGAATAAGAAAAAGAAGAAAAAAACCAGAACGGCAAGAGTAAATCCAGAACAAAAATACAAAATTCTTCAGGAAGAGACCAAAGTTTTCCAATTAGATTTTTTTTTTAATCTAGCTATATGCTATTTAGAGCAGTCACAATTTTATTTATTTATTTATTCATTCATTCATTCATTCATTCCTTTTTGATTGAGTCACAATTTAAAACATAAGATTGTGGAAAGGTTGAAGATAAATTAGTGGAATAAGGTATATCAGGAAACACACTAAAAAGAAAGCTTCTATTACCAGAGATAAATATACCCATTATATACGGATAAACTGAAAATATTCCATTCATCTTAAAGATCCAACCCATTCTAAAACTGGGTATGCTGCTATTCACGTGGGTTTAAAAATTCAAAGCAAGTGTTGGAAGCTATAAGAAGAATATGACAAATGCACCATCACTGTGGACAATGTCAATATACCCTCTCTCAGTAAGTGATGCTTTAATCAGAATAAAAGCATTATTAGTATGGATATTCAGGCAACACAGTGACAGAGCACTCAGTAACTGAAGATGACATGTTCTTTTCAAGCATTCATAGGAATTTATTTAAAATGGCCATGTATTAGCCTTGAATCAATTCTCACTACCATCTGTATCACACAGACTGTGGTATTCGATTTGTAGACAGGGAAACGAGGCAGAGTTGAAATAAAAGCATTTATTTGGGCTCTCAGAATTGCAATTCGTAGAGCATGGATTTGGGTAGCAATGCAGATTGTGTCCCACTGGGAAACAAAAGTCAGGGGCCCTTAAGGAAAAAACGGAATGCTTGTGTATGTTGGTTACAAAGAATTTTGATTGGTGTTGGTGGCAGAAAACTAATCTTGGCTAACCATAATTGACTGCTGAGATTATCACTAAGCAAAAGTCTGTTACCTTAGCAAATTGCAGGTGTTTTTGCAGAGTCCTTGGAAGATTGGAGTTTGACCCATTTTAAAAGTTTGTGGTTCCACCCAGTGAGGACATGCATAAAGCTAACCTCCTTAATGTCTCCTAGCCCCAACTTAAAACCCCTTGACATAACTAGCTCCATTTTATTTCAACTTTCACAGATTATAAGGTAATTAAAATCAATAAAAAGAACTTCATAAAAATCTACATTTTTATGAATCTTCATAAAAATCCTCCCTAAATTAGGAGGGATTTAAATTGACTTAATTGACTTAGAGGTCAAGGAAGAAATCACAATAAAAATGGGAAAATATTTAAAATAGTGCAATAATGAAAATATTGGATATCAAAATGCATGAAATGCAGTTAAAGCAGTATTTGGGAGGAAATGTAAGCAGTGCAGTGTTTATGTTAGCAAAGACCTGCAGGACTAAGCATCCCACTTCAAAGTTAGACTAAACAAAGAATACAGAAAGGAAATAATTAGAGTAAAGCAGATATTAATTAGAGTACAAATGTGCAATAGAAAAGATCAATAAAGTGGAAGTTCTTTAATAAAAGCTGAAATAATTGACAAACCTCTGCTAAGATTAAGTGATAAAAAAAGACAGTACAAATAAACCATTTTACACATTAAAAAGACCATAATAAATGTATTGGTGATATAAAATATAATAATTTTCAGGCAAATCTGCAAGATTAGATGAAATGAACACATTTTAGAAAAACATAAAAACTGACTAAAGAAAAAATAGAAAATCTAAACAGTCCTAAAAATCTGAAATTAAAGAATTTGCTTGATAATCAGTAGCTAATATCCTCATAGCTAATATCCCCACAAAGAAAACATCAGGTCCAAATGGCTGAATAGGCAAGGTTTACCAAACATCAAAGGAATGGGAGATTCTAGTCTTACCTAAAATCTTACAGAGAAGAGGAGGAACAGAAATTTCGATTTTACATAGCAAATATAAACTTAATGCCAAAAGTGTAGATAGGATCAGCAGGAGAGAAAAAATTATAACTTAATTATGTCAGGAACATTCAGAAACCAAAAATTTTTGCAAAAAATTAGAGCCAACTATATACAAAATAACATGATGACTTAAGGTGAGTTCATTTTTCAGAATGGTAGCTTATCATGTGGATAAAATATTTAAATTAATATGAGAACTTGCCATCTGTTTCTATAAATAAGAAATATCAAAATGTGAAGAACAGGTTGTATTCTGACTGGAATTCTCATATACTGTAAGTGAATCGTGAATTGCTAAAAACACTTTGGAAAACCAAACTCACGTGGCAAGATCTATCAAAGCTGAAGATATGCATAACCAGCAGTTCTACTCCTGGGAACAAATTAACAGAAATGAGAGCATACGTACACAAAAAGACTTACTCAAAACTGTTCTTGGCAGCCATATCCCCAAACTGGAAGCTATTTAAATATCTACCAACATTAGGATGCATAAATTGTAGTCTGTTTACAAAATGTAAATCTATACAGCAAAGAGAATGAAATGCTCAACATAGATATATCTCAAAAACATAATATTGAGCAAAAAATGTGAGACATAAAAATACATTCTGTGTGGTTCCAGGAGTGTTAAAAAGATAGAAAACTGGTTTATGGTAAAAGAGGTCAACATAATGGTTACCTTTATATGGGGCAACAATCACTAGTTGGGGGCAGTTCTCATGTCATGGTGAATTTTGATTCTTAGGGTACTGGCTACTTGTTTATGCTCTTTGAAAATTCATACAGCTGTACTCCTATAACTTCTGTAGTTTTCTGTATAATACACTTCAGTAAAGAGCTTATAAAAATCAGTTGCAGGGCTGCCTGGGTGGCTCAGTCAGTTAAGCGTCTGCTTTCGGCTCAGGTCATGGTCCCAGGGTCCTGGGATGGAGCCCCACATCAGGCTCCCTGCTCGGTGGGAAGCCTGCTTCTCCCTCTCCCACTCCCCCTGCTTATGTTCCTGCTCTCGCTATCTCTCTCTGTGTCAAATAATAAATAAAATCTTTTTTAAAAAATCAGTTGCATTTCTGTTTTTAAAAAATCAGTTACAAAATACCTGCAAACAGAAAAGGAATTCAAAAAATGATAAATACAGTGAAAAAATACCTGTTTAGGATCGAACACTTGTATACTCTATTAAAGAAGCAAATTATAGTATTTTACTGGAAGTCATTAAATATGACATAAATAAATAGATATATTATTGGTTAAAAAGCCTCAATATATTTAAGATGTTAGTTTTTCCCAAACGAATCTATAGATCTGGTAATTAAAATAAAAATCCTAGTGCAACTAAATAAGTGGATGGTATAATATATACAGAAGAAGAAAATTATGGAGGGTGTTGCTCTCCCAGTAACAAAGGCATACTTTAAGTTATAGAAATGAAGAAAGTTGTGATTTTGATATTGAGATCAATAAATGGAAAAGGATAAAAAGTCCATAAACAGGACCATACACATTATGGAACTGGTTTCTAAATTGTTAGTGAAACAATCCAATATATAGCAGTGGAGTAATTGATTATCCACATTGAAAAATTGATTTGGATACTATCTCTCACCAGGCACAGAATCAATTTCTGAAGAATGAAGGACTCACATATCAAAAGGAAACTGTCAACATTTTAAGAAAAATGTAGAGAAAAATACTTTACGACTGTGGGTTAGAGAGTAATTTCCTAAATGTTATGCAAATATACTAAAACCTTGAATTTTGTTCCTGAAAAGTCAGCCCAAATGAATTTAAAAGATGAGCCACATACCAGGAGAGAAAATATTTGCAACGTACAAAGCCAAGTACAAATAAGCATCTGGAATGCATAAAAGATCTCAGTGAATCAATATAATCAAGGCATTTACAAAGAAAAGAAAGAGTGAACAAAGAAAAGACATTTTGTAAAATGCAAATGACCACAAAGAATTGAAAAAGTGCTCAATTCTATTAACATCATACAAATAGTAAAAGTACTGTGTGATTACACATCCTACATGTAAAGAAGCATTAAAAGGTCAAACATTGTTAAACATGAACAAGGATGTGGAACAAGAGAGTTGCTGATACACTGCTGGAGGGGTGTAAATTGGTAAAACCACCTTACATACAATTTGGCATTTTATTACCAAACTAAAGATGGATATATCTTCCATCCTCGCAATTTCGATCTGAACTGGCTGACCTAGGCGAATTCTCATTCATGGATCATAGTTCATGTACAGTATATTTTTAGCAGCTTTGTATGTAAAAGCTAAAAAGTAGAAACAATCCACCTGCCCATCTGTAGTAAAATGAATAAATTGTGATTGGGATACAGCTAATGTAGTGCACTCATGGACTTAATTTGTATTTTTTGATGTTACGTTGGTTTTTTTTTTTTTAGTCCAGTTTATACGCTTTCAGGTTTAATGTATATGCATTAAGGAGCTAATTGAAAAAATTAGAATTTTTCAACAAAATAAGACAAAGGAAGTAGAATAAAGAAAATGAAGTATCCAGAAATTAATAATACAGGAAATATAAATGGTTTCTTCAAGAGCCTAAGGAATAATTGGCATAGAGATTCATCTTGTACCTAGAAAACACTCAAGAATCAATGGAGGATACAAGAAAAACACAATAACAACAAGAGCAATAACAAAAAGCATAATTAAAAGAATGAGATCCCAGTATACTGACATACCGGAATGATCTGTAAGGTGCATTGCTAATGAAAAGAATCAAAATGCAGAATAATGTATACACTCAACTTCCATTTGGGTTAAAAGATAAAATATGTGAAAACGATTTCTCAGTTACATGCCATTAAATTAGACATGTACCATCGTATGACCCTGTAAACCCAACTCCTAGGTATTTATCCTAGAGAAATGAAAAGTTATGTTGACACAAAAACATGTACATGGAAGCTTTCATCAGCTCTATTTGTAATTACCAAAAACCAATGGCATCAACAGGTTAATGGATAAGTGAAATGTGGTATACATTGAACAATGGGGGTAAATCTGAAAGGCATTGTGCTGAGTGAAGAAGAGAGTTTCACAGGGTTATTTATTATAGGATTCCATTTATGTGATATTCTGTGACAACTATGGTGATGGAGAAGAGATCAGTGGTTGCCAGAGGTTATGGATGGGGGTGGAGGCTGGTAGGGACATTGAGACTTCTGTAGGGATAGTGAAAGGGAGTGTTTTGGGGGGATGATGAAACTATTTTGTGTCCTGATAGTGGTAGCAGATACATGAAATCTGTCTATCTTAAAATTCATAGATCTGTAACCCACCAAAGTAAACATTTTTGTATGATAATTTAGAATAATTACATGTAGAAAATACATTTAGATGTTTAAGTACAGAAAGTCTCTGGAAGGTTGCACCCAAAAATGCTAAATGTAATTGCCGCCAGGGAGAGAAATAGGATAGATGGCTCAGCTCAGGGAAAAACGAGGAATAGAGCCTTTTTCTCTTTGTCCTTTGTACCTTCTGAATTTTGTATCATGCTCATGCATAATACTCAAACTTTGAATGGTAATGTGTACACTGTAAAAATTAAATTTTGTTCTAAGCGAAAGACTAGAGGTTACTATGGAAAATGGAGCTGCTTTACTCTCATTGGTAGGACCTTGCTCAAGATTGAGAAAACAAGAGGCAGGTCTGCAAAGGTACAGGGTAGACAAAAATACACCTCCCTAAGATGTGGATCTCTAAAAACAGGCTCTTTACCAGCTTCTGACCATTTGTCACCAAAAATTACAGCAGTACTCATCAAGTTAGGAGTATCCCATCCTGATCTCCAAATATATTTTTGTGGTCCCCAGTTAGGGGACAAAACTGGAATAATTGTTTCAGATTCTCAACTGAGAACTAACACATTTCGCTCTTCAATTTGTTGACCGTAATTATGACAAGAAAACTATAAACAACGAGCTCCCTCTACAAAGAAATTGGTGAAAACCTTTAGTCATCTCCAAATAAGACAAAAGTCTCTGTCCTGGTACCAATCAAATTTCTCTTGCCCTTGAGTGTTCAAGTTTGGCTTCCCTTAAACTTCTCACTGTTCTCGCCTCATGCTGGTCTCTGCTAGGATTCTGCCATATCAAGACCTTTCTTCTTCTTTGCGGAACAGGCAAGGCCTTTGTTAATGCTTTTGCTCAAGAATTATTTTAAATTCTGAATTTTTATCAGCGCTTTAGCTGAGGAATGGAGCTTTCCTGCAATTCGTTCTGCAAAATGAATAGAGTACAGTGGCTTCCTCGCTTTGCTTGTAAGACCCACAGCTCTGTTACTTGCATTCCGAGGGATTTATCTTTATTCTCTTGCTGGCTGCCCCTAAATTCTGCCCTTTTGTCTTGATTTCTTGCCCAAGGAGATAATGGGAAAGGCTGTTGTACCTCATCTTTTTGGGCTGGAAAAATAGCTTCCTTTTTGTGGATCTGTGCTGCTGTGTGCAACATAGCACTTCTTGCATAACCAGTAAACACCTTCCCTCCTATTTTGTGCGTCTCTGTGCTGTAAGCTCCTTCCCCTCCACCCAGTTTCGTTTTGTTTTGTTTTGTTGTTAACACTTTATAGGGTGTGAATTCATGCATGTGGAAGGTAAAACTGCAGGTGAATTTTAACCCAGCCAAATCCCAGGAATACATTTTAAAAGAAACAATCCAGATTATTCAAGAAGAAAGTAGGCTACAAACTACTGTTTCTGAGGAAGGAAGGGCCCTAGGAATGCACCATCCTGCAAACTCTGGCATTGCTCTGGTCCTGCAAGCCACATAGGTGATGGGTGTTGGCAACGAAGTGGCCCTGCACTTACTTAGGGTAATGGCGCTCTTGTCATATAGCACATACCCTGTGCCTTTCGGGTCCTTGTCTCTCGTACACGATAAATTCTAACTAGGAACAGACAAACTGCCTCCTCACCTCGGCTCTGTGCCCAGCAGGGGACTATGTGTTTCACATTCTCAAATTCTTGGTTTTTTAGGGCAACCCCATTTTACAGATGTGGCTCAGAAAATGGGGTAATATGACCCGCTACAGGTGGAGGGGCCTAGGACTGCTGTGCCAGGATTAAAAGTACCAGCACCCTCCCCCACAGACGAAGGGGGAGTTCAAAGCCACGATGGGAACAGTACTAGTTAATTGTCCTTGGATAGCCAATCCCAGGTGGATGCTCGACACCTACTTGCTAAATAAAGGAGAGCTGATCGTGTTTTCCCATCCCTTCTGTTGATAAAATGGCAGAACAGCCTTGTTTTATAGAGAAAGGAGCTTTGTTGCCAAGTGATTCACCTGTAACAATATAATTTGAATCAGATTATTTTTAAAAAATATGCTAGACTCTTTGGCAGAGTGGGATACAATGAGTATAAATAAGGGTCGCTTCCATTTCAGGCACTGAGAAACGAATCCATACAAGCCCTCACACCGCAAGGCAGTTTGACTAGGAACATAAATTAGGCAGAGGATGTTAGGATAACATGTGAGGAGAAGCGAGTTGAGCACGTAGTAGCCGAAGTGTCCAGTCCACAAGCCAGGCCTGTTAAGTGAAAAATGGGCTTATGGGACCAATAACGGCAGCAGTAACAGCTTGCTTGTTTGGAGCGTGGACCCTGGAGGCAAGTGTCTGGCTTCTAATAATTCCAGCTCTGCCACTTACTAGCTGTGGGACCACGGGCAGGTTGCTTACCTTCTCTGTCCCTTAGTTGACTCATATTCAACGTACCTTTGTTGGTAAGATAGATGGAGGATTAATTGGGTTAATATTTAAATCACTTAGAATACTTCCCAGGACATAGTAAAGGCGGTTTAAATGCTTGTTAAGAAAACTACTTTTCAAGCATCTTTGTGTTTCTTCACAGAGACTTTATGAGGAATAGTGATGTGCCATTTTACAGATTTGGAAATTGAGCACTGAGGGGTCATGTGACCAACCCACCCTCAAACTGCTGGGATTCCAACCCCTTAGGCCAGGTGCCACCCCATCCCCGGCTCTGCCTACATGCAACTTTCAGTAGACTCCACACCTGGAAGACCCTTCCCTTCACTGAGCAGCCACTACTAAAACAAAAAGCAAGCAAAAATGGTATTTTGCGTGTTCTACCTTAGCCTTGTTTTTTTGACATACCTAAAAGCCAAAATTAAAAAGGAAACAGAAAGATAATCACACGCACGCGCGTGCACAAAGGGTAATTACTGATTTTATTAAAAACATCTATCACAGAAGCGCATAACCATTGTTATTTTGGGCCTGGGAATGCAATGCACACTATTAAGCCATTTGATGATTAAAGATAAAAGTATGATTAAATATGTTAATGAAAGTGCCAGACTGTATCAAGATGCACACCCCGCATTGGCCTTGGAGAGAGGTTGGGTTACCTTTGTGATCCCTTTGTGGACTTCCTCTTCGTCCGGGTTTTTTAGAGGGTTAGTTACTTTGTGCTAAAAGAAAAAAAAAAGCCTCTGGGTAATGAAGTTCTATGTGATCCCTGGGGCCTGGCTGGCTACCCTGGCCTTCTGCCCTCTGGCTGCTGTGACAGCTCATTTTCATCCTCTTCTTAGTGGAATTGGAAACTGGGCCCCTGGCATTCTCCTACCAATTTCCTCTATTCTCAGGTCTGGAGGGAAGAGGACAAAATGCAGCCAGGAAGGAACTAATATATGTCAAGCCTCAGCTAGTGGCCAGGCATTGTAGGAAGACTTGGACACTTCCTGTATTGAGACAGGTTTAATTTAGCTTATCTTCATCCTTATCACTATCTTGTTTTAACAGAGAAGACCAGAGCTCGGGTACATTAAATAATGTGGTATGATAATCATTAGTGAGCTTCTCAAATATTTCTTATCTCCTTCTGGATATATGATAGGATTACCCTTCTCTGCCATCTTTGGTTAGGTGTATTCGTGTGACATATATCTCATCTAGGAGGAAGCTTAAAAGGCTAGGTTATGAATCACCATGTGCTCTTAGTCTGTCACCCACTTCATCATTTTGGGCCCATGTATAATTAGGGTGAGCAGAGCACACTTCTAACCTGTCCATGGATGTATAGCATGAATGAGAAACAAATACTGGTTGTTTTCAAGCCACTAAGATTTGGGGCTTGTTTTTACCACAACATAACCTGGCCTGGACTAATTAATACACGTCCATGTATCGAGGTCCCACAGCTTGGATGAATCCAGGAGCTGGGATTTTAATACACTCTGTCTTCTTTCAAAGATGTTGCTTCTTCTGCTGCACCAAACTCTTTTAATGAGACACAGTCCAACCCGAGGCTCCAGGAGGACAGTGTCTTACACTACCCTCACCCTGTGAATGACAAGGAAGAGACACACAGCCCCTGGTCAGAGGCTTTCCATGAGCCCAAAGAGGATCCCACCAAAGGAAAACATAGGACCGAGAACCTTAAGGTCAAATTAAAATTTATTGACTCATTTTGTAACCTTACACTAAAATCACATAATTTCAGTTTTTCACATATATATTGGGAATGAGACTATCTAAGATTTAAAATCCATGGCCTTTAGGGAATCTGATACTAAAAAAAGATCCTCATTTTTTCTCAAGTCAGGGATTTCGCAAGATACTATGTGATATTGTTCACTACCTTGAGCAGTAAAAAAATTCCAGAAATATCTGGAACTGAATGGCAATAATCTGGGTCCTAGACAAAGACTGTAGGAAGGGAGAGAAGGTAGGGGGAAAGGACTCTGAGAGTAGATTCAACTGAAAATATCAGTATCTCCACAAGGAATTAGGTCAGTAAAGAGAGCACAAGAAAAGAGCTGGGATTGTATGACTGATGAGTCTGTAGATCTGTCTGCTCACAGAATAGTGTGGATGGGCAATCAGGCTTCCAGATCTGTTTCACAAATCATTGGACTCTTTTTTTTTTTTTAATGACCTGCAAACATTATCAGTAAAATATTTCTTTTTTTTTTTTTTTTAAATATTTTATTTATTTATTTGAGATAGAGACAGCGAGAGAGAGCATGAGAGGGGAGAAGGTCAGAGGGAGAAGCAGACTCCCCGTGGAGCTGGGAGCCCGATGTGGGACTCGATCCCAGGACTCTGGGACCATGACCTGAGCCGAAGGCAGTTGCTTAACCAACTGAGCCACCCAGGCGCCCATCAGTAAAATATTTCTGAGCACACTTTTCCCATACATACATACATACACTTACTGATCAGTGTATCTGTACATCACTAGAGTAATGCACTATGTACATTATGAATGCATTTTGTGTACATTAAACATTTACCCAAGGGGAAATGTTAGAGGGATCTGGTATGGTCTTTCCATACCCGCCAATGGATGGCAGAGCATAGGTTAGGATATATCTAACCAACTACTGAGTCAGTCGCTTTGTATCTTTCTGCCTAGGAGTGACTTTGTTGCTACTAGTTAAAGAACCCATGGGGAAGAAATTTAAGCTTTTCAGCTGCTTATTTTGACTCAACCTTTAATTGAGCTGAATGTTTTACAAAGGACAGTGAACAAAGTAAAATATTCTTTAATCAAATTCCAATGGAAAACACAAAGGGCAAATATAACTCACTTTTTTTTCCCCCTTTCTCCAATGTCACAGAGCTTTGTGAGCCACCTGTGTCCCTTGGAGACCAAGCAGAAAGGTGGTGCATATCTTGTTGATATGCAAAGAAGTGTTAATTTCCACATTTAAAGCAGTAGCTCCTGTTGCTCATATCAAACCCACTCTCCACATAGGACCCTAAAAATCTGTCATCTGAATAAATAACCAAAGAGTCCATTTAGTCACATAGCCATTTAAAATAATAAAGTCATGAACTCTGTTAAGCATATCTTTGAAACTTGAGAATCCTTTGATAGAGCAATATACTTGGTGACTCAGTTGTTTGGTGGATAGAAAATAAGGAGAAAGAAAAGGAGGAATTACCTTCATTAGAAACTTGAAAGTGACTTCCTTGTTGGGACGTAGTTGGTATTAGAATTCCAAGAGATAGTATATTGTGATCACTCCCTGCCCAGCTTCCAAAATGTAGGACATGTTGAATGGGTGCTATGTGAATGCATAAATTTCAGAGACATTTCTGCATAGTTTATCCCTGATGACCTGCAGAGTCTAGCAAAATATTTGGGTGGTTCAAAGTCTAGACTGCTAATAAAACGGAATTAAAAACTCAATAGTAAATTTAAAGTAGGTCAAAAAAGGAAGAAAACTTTTAATAAAAATTGATAAAACTTTTAATAGTATTCTCGATAAATATAAATGGGCTAAACTATCTTGTTTAAACATAAAATTGTTACATTTTATTAGAAAACAAAACCTAAATTATACAATTTTCAAAGAATTATACTTAAAACATAAGGATAGAGAGATTGAAAGTCAAATATGGGGAAAATATAACCAGAAAACAGTAATAGGGAAAAGCTGGTAAAACCATACTAAGACAGAAAAAAATATACTGAAAGTAAAATGATAAGTTAATACTTTATTAAAAGAGAATTCAATGTACTTCTCAATTTTAAATATTTGTTTATTCTGAGAATTCCAGTGACTCTAAATTTCTATGCACATGATAACATGACCTCAAAATATGTGAAGTCAAATTTGATAAAACTGCAAAGAGAAAATTTCAGGTGTGTTAATGAGAGATCTTTACTATTCATCCGTTTATCATAAAACAAATGGTTGCTGAACACGTTTTATTTCAGAATTCCTTCTAAGTGCTGGGGATGAATATATCTACATTCTTGCTCTTTATGAAGTACACATTCTCCTGAATGGAAAAGTTAATATATTTAATGTGTCAGCAGTTGATAAATATTAGAAGGAAAAAATAAATGAGGGTAAGGGGACAGAATATGATGGAACAAGGGGTTATTGTATAGATTGTGATGAAAGTAGAACTCTTTCATAAGGTAACCTGAATAAAGTGGGGGAGAAAGGAAAATATTTAGTTTGAAAAAGAGCATTTCAAGTAGGGGAAGTAAGAAATATAATGGCTCTGAGGAAGAGTTCTTGACCTGTTCTAAGAACAACAAAGATGGTGGTGTGAACAGAGTGCATGAAAGAGTTCCTGGAGATGACATCAGATATAATCTATCCATGATTAACAGACCTACCAGGCAAGTAATAAACAAAATATTTGCATGGTGCAGTAAGACTGATCCAATTGAAAAATACAAAATGCTCATCCAAAGATTAGAGAATATACATTCTCAAGAATATATAATACAGTTAAAAAAATTGATAATAAAACAACAAAAACTTGGAGTTACTGTCACTCACATTAGATCATCTGATCACAATGAAATTAAGCTAATAGTAAAAAGTGAAAATAAAAGTTACACTTACAAAAATCTATACATTTCTACTTAGAATTAAAAGATAATGAAAATAATACAAATAAAAGTCAGGATTTAGCCTAACTCATAACTTGAGGGAAATTTATAGCCTTAAAGTGAATATAATAATAAAGAATATCTAAATATTTAATGATTTAAGCATACATCTTAAAAGGGTAAGAAGAGAACAATATATTAAAACTAAATCTAATAGAATGTAAGAAATAATAAATATTCAGACGGACATTAAATAAGAATTAAAAGTGACATCAGAGTGTATCAACAAAGCCAAAACTCTTTTAACATACATAAAAACAAATACCAACCTCCATCTTTTTCCCCTCAAGAAAAAATCTTGGTATAAACAAACAATACTAGGAATAAAAGAGGCTATCTAAAAATAAAGCTAATATTAAAATAAGAAAACACTTACATGATTGCCAATATCAAACAGCCTGAATTACCAATCATTAGTGACTATTTAGAACAATAGCAACTTTTTTAACACTCTTCATGAGAATGTAATTTGCTGTAACCACTTTGATAAAAAATTTGCCTTTATCTATTAAATTAAAGATATGCTTAATATAACACCCAGTAGGGGCGCCTGGGTGGCTCAGTGGGTTAAAGCCTCTGCCTTCGGCTCAGGTCATGATCTCAGGGTCCTGGGATCAAACCCTGCATCAGGCTCTCTGCTCAGTGGGGAACCTGCTTTCCCCTCTCTCTCGTGATCCCTCTCTCTCTGTCAAATAAATAAACAAAATCTTAAAAAAAACATAACACCCAGTAATTTCACTGAGAAGTATATAGGCTGGAGTAGAGAAACTCTTGCGTGTGTATTCTCAGGAGATAAATTCAAACATTCAAAGCAGCTTTGCTCACAAGAGCTAAAACATGTGGCACCAACGAAAATGTGTATGTCAGGAAAATTGATGAGTAAATTGTAGATTCTACCCATTCATATAATTTCATCTTCTAGGACAGTAAAAACAAGTGAACCAACACAAAAATGAGTTATCCAATATGTATGACTGTCATAAACATGATGTTTGAGTGAAAAATATGAGGCAAAGAATAATATATACTTATATCTTTCCTTTTATATATACTTCATGCAAAGTGAAACAATATCTGGTTTGGGGATATATTTGTGTAGTATGTGTATATCTATAAAAACTCAGGATAGTGGTCACCTCCTCGAGGCAAGAGGCAGAGGGAATGGGACACAAAAGATTTTAAATACATTGATACAGTTCTCTTTCTTAATGTAGGTGTTGTGTACACAGGAGCGAATCTTATTTTTCTCTACATACACATTTTAATTCTCTTTTTATATATGAAATAATTTTTATTGAAGTATTTACAATGAAAGAATATCGTAAGTAACATTTTGTCAATAAGGGAAACTATGATAAAGCGAATCCTTGAAAAATAAAACTTCCAAGACTGACCGAAGAAGAAATAGTACTAAAAAATACTCCATCAGTAGTTGAATTCAATGAAACATTTAAGAAGAAAATATATGTATGTATGTATTTTTTAAAATATATATGTTTTTGTAAACTCTTCCAGAGAATGGAAACTAAAGGAATACTCCCTAATTTATTTCATAAGGCTGGAATACCTTGATAACAAATCCACACTAGGAAAAAAAAATCAAAAGGAAATTATAACCCAATATCAACCTGTAAATGGGATTACATTCAGTGAAGAATGTTAATAAGTGGGTGTATAAATTGGTACAACCACTTTAAAAAACTGCAAGTATACAGAAGGGAATGGGGAACTTTCTCTGTTATGAACCAGATAGTAAATATTCAAGATATTGCAGGTATACTATCTGTCACAACTATGCAACACTGCAATTGCCATATAAGAAGAGCCATAGATGATACATTAAAAAAATGTAGCTGTGGTCTAATAAAACTTCACAAAAGCAGATAACAGGCTGAATTTGGCTTAAGGGCTCTCGTTTGCAGATTCTTGGTATATAGAGAGCTAAATGTAGATTACCCTGTGCTCCAGAAATTCCACTTCTAGGTACATTTCCAACAGAAATACGTATGTATGCTCACCAAAAGATGTGTAAAGGAATGCTCATAATAGCACTATTCTCTCTTTTTTAAAAATTTTTGTTTTAATTCTAGTATAGTGAACATACAGGACTATATTAGTTTCAGGTGTACAATATAGTGATTCCAACAGTTACATATATTACTGAGTGCTCATCAAGATAAGGGCTTAATTAATCTCCTTTACCTACCTCACCATCTCTCCTCCCACCTCCCTCTGGTAACAATGAGTTTGTTCTCTGTAGTTAAGTCTGTTTCTTGCTTTTTCTCTTTTTGTCCTTTATTTTGTTTCTTAAATTCCACATATGAATGAAATCATATGGTATTTGTATTTCTCTGACTTATTTCACTTAGCATTATACTCTCTAGCTTCATATATGTCATTGTAAATGGCAAGATTTTATTTTTTATGACTGAGTAATCTTGCACTGTATATTTTTACCACATCTTCTTTATCCATTCATTTATTGGTGGACACTTTGGCTGCTTCCATAATTTGGCCACTGTAGATAAGATTGCTATAAACATTGGGGTGCATGTATCCCTTTGAATTAGTGTTTTTGTATTCTTTGGGTAAATACCCCATAGTGTGATTGTTGGATCATTGGGTAGTTCTATTTTTAGCTTTTCAAGGAACTCCATCATATTCCACATCCTCACCAACATATGTTGTTTCTTGAGTTTTTAATTTTAGTTGTTTTGATATGTGTGAGGTGATATCTCATTACAGTTTTGATTTGCATTTCCCCGATGATGAGTGATGTTGAGCATCTTTTCATTTGTCTGTCGGCCATCTGGATGTCTTCTTTGGAAAAAATGTCTTCTTTGATTCCTGCCCATTTTTATTGGATTATTTGGGGGGGGGGTATTGAGTTGTATCAATTCGTTATGTATTTTGGATACTAACCCTTTATCAGATATGTCATTTCTTCTCCCATTCTGTCTGTTGCCTTTAGTTTTATTGTTTCCTTTGATGTGCAGAAGCTTTTTATTTTGATGTAGTGCCAGTAGTTTGTTTTTGTTTCCCTTGTCTCAAGAGACATATCTAGAAAAATGTTACAGCAATGTCAGTGTTCTCCTCTGGAATTTTTATGGCTTTAGGTCTCACATTTAGGTCTTTAATCCACTTTGAGTTTGTTTTTGTGTGTGGTATGAGAAAATGGTCCAGTTCCATTCTTTTGCATGTTGAGTTTTCCCAACACCATTTGTTGGAGAGTTAGTCTTTTTCCCATTGCATACTCTTTTTCCAGCTTTGTTGAAGATTCGCTGCATAATTGTGGGTTTTTATCTGGGTTTTCTATTCTGTTTCATTGATCTATGTGTCTCTTTTTGTGCTTATCATACTGTCTTGATTACTATAGCTTTGTAATGTAACTCAAATTCAAAATTGTGATGCCTCCAGCTTTGCTTCGCTTTTTTAGAATTGCTTTGACTATTTGGAGTTTTCTGCAGTTCCCTACTAATAGTATTATTTGTTCTAGTTCTATGAAAACTGCTGTTGTTATTTTGATAGGAATTGCATTAAATATGTAGACTATTTTGAGTAGAACAGATCTTTCTATTTGTTTCTGTCATTTTCAGTTTCTTTCATCAGTGTTTTATAGTTTTCAGAGTGCAGATCCTTCACTGCCTTGGTTAAGTTTATCCCTAGGTACTTTATTATTTTTGGTATAATTATAAGTGGGGTGATTTTGTTAATTTTTTTTGCTGCTTCATTAATGTATAGACATATAATGGATTTCTATACATTCATTTACAACCTTAGTGAATTCATTAATCAGTTCTAGTATTTTTAGGTAGAGTCTTTAGCCTTTTTATATACATATTGTGTCATCTGCAAATAGTGAAAGTTCTAATTCCTTATCATATTGGCTGCCTTTTATTCTTTTTTCTTGTCTGATTGCCGTGGCTGGGATTTTCAACACTATGTTGAATAAAAGTAGTGAGAGTGAGTATCCTTGTCTTGTTCCTGACTGTAGGGGAAAAGCTCTCAGTTTTTCACCATCGAGTATGATGTTAGCATAACAGCACGATTCTTGATTGCTAACGACTTGAAAAAACACCATGTCTTTCAGTAATAAAGTGATAAATTGTGGGATGGCCCTATAATGCAGTGAGAATATATGAAATAATGTTACATGTTGACATGATGGTAAAGTATCACAAATGTAATTATGAACAAAATAGACACACAGGTATTTATGATTCCATCTATATAAAAGTTCAAAAACAAACAAAAATAATATATTACCAGTTAGGGTATTGAATATCCTTGGTGGGAGAGGGGGCGTAAGGGGTTGTGAGAGAGCATAGTGGGGCTTCTGAATTGCTTGCAGTGTTTCATTTGTCAGTGTTGGTGCTGATTACATGGAAACATTTGTTTGGTAGAAATTTACCAAGATGCTTATTTTTTATTTATGGAACTTTTCTGCGTGTATATATCAGTCAAAAGTTTAAATTTAAAAAGTTAAAAGAGTAAATAGATGAAATCAAAGTTAGGTTCATTAAGAAAATATAAGGACTAACATTGGAAAATATGTTAATGTAATTACCACATTAATCAATC
Source organism: Nasua narica (assembly GCA_028533885.1). Taxonomy (NCBI): domain Eukaryota; kingdom Metazoa; phylum Chordata; class Mammalia; order Carnivora; family Procyonidae; genus Nasua; species Nasua narica. Next base: position 106,111,523 of record CM052811.1, on the reverse strand, counting down.
CAAACAGAAGACTCAGAGCTGAATAGATGCATTAAATCATTTACTAGAATTAAAAACCCATTGATAATAAACTGAAAAAAATCTCATAAATCTGGGAATAGAAATTAACTTTCTTAATCTGATAAGGGCATCTTCAAAAATCAGACACCAAGCATCAGAATAAAGGATGAAATTTAGGGCATCTGAGTAGCTCAGTCGATTGAGTCTGTTTCTCCCTCTGTCCTCCCACTACCCCCTCTTGTGCTTGCTCTCTCTCTTGTCTCTCTCAAATAAATAAATAAAATCTTTAAAAAAATAAAGGATGAAATATATAAATATTATCTTTAACACCAGGGAAAACTGAAGAAAGAAGGTACCAATGCTACTTCTACATAGTATGGTATTGGAGGTAACTAGTATGGTCAGGGAATTCCTTTTAAAGGAAAAAAAATATATAATTACTGGTTAGGAAGAAAAAATTTGCCACTCACATGTACTGTGATTGTATAGAGAGGAAAAGTATTATAGTATAAATTTACAAGTCTATAATTATAGCAAATTATAAATGGTAAAGTGTTGTCACTGTTGTTAGATACCAGACCAGTATAAAAGTCATTTACTAAAATGATAGAAGCTGCAGGAGACATGTGTAATACCAATAACAGACAGTTGTTTTTTTTTTTTTTTTACAATAATATGGCTTTTGAACCTGCAAATCAGTACTTCGTAATTCTTAGATACATATATGTAGAAAGGAAACATGAATAACTACAAGGCAATGCCTAACCCTACCTCCACTGTCTACGGTGCTAGATTTGGGGGCTGTTGATTATATTTTAACTTACGCCTTTCCATATGCATTAAATACTTCATACTGAAATTCTTTTTAGAGCTAAGCTACTTCTTCCTCACTGGAGCACTGTGATTCTAAAGGCAAAGCTGAAAGAGGCTCTGCACATATTTATCAGAAAAGCCATTTGTGAATGGTCTGTATGTCTCCTCACAGCTTCCAGAGAATCATGTTTGTTTTTTTTTTCTTCCCCTCCCTTCTCCTTCTTGATTCTTTGGGCATAAGGGATAGGATGGCACATGCAAGGACATGCGGAATGAGGAGGGAAGGTGTAGGTGCAGTCCTTCCACTCGCCTGCCCTTCCTCTTCTTTCAGGAGCTGAGCAGATGCCCTGAAATAGGAAATGTGAGTGCGCAGGTGCAGAAGGCACTGTCTGATGAGCAGGCAAAGAGAGGCAGTAGTTCTCCGTTCCCAGTAACAGTGCTGGACGTGCTACAGACATACCCAATGACATAGAACCATTGGAACAAAGAAAATAGGGCATGGAGAACTGTGACATTTTTTTCTGGATTAGTCTTTGCTCGTGGGTTTGGATGGATCATCTCTGAATTTCATTGTCCTCATCTAGAAAAGAGAAAGTTGGACCTTTGATTTTAAGTTCTTTCTTGCTCTGACAGTTTATGAGGCTAACACTCAGGGACCTCAGACTCCAGTGGGAAAGATGGGAAATGTGCAGAAATATTGAGTTGCTAGGATGACAAAGCCTGGTATCCAGTGAGAGGTACAGACACTCTGGGAAGATCAGAAGAGGAACACCCACTTGTGTCTGAGGAAACGGGAGGTTTGTAGGAAGTGATGATGCTACATTTAACCTATTTTTTTGTTTGTTTTCTTTTCTTCTAATTAGAGAAGTAATTTTTGCTTGTTATAGGAAATTTAGAAATCACAGAAGATTGGAGGCAGAGAAAAACATTTATTCTACATATCCATCCTGCCAGCCAGCCATCCAGCCATCCAATTATTTGACTACCTATTATGTGCCAAGTGTTGTTCTAGGCACTGGAGAAATAGAAAAACAAATATGCAAAGTTCTTTTCCTTGTACAACTCATTTTTCAGGCTACGGTAGGGGAGATCAGGAAAGTAAATATTTCCATAAATTCCATAATGAATGAGATAATTTCTGCAAGTGACAAGTGCCAAGAAAATGAAGAAGATAGATACGGTAGTTGGGGAGTGGGTAGTATTTATGATTGCAGTCATGGAGGCCCTTTTTGATGAGACACCACTCATGAACCGACCACTTACAGTTAACCAGTAACTCCTGTGGGTTTCCTCTTTCTATGTATTTCCTTTCATGGGTGCTAGCTCAGCCACCATCCCCCCAGCCCCTACCTTATGAAAAGATGCTTCTTCCTAGCCCCAACTTCATTACTCTTTATAACTAGGACCTCCCCATGCATTGTCATAACGTTTGCAGTGAGAAAACTTGTTTCCCTAATTTTGAAAGAGATCAATAAAAACAAATTAAAACAGAGGATTAGAGGTGCCTTTTTGCCACATTATTTTTCTGAGAACAAAAGATGTAGTGATCTCATCGTTATTTCTCCAGAGGTCTCTAACCATAATATAAAGCCATTTAGTGCAGCTTCACATGGTAATAACTCACTGCTTTTCTCTCATTACTCCAGGGAACTGCAGGGAGGGAGAAAAAGCAGGTAGATAGAAGAAGAGTGGGGATGAGTGGGAAAACCCTACATCTCCTCGTTTAAAGGATACTATAAATTGTGTCTGGATTGGCCATCCATCTTAGGGTGGGTGGGACTTCTCTGGGAGGAAGCAGAAGAGGATCAGCAATGTAGGGAGTGTGTTTGCCTCCCTAGGAGGTGGGGAATTGAGATGGAGCGGTGAAGAGGAAGAAAGGAGCTAACAGTATGAAGGCACTTAGACAGGAACGAGGTGCTGCATCTAGGAGTGTTTGTAACCCGGGACAGTCAAGAAAGGCTGCTCTGCTTCAGATTCCAAGCAACTGAAAGGGAGAAATCCATCTAGTAAGACAAGTAGAGGACTCTCCTCAGGAGTCTCCAGGGTCAGCCAGAGGACTATGGATTGGATAGATATGTTCAGGAAGTGCACGACTTCCTCCCTCTCAAGGCTCTTGTGGGCCACGTGAAGTTATGTATAAAACCTCTAGCTCAGTGTGGAAGACCAAGGTCTAGCATTGTGATTAGACACATAGGCCTTCAAGTCCTAATCACCAGTTTCATATCCTCGCTGGGAACCTAACTCTGAGCACTTGCTTCCACATCTGTAACATTAGGATTTTAATACCTACCTTACACAGGGTGGTTGTGAGGATGACGACATGATGCAGATACAGCTCAGCACAAAACCTAGAACTTACATGGCTAGAGCTCAGTAAATGCTAACTCAGATAATGATAATAATGGAGTATTTCTTAAATTAAAAATGAACCCTAAAAACTCTCCTAACCTCTTCCTTTTGCAAAGGAACACACCGAGTCCCAGAGGAGAGTCACTAAAAGCATAGGCTTAATAGACGCATCTGCATTTACATGTCACCTCTGCCTTGTACTGGGTACATGATGGTCACTGCTGCTAGGCTCTCAGTGTTCTCATCTGTACAATGGAACATTTGAGACTTGCACCTGTGAGAAGTAAATGCAATATAAGCAAAGTGCTTAGGCACCCAGCACGCATAATTTAAAATTTTACATGAAATGTATAAGCATTCACAAATTATGGTTGTTGTGATGGCTGTGCCCATCATTCTAGATGGAAGCAAGTTAATGATCAGATTAGGAGATCAATCTATTTAAACAGAATATCAAGTAGACAAAAATAGAGATGTTGAAAATCTGAAAAATATAATTCATAAACTCAAGCTTATGAATATATTGGCAAATTAACATTAAATAATTTTAATACAGAGAACCCTACACCCAAAAAGAGAAAATGCATGTTTTGAGCGTATACAAAATAATCACAAAAATAGAATGTGTTAGGCCATAAAAGAAACCCAATTAAATTCTAAAAGAATCCATATTACACAGATGATATTCCCCAACTGTGCTACAATAAAATCAGACATTAATAACTAAAGGACAGCTTTAAAAAGTCACAGGAATTTGACAACTAAATAACATATTACTGAATAACACGGGTTAGAAAGGAAATCACAAAGACTCGAGGAGTGAGTAAGAACAAAAGCAGAACTTGTGTCTATTGTAGAACAGAGCTAAAACAATACTTAAAGGAAAATCTGGAGCTTTAAATCCATTTACTGGAAAACAAAAGTTAAAAACAAATGAGCTGGATATACAGATGGCAAAACACCCATGAAAAGATGTTCAGCGTCATTAACCACTAGGGAAATGCAAATGAAGACCACAAGACATCACACCAGGCACCTATCTGAGTGGCTGATAGCAACACTAGGGATGGCACCAAATGCTGAGGAGGATGTGAAGGAGCCGGGTCTCTTGCAGGAATGGGAAATGGTCTGCCCTCTCTGGAAAACAGTTGGTCTGTTTCTTAAAACTACAAGTGAACTTACCCTGTGATCCAGCAGCTGTACTCCGAGGCATTTACCCTAGAGAAATGAAAATATATTCACCCTGGAACTTGTGACAATGTCCATAGCAGATGTGTTCTGAATATCCCAACCGGGAAACTACTCAGACATCCTTCAGTGGGTGAATGATCAAACCAATGGTGGCCACGCAGACCAGGAACTACTGCTTGGCAATAAGAAGGAGCCAACTACTGAAAGAAGCAAGAAAATTGGATGTAGTCAAGGGAGTGATGCTGAGTGAAAGAGGAAATCTTAAAAGTGTGACATACATTCTCTTATGCACCATTCTCGAAATCATAAACTGGTGGAGAACAGCTTGGTGGTTGCCAAGGATTTCAGGTGGTGGAGAGAAGGTGGCCTTTCCGTTAAAAGGGTAGCACAAGGGGCCTTATGGTGGAACAGTTCTCTACCTTGATTGTAATGGTTTTTACCTAAAGCCACACCGTAATAAAATCACATAAAATTAAACACACACACTCACAAATAAGTGCATGTATAAGTCTCAATAAACTCTGGACTGTGCCAACATCCATTTCCTACTCACGATACTGTGCTAGAGTTATGTGAGTTACTAAATTAGGAGTGCCCGGGTGAAGGGTACGTGGGACCTTCCTATACATTTCTTGGCAACTTTTCGTGAATCTGTAATTATTTTAAATGTTAAAAAATGAGCTCAACACTCAAGAATATCACAAAAAGTCCAAAGAAACACAGAGGAGGGAAAATGATAAAATAAGGACAAACAGTAATGGAGAGTTTAAAAGAATGGATGCTGATTCTGTGAAAAGAATACTTAAAAAAAAAAGACCAATAAAAAAGATGCAATAAGTATTTAACACAAATATTAAAAAAACACAAGAATATAATGAACTATGTGCTCTTAAGTTTGAAACTTTACATTAAGTAGATCCAAGTACAGGAAAACATAAAAGGACAAATTGGTATGAGGAGAAAGAGGACATTGAAATGGACCGATAACAATGAAAGAATTTGAAGTGATAGTCAAGCCTTCTTCCTCAAAAGTGCCAGGCCTGCATGGTTTAAAAGTGAGTTTCAGGGCGCCTGGGTGGCTCAGTGGGTTAAAGCCTCTGCCTTCAGCTCAGGTCATGATCTCAAGGTCCTGGGATCGAGCCCCGCATCGGGCTCTCTGCTCAGCAGGGAGTCGGCTTCAGCACCCCCTGTCTCTGCCTGCCTCTCTACTTGTGATCTCTCTCTCTCTGTCAAATAAATAAATAAAAATCTTTAATAAAAAAAAATATTAAAAAATAAAAGTGAGTTTCACCAGACATTCATTCATTCATTTTTTCAGAAAAATTGTTTTATTGCTAACCCTCAATTAAAACTTATAAAAGGGAATAAAAGGAAAATTAATGCCAGAGATCCTTGGAATAATTAATTTATAACTTGTGCCATTTCTTCTTGAAAATAAGAAAAGTTAAGGTGCCTGGGTGGGTGGCTCAGACGTTAAGCATCTGCCTTTGGCTCAAGTCATGATCCCAGGACCCTGGGATCGAGTCCCGCACTGGGCTCCCTGCTCGGCGGGAAGCCTGCTTCTCTCTCTCCCACTCCCCCTGCTTGTGTTCCCTCTCTCACTGTCTCTCTCTCTGTGTCAAATAAATAAATAAAATCTTTTAAAAAGAATAAGAAAAGTTGTTTGGCTTCTCTTGTGAAGTTACTGACACCAAAATCCAATAAGAATACAAGAAAAGAAAAATATAGGCCCATTTCATATATGAATATAAAGAAAATGCATCCTAACCTAAATATTAGCTAATGCACCCAAGACTCTTTTACAGAAATAATAATTGGATTCATATGGGGCTTATCCCAGGAGTGAACTTGTTTCAATATAAGTGTAATTTACTACATTAATACACTAAAGGATAAAAATCACATGATTGTCTCAATCTGTGAGACGAGGAATTTAATAAAGGTTGCTACCGATTTTTGATGATGTTTTTTTTTCTAAACCGAGAAAAAAAGGAGAGGGGAAACTTTTTTGAACTGCCAAAGTTTACAAGCCAAAATCCTACAGTGAACATTGTACTTAACATGGTGCAGTCCTTTCCAGATCAGGAAGCCAAAAATGCCCGCTGTTACAGTTGCTATTTAACGTAATACAGGGGTTGTTGGCCCACACTTTAAGGAAAGAAAAAGATATAAGATGTGCAAGGATTGGAAAGGGAGAAATGAAACTTCTTGCTTGTAGATTGTATGGTAATCCTCCTAGAAATATACGTAAAATGGGAAATAACAAGAGATTTCAACAAGGTTGCCAGATAGAAGAATCAGCTCACAAAAATCGATGGCAAACCTCCACACCAGCAATATTAAATTCGAAAATCTAATCTGAAGCAGTTACAACACAAATTATCAAATAGTTAGGATTTAACTAGCCCCCCAAATTACACAAATCTCCGTGGAGAAAACTTGAAAATGAATAAAAGACTTAGAAGAAGATCTGGATAAATGTACAAACAGTCCGTTCTCATCCCACATTTACCTATAAATTTAATGCAATGTCAGTGGAAATTTCTACTGGACTTTTAAGGAACTTGATAAATTTTCTCTAAAATATATATAGAAGAATAAAGATTCATAGATAGCCATCAGCATCGCGGAGAGACTTTTTTTAAAAAAAGGACTTGCCCGACCAGATTTAAATACTTTCTAGATAAAGCCGTAATTATAAAAGCAGTGTGGTAACAGAAATGAGTGTCCCTCTCTCCTTCCCCCACCTCTTTCCTTCTCTCTCCCCTTCTCCCACTCCTCCTCTTTCCTCTCCCTTCTTCCCTCCCTCCATCTCTCTCTCTCTCTCTCTCTCCCTCTTTTTCATCTCTGTCTCTCTCCCTCTTCATAGGGATGACCACAGGTGACTCTGCTCCCTCAAGCTTTCAGGGTCTCAGGCTGAAGAAGTCTTCATTACAATAAGTGCTTCTTAAGGGCAGGAAAAGGGAGACAGAGACCAGTCTGACCTGGGCTTTAAAGCTATCCTCAAAGTGACCATCTCTTCTCACTTATGACTGGGCAAAGTCAGCCCCACAGACATATCTAACTTCAAAGGAACTGAAAATCGTAACCTTGACTGTATGCCTGGGACACAAGAGAAATGTGAGAAGAGATATTAGGTCAGTCATTTGGGAGGAGTTTTTAAATAACCAAACATCATTTAAAAATTTGGTTGATTTCATTGCATCAAAAATAAAGGCTATTTATCACAGATCACTGTGAATGGGATTAATAGGGAAAAAAATTTGAATATACAGAGAAGTCCTACAAATGAGTAGATAATTGAGCAAAGGCTATGAAAGGGAGTTTATAAAGATGAAAACTAAGGCTAATGGCCATATGAAGAGATCACCAAGCTCACTAGTATGAGAGAAGTGTGCATTAAAATAGTAACAGGGAAAAGACTTTGTACCCATCGTATTGGCACAGATCTTTTTTAAAAAACTCGTTATTGCTAGGTGCCCCCAGGGCTGTGAGTCCCCAGGAGCCCTTACACACAGCTCAGTTTTCTGTGCTACTCTGGAAGCCACGGGAGTACTTTGTTGTGTTCAGTGTACACATAGCCTATAAGTCAGTGCTCCTGCTCCTAGGAACATTCCCCAAAGAAATGTGCACACATCCAGAGGGGCATATGCGTGAGGAGGTCTTCTAGAGCACAGGTCTGATACGGGTGCACTGGAGACAGACGGCATGCCCACCAGTGAGGAAGAGATCACTTGTGGAGGATGGACGCAGCCCAGGGAATGGTTGGAGGGAAGACACAGCCACCTGAGTGGACTTCAAAAGCAGCGTACTGAGCGATGAGAAGATAAGGGAGATATAACACATTCTGATGTATGTGATGAATATACGTGCTTGCTATCACATTACATGCATTTTGTAAATTCATTTAAGCAAAGGAACATCTGTGGAACATAGCATGTGGGTCTGTGGAGAAAGGCAATGAGAGAGTGGGGTGTGGCTAAAAAAACCCACAAAAATAAGCAGAACACTATTTGAGGGTTGAATTCGTTTCTTATGGCTGATTTAACAAATTAACACAAAATCAGTTGCTTAAAACAACGCAAATGTATTTTTCCAGGGGTCAGAAGTCTAAAATAGGTCTCCAGGTCTGGGTTCCTTCTGTAGGCTTAACAGGAGAATCTGCTGCCTTGTTTTCTAATTTCTCGAAGCCGCCTGTATTCCTTGGCCTGTGAGCCCTTCCTCCATCTTCAACGCCAGCAGCATGGCACTCTCTCTCCTCCTCTCTGCCCTGCTTCTCTCTTATGCAGTCCCTTGTGAGCTCATGGAGCCCACATAGAAAATCCATCACTTAATTTCAAGATCCTTAATTTAATCACCCCTGCAACTGTTTCTTTTGCCATGAAAGATAATGGATTCACAAGTTCCAGATATTAGGACATGGACATCTTTGGGGAAGAGGGGCATTATTTCGCCTATCATAGGAGTTGGGTGTGGGACATAGGAGAGCGGGGTACATATGTGGAGGGGTGTGGTCTGAGCCAGCACATGGGAGGTGAGGACAGCGGTGACTTACCTGACTCAGTGTAGTGGGTGCATCAGAAGGCTCGTATTGAGATCGAGAAGCACTTCCAATGATAGGGGTGCTTTCCCCAGACCTATCTGTAAGACTTCCTACCCGCCTTTCCCGGAGACACAGCTCCTAATAGTCCGAAAGCAGGAAGAGCAGGCAGCTGCCTACCCCTCATTCCCCTTGTGGCTGCCCTGAGACCTGACTCGGAGTTAGACTGTCCTCCTCTCGGGGGACCGAGCTTATGCAAGGTAAGGAGTGCTGGCTGGTCCTGTTGATCAAAACATGAATTTATACTGAACAGTGCTACTGGGTTATCATTCAGCCATATTCACTGCTCCCACCTCCACTTCCCTACTGCGGGACGAGTGGCCATGGGGACGTCTGGCTTGCATGACTGGCGGTGACCAATGTCATATTAGTGGATGTGACATGAGGGAAGCCTCAGGAGCTCTTGCATGGGTTGGCTTGGCTCTGATGCGTCCACCAGGGACAGAACACACTCTGCACCATTGCTGCGCCTTCAGCCTGGGCCCGGCCATAGACACACATGAAGCAGACCGGAGTGCAGCTTGCAGCCTGGAGTCAGACTGGCTGAGCCCAGCCTAGACCAGACGGGCAGATGCATGAGCTCCCAGGTAAAGGCTGCTGTAAACCAGCGGCTCTGGGTGGAGGGGGACAGAGGGCAATTTGTTACGCAGCAATACCCCACTAACGCATGAGCACGGATAATTTTGTTGCAACCTCAGAAGAGTCCTAGGAGGTAGGTATGCTGACTTCCACCTTACATATTCTTTTTTTTTTTTTTAAAGATTTTATTTATTTATTTGACAGAGAGAGAGAGAGATCACAAGTAGGCAGAGAGGCAGGCAGAGAGAGAGGGGAAAGCAGGTTCCCTGCTGAGCAGAGAGCCCGATGCGGGGCTCGATCCCAGGACCCTGAGATCATGACCTGGGCCTAAGGCAGAGGTTTTAACCCACTGAGCCACCCAGGCGCCCTCCACCTTACATATTCTAAAACCAGGCTCAGAAAGGGTAAAATTACTTACTCAAGGTCACGCATTTCGTAAACAGATTTTTGTTGGTCAGGAGGGAGAAAGTATGAAGACCTATCAGGCACATGAGCAAAGCCCTTTGCAGATGGAGGAGAGATGCTCAGTGGGGAGGGGATTGTGCCTGGTGACGCTGGAGGTGGGACAGCACCCATGTGTCAGGGGGCAGCCTTAGAAGGGCGAGTCCAAGTTGAATGCCAAGGGGAAGGACAGTTGTGATACGAAGGGTGATCACTTGCTGGGTCTGTAAGAGCCTGTGGTTGGATCGTGTCTCCCAGTGTCATGGCCGGGGCCACCAGGACACCCCACATGTGCATTGTTGGCCGTCACCCCTGCTGAGAGGCACAGTGAGTGAGGCCGGCAGGCAGGGGTAAAGGGAGTCTTCCACCTACGATTCCGCTGTGCTCCCTCTTCTACTGGGGTTCCCTTCCTGGTGCTTTGCCCCAAGGTGACTGGAAAAGACAGATTTGCTTTGTCACCTATCCTTTCTCAGTGCCTACGTGAGTCCCAGATGGGACCCGACAGAGAATGAGCCTCCTTCAACTGACAGTGGTTTCCGTTTGAAATTTCCCTTCAGTTTAATTCTCCTCTTGAACATTTCAAAGAATAAAGCTTCGGACATCATAAAAAAGCTTGGTAGGCATTTCTGGGCCTGCTGACACAGCAGGCCTCCTCAAGGCCGGCAGCCCTGAGTAGTGTCTATAGATTAATGCTATTCCTTGGGAGATCAAGAATGTCCCGGGGTGGGGGGTCTCAGCTGCCAGCAGCCTGGGCTTTTGAAAAGCCCCAGATCTGAATATAAAAAGCCAAACTCTCCAACTAAGAGAGGAGGTAGTAGTTCTGGGAGAGAGGGGCTAACCATCCAATCAAGAGATACGGCTTCTGTTTATTTGTTTTACATACTCTGGAAACAGTTTGATTTATACAACAGGCCTTCGCCAGCATCCCGGTGATGACTTATCGGCTGCGGGGGGACTGTTCCCTAATCCCATCACCCATTTCATTCACAGGCAGACTGGTAGCCGAGGACAAGGGCGGCGTTCAGTATGTTTAATGCCTCACCTGGGCCCAGAACTCAGTGGCTTTTGACCATCAGACATGCTTCAGGTTGCAGTCTTTCTCCAGCTTTTCCTTTTAGTTTCTTGGGGTTCTTTTTGTTTTGCTTTTTTCCCTAAATAAATAGACAAGGTAGACTTGCCATGAATTAAGTGTGAACTGAACGGAAGCCCAGAGGACCTCATGGGCTCCCCTTCACCTCCCTCCCACCCCGAAACTCTTTTCCTCTCTGGAAACCGAAACCATGTAATTTAGAAATTGCTTCTCTCTTTCCAACCCGATTTCCTTTGCCACCAAAGTAATTTTTAAACATTCCAAAGATTTTATTTTCAGGCGGCAATCTTGTGCTTGTGTCCATTTAATTCTTCCTGGCATCTGAGCCCCTGGGCTGTCACCGTGGCAGGAGGTGTGGCCCACCCCTCCGCTCCCCAGTTTGGCACCAGATGCACTGGTCTGAGCCTCCGCTGGGACACATAGGCCAGCTAGGACATCGGGGTGGTCAGGGGATCTCCAGGCAGAAGGGAACTCTGGGAGAGGAAGGATGAGGACATAGAATGTTGGTGAAGTTCAAGCAGTGGGGTCCTGCATTGGTCAAGGCCTGGTTAGCAGATAAATCATACCACTTATTTAAAGAGAGGATGGCCCATAGGGAATTTTCTGTCATGCTTCTCAGACCATGCCGAGGCAGCTCAGGATACCATAGTGAACTCGCCAGGGTTTCATGTGATGGCATTTTAATCTTCAAAGATCGTGGAACACAAGTGTCCTCTAATACTGTGTAAATGACTAAGTAGAGGTGGTCCACAGTCCCAGTAGGTTCAACACAGACTGAGCTACGTTGCTTGGATGCCACTGTATCTTTGCAAAGCTGGCCTTCCAGTAGCTGGTATGATGAAAAGCAAGTATTGCACCAAAGTCCATCGGGAGCAGGGAATAGGAGTGGCTCGTTCAGTGCTCAACAGGTGCATGCATCCCAGTAGCAAGTAACAGTGGCTCTTACAGAGTGACATTACGGTATTTTGTCTTTTGTGTGTACTGTTTTCTCAAACCACTATTATGTTGTTAGGGTATAAATGCTTACTAAGTTGTTTGGACTAGCTAATAAATGAAACCGTTAGGTGTTTCTTTGGTTAGGAACTCTGAGAAGTTATCCCAACAGTAAGGACAGCATGGACTGAGTAAGTCTGGAAGCCTTCTGGCTAACTAGATATAAAGCATTGGCTGGGAAACCAACAAGGTACAAAGGGAAGGTGAAGGTATTACACCAGTGTAGCCACTATGGGAAGTGGGCACTGCCAAGGCTGGATGGAACAGAGAATGGGCTAGAGTCATAAACAGTTAAAAGGGTGGAAGATAGGGCCCTCGTTGGCAGGCTCTGGTGTCTCCGAGGCTGGCTCTTGAAGTGTTGGAGAAACCACAGACCAGATCTAACTGCTGAGACGGACTGAGCTTGCCCGGGGTGAAGGAGTAATGTTGGAGTGACGCACCTAGAAACAGGAAGCCTGCTCTTCCCCCTCCAGCCCCGCGGGGTCCCTTTATCCTCCCTCCTTGGCGAGAGGAGCATGGAGCCAGGTGGGGGAGCAGAGATCCTAGCCCCAGCAGCACAAAACATTACAGGAGTGTTGGGAGCACTTACTTCTTAGGAATGGTATGAGGGACCATTACAGTGCTTAACATCCAGACCGGCCTAACTCATCACTGGGTAGGGGGTGCTCAAGTACAGGATGGGGGATTGCTGCTCCCCTGGCTTGTCTACTCCTGCATCAGAATCTTCATGACTGTTTGCTCCTTTCTTCTTGGCTCCTTAACTTTAAAATGTGCTGTCTCTTCTGCCTGGGGTTTAACCTTCCCACCCCCAGGCTCCCTCCCCTAGTCCTGCACACCTTGCATCTTTACCTGTCTAAATCCTACTCATCATCTGCCCAACGCCCCCTCTTTGAGGACAGCCTTCTTGGCTTCTAGACTGAATGTTACCCTGTTGCTGATTTACTCTCAAATATTTAACAGTGGAATGCTATGGATGAGTTCGAGGTTAAGCTGTGGTTATAGGTTTAACCCTGTGCTTCCAGCCTTCCAATCAAGAACACATGGTTCATTGAAAATCTGCTGGCATCCCCATCAGGAAGCCCCTACTCTGGAGACAACGCTGCATTGCCCGGCTGTTTCTGATGCCATATCTTGGTCGCTAACCCTCATTGTATCGATTAGCATACTAAATGTCAGAAATTGGTTGTTGTGGTTGAAATCAGGGACATGTTGACTAGCATAATAATAAGTATTATGAATGGACTCTAATTAGTGAAATTGGAGGTATTCAAAATATGTGGGCAGGCCAAAATATTTTTAAAAGCTCTTTCTGGACACATAAAATGAAGAAGAACCCAGCCTTGAACTTAGGGTGATTGATTCCTAAAGAGACCTGGTCACCCATTAAAGAAGGAGGGTTCCTGGTTTCCTGATGCGACTATAAGGGTAATTGATTTTGCCCCTGGAACAGAAATAGGCAAAGGGCAGCTCTGGTGTTGAGTACCAGTTTTTGTAAATAAAGTTTTATTAAAAGTCACACCCATTTGTGGGCGGGGTGGTCTGCCTGCCTCGGTACTACGGTAGCAAAGATGAACAGTCACAGCAGAGAACGTCTGACCTGCAAAGCTTAAAATATTTACTGTCTAAGCGCCTTCCAAAAAAGAAAAGAAAAACATTTGCCAACTTCTGCAAGGACAAATTTCTGGGACTTCTTTGAACTTCACAGAATAGACGGTTTGACCTCTTCTGTGGCTGCTTGCTAATAGACATTTGTGTAATACGTGGTCATGTATATTGTAGAATTTGGCCTGAGACTTGCTTTTATTATAACCTAATAATGTGGTTGTGGAGGAGTCGTTAACCTTCACTCACCTCAGATTTCTTTGGTGGCTTCTGGTGTCTGTGGAAAAGGATGTGAGGGTTGTGCATGAATCATGATTCAATGGGCTCAGATGCGTCTCCAGCACTCGGCTGTGTCTTTCTGCCCTGTGCTGCCCGGAAGCCCAGCACTTCTGCAAAAAGGCGCTTCCGGCTTCACCGTTCCATTCATCCCAGTTGTTGTGTCTGCATCTCCTTCTAGAGCACAAGTCTCATGAAGGCAGGAAAGTGTCTTTCTTACTCACATGCACCCCTAATGCCTGTCCCATCTCAGAGGTTCAAGATGTGTTTGTAGGAATAAGGAATAGATACAGCAGTATCTGAAGGCAAATTAATGGAAGCTTGTTGGCTCCTAACTATAGTTGGTTAAAAGCATGAACCCAACAACCCACGAGATTGAGACCCAGGCCGGTAACCTACAGGAGTCCTATTCTATCTCAGTGGCTCCTCTGCCTGCCTCCCTTCCAGAGGTGGGAGCTGTATTTGGGGGAGCACAGCTGTGTCCAGGACCACCCAAAAGCTTGGTGGAGACTCTCCTTAGCTCCCTTTAGAGCTGCAAAAGGCAGGGAGTACCACCCACGTTCTACATGGGAAAGAAAAAAGATGCAGCACAGATGCCAACGGGACACGTGACTTGCTTTAGGTCCAGGTGTTCACAGAGCCAGTGTCGTTCTTACTACGCCGTGGCGTCTCCAATGCTCAAGAGTAGTTTTTCACTAGTTAATGAGCCAGTGAACACGTACAGGAATTACCTTCTTTATTTCACTGCTACAAGAGGGTAGTAGCGGACTCACCTTCTCACAATGTAACTTGTTCCGGCCTCGCAGGACTCCGTTTATCAGGATGAGTAGGACCCAGTGACCCTGGCTGGTGAGCATACCAGCATTTCTCCAAAGAAGCCTCTGGATTCCTGTCCTTGTCTCCTTCTCTAAGATGCCTGTGCTAATAGTCAACACATTCTCGTCCGCCAAGCATCTGCAATAAATTAAAGGAGGTGGTGGAAAGTAAGCACGAGAATAGGTTTGGATGATGCTGGAAGGAAGATGGATTTTAATTTTGTTCCTTTTACCTTTTTCTCCCTCCGTGTATCATTTCCATGCAGAAATTGCAAATTAACGGTCACATCGAAATATCTGTCAACGTATTACTGCTCTTGCAGTATCGAATTATACCGGCAATAATGTTTCCAGCTGCCTAGGACTCCATTGCAATTTAATTTGAAAGGAACTCAAATTGCATCTCCAAATGGATAAAAAATTAATTTTACATACAAGCTATCCACCTCCACATTTTGAGCCCCATGCCCCAAATTATCTCAATGTAGGTTCAACTTTGAACAGGACATATGTTACAGCCAACTCCACATGCAAAGATGAATAAATAGAAAATTCATGATTTGGAAATCTGCTTTGCTGCTCTTTTTTTTTAATAAGATGTTCTGCCTTGATTAAGGTCATTAGGAGATTCTACAGCTATTGCCTTTGACAGCAGGAATGGAAGCTGGGCCCACATAGAACAAAAAACCCTCAAATTCTGACTTAACCACGTAACTACCCTTCACAATTGGACTGTAAAGAGAGCCCTGATTCACCCCTTACTTCTTTTCTGCTGTGGCGGGGAGGAGCTTAATTCTGGTTTGGTCTTCAGCCATCACCTACTTTCTATATTTACTCATTCCTCAATTTATTAAGCAGTCATGTGTTGTAGTGATGAAAATGAAGAGATCTAAGGGCTCACAAGGGAGCAGGTGAATGTGAACAGAGCCTGTAAATGACCAACCTGCCGTCTGATACAGGGTACGGAGAAGATGGGCTACTGGGCTAAAGAAAACATGATGGAGGCATCCATCGCACCTGGGCCAAGAAGGCTTTGGAGAAAGTTACAAGGAAAGGGCAGCATTGGCGCTGGAACTGGAATCCATTGACCAGGGATTTGCCAGTGGCATCCCAAGCAGCAGGAAGAACAGGGACAAGAGCAGGGAGTTATGGAAGGATTCTGGATGCAATGCTTGGCTTTCCCAGTGAGGATTAGAGGAAGGAGCAGTGAGAAACGAGGAAGGGAGTTTGGAGGTGGGAGGGTACAGGTTGCAGGTGTTAGGGGTCAGGTATTAGGTTGAAAATGGAACTTCAGGAAGAAACGGTAAGTTAGTAAAATCTTACATGCAAAAGAGGAGACGTGATCAAGGTCAGGAGGACCAGCCTGCCTTCCAGAGGCAGCTTAGGAGTGAGGGGGCTTCTGAAGACACGAGTCAGTCAGTCACACACAGACCCACACACACTCCTGTGCAAGAACACACTAGGGTCTGGGGCAAGAACAAAGAGAGGCTTGTGGCCCCCTTCCCTCTCCTTTCCTCTCACTCTGTCCCTCCCCACAGAAAAGCCTCAGGCACACCGGTATGGGAACTTTAGTCCTCATGTCCAAGTTCTGTCCACTTCCCCCAAATGGCCATTCTTTGGTTACCCCTTGGGCGTAGCGATGCACACATATGGGATATAGCCCGAGGAGGGACAGACTAAGGGAAGAGGTTCACACAGGCCCCAGAAATGAGTTGGGGGCCCTGGGGCAGGGGGGTATCGGGTACCTGGATGCTGGACCAGAATAGGGAGCACGAGATGCAGAAGGAAACGCTTTAAAGGCCCACTGACTCCTGCTGCAGGAGGAAGGCTCCTTAATGCGCGAGGCTCAGGACAGGGCTCTTGTTGCCAGGTCTAAGGGCAGAGAGAAAGTTTACCCAGAGGCCAAGCCACTTGGATTTTCCATCAGAGGAAGATTTTCTAGCTTCCCCGATTAGCTGCGCTCTCTTCCCACTGTTTGTCTTCTCACTGGCCTGGAGGCTGTTACTTAAGAAGGTCATGTGGGCGTGGCCTTCTCTGGTGGCCGAAACCACCCTAGGCTCAAGGCTTGGACATATTTACATGGGGGATGTAAATTCAACAAACCAATCTCCACTGCACACACAAGGCTTTCTTGGCAATTTCCGCCTTGTTTGTACCGGCCCCAGTGTAAACCCAGGCCTCCCTGTGCTACAATTACCCAGCAGAAGCTGAGTTTGGAGGCTGAGGTTTGGGGGCAGGGGTCAGACTGAAAGCATGAATGCTTCCATCACAGGTTTTGAAAACTGGTTTTCATTGTGTGGATTTCAGGACACGCTTTTCGCTTGAATGCAAAAATAAATATGTTCACCATAAAGACCCCGTGACATCGTGACGGGGCCGAAACTGGGCCTGTGGAGTCAGGGGTCTGAGCTCGGTTCCCAGGAACAGGTCGCCATCTGTTCATCGCAGTTTAATACACATGAACCGGGCCCTCGACAGGCCTTGCACCATGTGTTGGGGCTTGCTGGACAAACAGAATGTGGTCCCTGGCAGCCTGGGAGGAGTGACAGATAAACGAACAAGCAGTTCCTAGAAAGCCTGACCAATGCTGAGTGGGCTGGACACCTGTGCAAAGTGCCGTGGGAGCTCAGAGCTGGGGACTTGGCTCTGTGGCTCTGGGCCGGTCACGTCCCTTCGTTGGCCTTGATTTTCTCTGCCAGACAGTTATGTTCAGCATGCAAGTGCTTAGCCCAGGGTTGCCCTCTCATCAGTAGCTACTGATGGCTCTTCATTCATCAGAAGCTACTAGAACTTCGAAGAGTTCTCAAACCTTCCACACACTTTCATCCACACCTGTCTAACCCACAGCTCTACCGGAGGTCTTGCCTTTTGCATGGGAACTGAGCTTTCCTTGGTCTTCTTAGTTTTCATACTCTGGGAAACCCCCCAAATCATGCCTCAAGGTTAACAGTAGCACATGGGGCTGTATTTCCCAAACGCCTTCTGCCTCTGGTCCCTGTGTCCCCAGGTGGTATTTCAGTGGCCCAAGAGAGACATGCAGATTTCCGCCCTTTCTAGAATCCACAGGAGGTCCAAACCCTTTTGTGTTATTTTGAGGCCCTTGTTGAAGATCTCGGAGTCACATGGGGAACAGTCACACTGGGCTCCCGGCAACATTCTGCCACCTTATTCGCCCCCATCTTCTCCTGTTCAATCCCAACCAACAAGTGACTTCATTTTTCTCTTCCTCTGAAGGCTGAGCACAACTGATCCCAAGGCCCTAGGGAAGCAGCTTGTGCTCCAAATAAACTTCTTAAGGCATTTCTCCAAAAAAGGCCATTTTATCTAAGAGGAATGCCCACTGTTAGACAGAGGCAATTTTCTCTCTCCCTTTACAGCTCATTTTATACTCATTAACAGCCCTCTGAGATTAGTGCAATAATTTCCACTTTATAGACGAGGAAATGGAGGCTCCGAGATGAAGTGCCCTTGCCCAAGGTCACAGAGCTAGTGAGCGCCAAAGTCTGGCTTCAAGCCCTGCTCTGCCAGGCTCCACTGTTCCCCAAGGCCTATCTGAGGATAGTGGCCTGGGCTCAGAGGAAGCAAGTAACGTTCCCAGTGCCCTGACCTTCCAGCTTCGGGAGGGCATCTCTGCTCCCTGGCAGGCTTGCACTATCCCTTCCCCTCTTGGAAAAGGCGCCTTTGCCTGCTCCCTCCTTTAAGAAGAGCAGAAAGGTGTTTGCACAGATGCCTAGGTGAGCTGTGGGGAAAATTCTGGAGAAGCTGAGGCCAGCAGTGGGAAGACAGGCCAGTGGGGAGCTGAGTAAGAGTGTCATTGAGTTCTGCATTGCCCTCTCCAGCGGGCCCTGGCTCGCTGGGTCAGGCATGTCTGCCTTTAGTTTTGGGCCTCCTCCCAGCATCCTGCCCAGGTGGCCTCCAGTCCATGCTCACTCGGTCTCCGTGCCCCTTGGTATCGTGGTGCAGCGCAAACACGGGGGCCCTGGCCCCTCGCAGACTTCAGATCTCAGCCCTGCGCTCACTGGGTAGCACAGCCCACAGAGTTCCACTTTCCTCCCGGATGGTGGTGAGGTCTACAAAACGGGGCGTCTGTCCCTTGGCTTGATACTCCCTGGGGCCCTCCTGTGCCTGTCTCTGGGCTGCACACGGGCTCCTGGGATGAGCAGACAGCGCCCCTGCTCTCATACACGGGGCTTACATTCTAGCAGGCAGGGCCAATGTTGAAAAGCTGCCGACTGTGAAAAATGAATACAATAAAGGAACAGTGAACAAGAGGAGAAAGAAATAGCCCCTGAGCTCTGGCTGGGGACTCAGCAAGGACATCTTCACAGAGGAGACCAAGTGAACAGGCAGGCAGTGAAAGGAGGAGACGGTTTGACCCCGCTCCAGCAGGGAGGAGGAGGAGGGCGGCAGGTAGAGCGCAGGAGAGAGGGTGGGAGAGGCCAGCTCCGCTTCCCTCTCAGGCATGCACAGCGCCCCCCGACTCTCTCTCCAGACCCCTCTGGTCAGACGTGGCTTCTGACTTTGCACACTAGGCAGGTAGTCAGGTAGACAGAAGTTCAAAGACCCCACTCGGTCACCTACAGGTCTTGCTACTCTACACAAATTCCTGGACCTCTCTGGACTCAGTTTATTCACCTGTAAAGTGGGGCTGGCAGTCAGTCCTTCCCTCACAGGGTCACAAGATGAAGCCAGTGATAGAATCCAGCACTTTGGCAGCTGGCCACCAATGGTATTTTGGTTTTGTTGTTTCATTTGTGCTTTAAGGACACATTGGAGGTGCCCCAACCTATAAATATATATATATATAAATAAATCTACAAATATTTAACGTGGGCTGTGGTACATCTTAAGATGTTTAACAAGATGGACAACTCTTGGATTTAAAAGGGTCTTACATGTTGCTGTTCTCACTCTCTAAGGCGATGAGGCGAGAGAGCCCAGGAGTGCTGATCTTATTGGGGTGTGGCGTCCATTTTGAAGGGCCGCCTGGAGGAGGAGTGTTGTGAGGTCCTGAGCAGGGCTGGGAGAGTTCTGGCCTCTGGACCTGCAAGAAGGCTCCAGCTGGGCGAGGCCGGTGGGGATGGACAGACTTGCCAGGCAAGCGGCTTCTCGCTTATCCTGTGCTCGTACATATGTCCTCGTGCCCTCAGGACTCATTAAACCAGTCGGCCACACCGCATCATAAACCCCACCCCCCGACTGTGGGGACCACAGGTTTCACCTCATTCTGTGTGGGCTCAGCACAATGCACCCCAGCCACAGCTTGTTCAATGTCACATTTTCATAGTCACCCATTTGCTTTTGGAACGCTGGCTCTCTTACACAAAGGACCTGTGAACATGAATAATTGGGCTGTACGAGTGACCGTGAACTCCTCGGTTGGTCCAGAGCCAGGCCACTCACTGTCCCCAGCGGCACGGGAGCAGGTCTGGGCTGGTTTGCCTGGCTCTCTGACTTGCCTGAGCCTCCTTCTCAAAAGAAGACTGGAAGTGTGTTCCTTGGTAAGGCTCTGACACAGTTCACGGCACATTTTTCCCCATAGGGACAAGTCAGGGAACTCAGTTTGCGTCGAGTCCTGCCCTCTTTCTTACTGCTACATGGGCACAGGGGCAGCCTTACCCCTAAATGCTCTTAGGGGACAGAATGCTAGTACCCCTAAATTCAGATACCCCCCCCCATGCTCTTAGGGTGATGGAATCCATCATTTTGCATACAGATGCTTCGCAGTACGGCCACCTTCAGAGTAGAGACAGCATACGAAGCCTTATGATTTAAACCGCTATTCCTATTGCTGCAAAAGATAAACCATGATATATCGAGTGCTTATTAAGTTCCAGGTACAATTCTAACTGCTCTGCAAACAACATTTCCCTTAGCCCCCCCCCCCCCCACTACCCACTGGTGAGGTTAGTACTATTGTTATCCCCATTTTAGAAATGAAATAAAAGATGGACCCAAAGAAATGACAGAACTTGATAAGGTCCTATAGGTAGGATGGAGGGAAAATACTGATTTCATCTTCAGCCTGTGCTTAACTACTTCCAGCTAAGGTAGTCAACACAAGAACTTATGAGGATGTTCTCGTGATAGGCTGATCACAAAAGAAGTTATGCTTCTATTATAAGAAATGCTTAAGCTTTACAGAATGACTTCACACGTGGAGATTTTTTTTTAAGTTTTCGGTTTGTTATTATCTGTTTTGTACAAAAGCATCTATTTTATGTGAAGTATAAACAGAATATTGTTACTAAAATAAGACAGCCAATGTTCTATATGGGGATCTGGGACCACATGGGAAAGGGTGGCACAGCAGTGGAGTGTGAAGGCATGACCATATCTGCTTTTAACGATGTGTTTGTTTATTTATTTAAAGAGAGTGTGTGAGCAGGGGGAGGGGCAGAGGGGGAGAGAGAATTTCAAGCAGACTGCACTGTGAGCACGGAGTCTGCCGCAGAGCTCGATCTTGCAATCCTGACATCATAACCTGAGCCAAGATCATGACCTGAGCCAAAATTAAAGGGTCAGACACTTAAGTGAGCCCCCCAGTCAGCTCCCCATTTTGCTTTTAGCATGAAGGCTCTGGAGGGGTCTGTTTGGAAAAAACTGGAAAGGAGAGAGAGAAGGTCCAGGGCTTCCCTTGTCATTGGAGGCTAGGGAATGTTGAACCGTGCTGTCAGCGGAAGGAGGGGACATTGCAAGGTGTAGTGAGCGGACCTGTGACCGTGCGGACGGACCGAGTGCTACGTGCTGAGCCTGTGGCTGGATTTGCAGCCTGTGCCCCTCGGTGCGGGTAACAAGAGCGAGGGGGCTGATTTCCCAAGGGGAGAGCATGTGGCTGGATCAAACACGAGGCAGGTCAGAGCTCCAGCAAGCATCTAAATGAGCATATCCCCGGAGTGTTGTGTGTGCTGTTGGCAGTGCTCAGGGTGGTTTTTGGGGGGACCCTGACGAACCCTTAAGAATTCCACAATTTTGCATTTTTTTTAATGGTTAGCATTTATGTATGCAAGTGATTCGGCTTTTCCCTTTATATAGTTACGTTTTTCTTTTAGATGCGTGTATTTATGTAGGAAAAAAAAGTTTGACTTACAGAAAAACGTTAATTAAATTGTCTTCTCTGTGGCAATAGTCATGAAGGCTGCGGCTCAGCTAAGTCTGGAGGGCCAGTCCCCTCTGTGTCAGCAGAACTCCAGCCCCCCAACACACTTCTGGATGGTCCTCAAAGACCCCGTGTCTTGCGTGTGTGTCTTGCAGACCCTGTGCACGGCCCGCAGAACGTGGAGATCGTGGACATCCGCGCGCGGCAGCTGACCCTGCAGTGGGAACCGTTCGGCTACGCGGTGACCCGCTGCCACAGCTACAACCTCACCGTGCAGTACCAGTACGTGTTCAACCAGCAGCAGTACGAGGCCGAGGAGGTCATTCAGACCTCGTCCCACTACACCCTGCGGGGCCTGCGCCCTTTCATGACCATCCGGCTCCGGCTGCTGCTGTCCAACCCCGAGGGCCGGATGGAGAGCGAGGAGCTGGTGGTGCAGACAGAAGAGGATGGTGAGTGGCAGGGTGGGGTTGGGGGGCTTCTTTGGGGATGGGTCCGTGCTGAACCGGTCCCAGGGCTGCACCGCTCAGGGATGCGGTTCTCTTTCTTCCTGCGTCTTTAATTTCCTCCTCTGTAGCTGCCTCTTCACCAGGGTCTTAATGAAGGGTGTTGCACAACCCCAGGGGGTGCTGTGCCTGTAGACTCGGACACGCACTCAGATTTGCCCCTTCCGTACCCCCATCCCTCTTCTCACTTGGCAGCCCCTTCTGTGTCCAGTGTTTGACCACACCAGGGCCTCCCACAGAGACATTGTGTGTCCTGTCGTTTAGACGCATTGAGTCGTGGAGTCAGACCATCCCGGACTCTGCAGGAGTTAAAATCACAAAGTACATGTAAATTACATAGCACAGGCATCATTTGCACCCAGAACCAAGTACTCACCCGGATGTCCGACAGGCAGCTCAAACTCAAAGTATTCAAAGATGAACTAGTCTCCTCTTCCACACCAATTTTTTGTTCTGTGTTCCTCGTGTCAGTGAACTGCTTCCAGTAGATCAAAATAAACACCTGAAATGGACCTGGGGATCCTCCAGTTCATCTCCCTGTTCCCACCCCACTCTCAGCCCCACAAGGTTCTGACTAGTCAGTTTCACGCAGTTTACCTCCCAGCATGGCTCTTACCTTGGAACTCGGGCACACCGGAGCCACGTGTAGCTCCTAGAACATAAAATTTTCCCCACCTTCTGTCTTGCCCATACTGTTTCTCCTACTGCCATGGCCTCTCTCTCCATGTCCGTGAGATAAGCTTTATTCATCTTCAAGTCTTAGCTCACATGCTACTTCCTCCAGGAAGCTTTCCCTGACTGCTCCAAGCCAACTTGGGTGTTCCCTCCCAGGCTCCCACTGCATTTTGCATGGAAATCCACCATAGCAGTTATCTCATTTATGGGAGGACAGAACTTGCTGGTTCTAGGATGTACCTAGAAAACACTTCTCAATGGCTACGTTTCAGTCCTTCCAGCCATACTGTCTCTGGCTTTGTGGTGGCCTCTTTAGTTATTTCTTTGGAATCAGACTGTGAGGTATAGATTTGGGCATAGGTGATGGATTAAGGAAGTTTTCCCCAGGGAGTCTGGGAACGGAGGTGAGGGCAGGACAAGGAAGGGGAGGAGGCGATGGTGTAACTTCAGGCCGTGTCCAGCGAAGGGCGGAGAGAGTTGGTCAGCAAGAGAGCTCTGCCAAGCAGGTCTTGCCCCCAGTCCAGGAGAGAGCAGCCAGCATGGTTAGGGCGGGGATGCAGAGGGAAACTTGGGAAGGAAGTGTTCAGGAAGTGTTGGCTGTCTACACATGCAGACGAAAGGTGGAGGGGCACAACAATGGTATGAAGGGTTGGGATGGAATGTCAGAACACTGTCCTTGTCAGCCACATGAGGCGCACATCTCCACTTGACCCAGGCGGGCCGTTGGACCTCAAGGCAGAGCCTCTTCCGTGGCAGTCGTGGCCACCTAGCACTCTTGTTTCACATAAGCAAGTTCAAGGACCCTGAGTGATGGCCCCCACTGGGGTCCAGAGCCACATCCTCAGCTGCAGAGTCCCCTAAGGAGAGAGAGGAGTGTGCCAGCCTCCGCTCATCCTGTCCCCCAATTCTCCTTTCCCCAAATCCCATCTTACAACTGAAAGTTTTACACAACCCACGTACATGGCAGGCCCTTCGTGACCAGCCTTTCAATCCATTGCCACAATGACTCTGCAGGACATGGTCCCTGCAGACTCTGCTTCTGTAGATAGTAACTGCAGTGGAGACCTGGCCTCTGTCACCTTGGCCCCCCACGTTCTTGCCTTGCAGCAAACCTCTGTCCTCTGGGGGCACAGATTTCCCCTGGATCAGCCTCGTCAGTCGGTCCGAGTGCCTTACTTCCTGTGAACCCAATCTCATCGCACCTCCAGCAGAGGGCCGGGCATCCCATCTGCAGCCCGGGAGCTGCGGCCCTGGGATTGGCTCTAGGCGAAGCTGCCAGCCCTTTCCCTGCAGGGCTCTGCCATTTCAGAGATACACAGCGTCCCCTCCAGCAGGTACAAGGACGCACCGCCACAGAGGCCAAGCCCTGGAGCCGGACACCTGGAACAAGCCACTTACCCGCTCCGTGCCTCGTAAATGCAGATCCATAGAGTGGCCACCTGATAAGTTGTTATGCTCACTGAAAGGAATGGCATATAGAGAAATCGGAATGAAGGCCCCTGGCTGGCTCAGTCGGTAGAGCATGCGACTCTTGATCTCGGGGGTTATAATTTCAAGCCCCATATTAGGTGCAGAGATTCCTTAAAAATAAAATCTTAAAAAAAAAAAGAAAAGAAAGAAATTGGAATGATGTCTAGCAGACTGTAGGTCTTCAATGAATGTGGTTGCCACATTTGGATTACATCACAGGAGAAAAAAATGTCTTGACAAAGGATCCTAGAGCACAAGCAAGGCAGAGGCCAGCAGCCTGCCCTAGGACACCTCTCCAGAGCTCTAGCGTGCACTCCAACGGTTGGAGAAAATCTGACCTAGAGCCACTCTGGGTGCTTGCTCCAGGATGCTCGGCGTACCTCGGGCTGCTTTGCTCAACATGTAACAACATGCGCAACAGCAAATCCCTAGTCCCGTCTTTAAGCATGCCTCAACCTCTCCCTTTCTCCTCCCTGTCACCGGTCAGGGAAAAAATCACAAAGCCTTTATCAAAATAACTCGAGAGCAGCAATGCTTTGAAATTAAACTTTAATTAAACACCATTAATAAAATATCAACTCCTACTCTGCAGAGACATGTGGACATTATCACATTAAAAACACCAACATCCAAGACAGCGGTCCTCCGTCTCACAGTGATGCCCGAGACCCCACCTCAGATCCGGCGGTGCTGAGGGAAGACTGCCGAGGAGCACGGGCCCCTCTCTCTGCTGGGATCCGCTTCCATTCCTCCGACAGAGGGAAGGGGCACCGTTTCTGTTGGCGGGGAACTCATTCACCACAAGGACAGGCTGAAGATGGGTCCAGGGGATTAACTGAAACCCCCCTCAGGGAGCCACAGAGCAGCCTCTCAGACTGAGCTGCCTGGATTCACGCTGCTTTTGTCTCTGCTCTGAAATTGTCTTCTGGGGAATTTGTAGAATTGGCAGTTTCAGTGCCCCAGTGCCTTTGAGGGCTTACAAAGTAATCCATCGCTGGCGAAAGAAGCTCATGGCCACTGAGCTCCATTGCATCCGTTGGGAAGCAGCTACGAGACTAAATGGGTTCTTTATTTTTCCTTTTTTCACACATGACTCAGACAAAACTATGGCTTACTTTTTTAGTGCTTCCTTCTCTGCCTTTCCCCAGACCGCAGTCATGATTATGAAATGAAATGTATGAGACCTTGAGCCATGAACCACAATGTTGATAGTGGTCTCACTTTGGCTACCACTTTGGTTGACTGCGTGCCTACCCCGTGCTAGGCACTAATGGGCACATTATATGCAACAACTCCTACCCAAGATTTTCTTGTGAGATGTTTCCAAGCTGTAGAAAAATTGAGAGTAGTGCAAAGAAGACCTGTGAACCCTTGGCCTAAATTCACTGTTGGTGAACACCGTGCTCCATTTTCTAACTCAGGTATATGTATGGTATGTCTGAAATGGAGATACCACATATAAAAACACATATAATATTTTTAAGTCTTTAAATTGCAGAAATCCCAACATCTGATCTCTCAGCTCTTTGAGGGTGTACGTTACCCCTCAGGTAAGGATATTCTCCTACACAGCCATGATACTATAGAACATCTAAGTAACTTAGCATTAATTAAAAAATAATCAAGTAGATAATCCACATTCACATTTCCAATCATGTTAAGCATGATCTTATGTGACAAAACCAGAGAAGGAGACATTTTTGGCAAAAATGCCACATAGGTTGATGATGTATATTTTTCACCGTATCGTATCTACAGGTACATAATATCAGGGAGGCCATGACACGCTGCTTTTGGTCACTTAGATTTAGTTCCTTTGCTGTAAATATGGTCCTTTTCCCTTTGTAGATCAGCTACTCTGTGCAGTGGTGCTTTGAAGTCTGCTGAGTCCCTGATTCCCCCATGAACTTCTTATCCCATGGTTTTAGCCTCCTTGATACTAAAGTGGTTATTACACTGGTATTTATAAAAGGGTGAATTTTATTTTATTCATTTATTGGAGAGAGAGAGACAGAGATAGTGACAGAGAGCATGAGTGGGGAGGAGGCGGGGAGCCCAATGTGGGGACTTGATCCCAGGACCCCAGGATCATGACCTGAGCCAAAGGCAGACACTTCACCTGCTGAGCCACCCAGGCACCTTAAAAGGGTGAATTTTAAATGTGTCATTCCCTCTACATGTATTAATTAGCATTCTTCTTTGTAGAAGGGTCTTCTTTCCCCATCCCCTTCCCCATTTTTAGTATTCCTGTTGATTCATAGATCATTTGTTTTTGACTCCTTGTATTAAAATCCAGTACTATTTATAATTCTCTTTGATGCTTGCATTGTCTCATCTGTGGCTAGTGGGTTGGCTCCTAGGTTCTTTTGACATGTTCTCATTACTCATTCTTGCTTCTGCCATAACAAAATTCTAGACCACGCTTGTAATATCTCTGCCCCAAACCAGAGGATTTCCGGTTGCTTTCAGTGGGGAGTGGTATTTTGGCATTAAGATATACATCTTAGCTTGATCGATGGGGTGTTACCACCTCTAGACTCTTCAAGCAGGTAGAATGGAGGGATGTAATTTATCTGTTTTAAATCACAAGGTTGTACTGATTCAAATCACCTCTTACCCTCATTCCATACATAGATCTCTTTCCTCCCACTGCGACAACCCATCGGTTCTCACCATCCGCACATTTCTTCATTTGCTCCATCCCACAATGCGTATAATATAGTTTCAGAATTACAATACCAATCCCCCCCAAAAAAACAGGAAAGCTAGTAGGTTCAGTTAAAGATTTTCTTTTCAATTTTTCTCTCCATAAGCAGCCAAAAGTACCATGTTCAAAGGCTTATTTAGTCTTCTATCTGTGCGATTTTATTATCAACTTGATGCCCAGTTAGGTTCGTGTGTTTCAGTTTTAAGGTTTGCCTTCCCCCCACCCTTTTGCTTTAATTTTATTGCTTTTAAAATCAAAACAGTTGCATGGTTCAGAAGTCAAAACTACATTTAAAAAAAGCACACTCAGAGGTGGTACCACCGTCTCTGTCTCACACTGTTCCTGTCCTACCCGGAAGGCCGCCGTTTGTATTCATTTCAGTACTATTTTTCCGATAGTTCATTTTGCAAAAAAAGAAAAAAGCATTTCTCTTTCTCTTATTTTTATATAAAAGATAGCACAGTAGATATACTCCACATCACGTCTTCGTTCATTGAATATACTCTGGAAATCACTCCCTCTCGGTGTGTACAGATTTGTATCATTCTTTCTGCTGGCTGCGTGCGACTCATTATGTGACTATGCCACATTGTATTCAGACAGGGTGCTGTGGACACTGAGGTCGCTCCCACTGCTTGCGATGACAACGAATACTGTAGCAAATAGTACTTACATGATTTGATATTTGTGCAGTTGTATTTTCACCGTAAATTCCTACAAGTAGGATTGCTGAGGTCAAAAGAGACACAAACATGCAGTTTTGTTAGATGTCGACACACTCATTGTACATTCTCCTTTTTTTTTTTTAAGACTTTATTTATTTGAGAGAGAGAGAGAGAGCATGAATGGAGAGGAGAGGGAAAAGCAGGCTTCCCAGTGAGCAAGGAGCCTGGTGTGGGGCTCAATCCCAGGACTCTGGGATAATGACTTAAGCCAAGGACAGATGCTTAACGAGTGAGCCACCCAGGCGCCCACATTTCTTTTTTTTATTATGTTATGTTAGTCACCATACAGTACATCATTTGTTTTTGATGTAGAGTTCCATGATTCCTTGTTTGTGTATAACACTCAGTGCTCCATGCAATTGTGCCCTCCTTAATACCCGTCACCGGGCTGACCCATCCCCCCGCCCTTCTCCCCTCCAGAACCTCAGTTTGTTTCCTGGAGTCCATAGTTTCTCATGGTTCATCTCCCACTCCAATTCCCCCCTTTACTTTCCCCCTTCCTTCTCCTAATGTCCTCCATGCTATTCCTTATGTCCCACAAGTAAGTAAAACCATATGATAACTCACTTTCTCTGCTTGACTTACTTCACTCAGCAAAATCTCCTCCAGTCCCATCCATGTTGATGCAAAAGTTGGGTGTTCATCCTTTCTGATGGCTGCGTAACATTCCATTGCAGGCGCCCTCATTTTACATTTTCACTAGCAATGTAGATTCCTTCATCTTAACACCAAATGTGAGAAAGCAAACAGTATTATTTTTCCTATTTTATAATAAGGAATTTTAGGCCCCCATGTAATTTACAGTAAGTATATAAAATATAATTGATTATAATTAATAATATGTGTGTAATATAATAGTACAATTGATATATGATTAGTGATATATAATACATGTATTACTCAATATGGTAAATGGACTCGCACTGTAGGGAAGACTGACGTGTCTCAGGAGTGAGTGTCTGTATTTTGTGTGCATTTCTAGAAGTCTCAGTATCGGGTTCCTCACTGATAGGAAGCTGGAAGGAGGCTGCCTGTTGCTAGGGACAGGCACATGTATAGTCACAAGACACAGCACACAAAATCCAGCAAAGAGAGGGGTGAGAAGAAAAGTATAAAAGGCAGCAAGTAACAAGGCAACGGTCCAGAGTCATTTGGTGGAAAGGTAAAAAGTTATACACAACTTAGCAGGTCCTAAAAGCATTGTTTAACTAGAGCTCAATACATTTTTAAGGTTTACAAAGATATCCTTGAGATATCATAAAAGGTAAGGAGAAATGCAGTTGTGGCTTTTAAATGCCTGTGTCGACCTAGGCGCTGTGCTCGTACCCTTCATTCCTGCACGGAGTTGCCAAATCCTGCGGTGTTGGTGCTTTTATATGGTTTTGGGGAAGAGAACTCTGAGGCTCAGAGAGTTTAAGGAACCTGTCCCAGGCTTCCAAGCAGCAAGTGGCAGAGCCAGTAAATAGATCCCGAAATCTCACCCATGCTTTCTTTCCCCCAACCATCTGTTAGATAATCCTGTAACCTACCAAACCTCCCCAACACTGTCTGTGCTTTATTTTTTCTATGGCATTCATCATCATCTGAAATGTTGTGTGTGCATGTGTGTATACATATGTACATGTACACACACACGTTTATTGCCTGCCAAGCACATAACATGTGCTCATTAACTGTTCAGTGAGCGAATGACTATCTGATATCAAAGTCCATGCCTCTTCCCCGTATCCCAGGGCCCTGTTCATATGCACTGTTTCAGAAGGGGAGGATATGTGTAATGTATGCGATGTATACTCAGAACCAGCTCATTCTGGCTTGCTGGAGCTGCTCATTAGCTTCTCTTCCCACCTCTCAGTTATGTGATACCATGTTCATTGCTCAAAATTGTCACGTTGGCGACTTTACACTGTGGATACTGGCAAACATGTTGGTGTTTTGTTTTTCCTGGGAAGTTGGTTGTGAAACATTTACTAATACACCCCTGCAAAGTTCCATTAAAAAGACATATTTGCAGGGTGCCTTGGTGGCTTAGTTAAGCACCCGACTCCTGATTTCGGCTCAGTTCATGATCTCAGGGTTGTGAGATCAAACCCCTGCTTTAAGATCCTCTATTACCCCCCCCCACACCCCCGCCGCAAGGTATGCATACACTCTTTCTCTCCAGAAAGAAAAAAAAAAAAGATGTATTTAACATCTTAAAATGTAAAAATTCATCCAGAAAATACAAACAAAACAAACTTCAACAAGACTGGGAAGTCTGTCTTGTTTCCATCAGACACACTTATAGATTCTGGTGACCTTCAAACCATTTTCAAATTATTTTGGTTTTTCTTAAGTTAGTTCTGAGTCTGTTTATAATGAGCCAACTAGCCAATGAATATGGCCCTTGGAATGGAGAGGCCAAAAAAAGAAAAATAAGACCTAGACAAGAGAACCAGGATGGGCACTTCTCTTGACCCAGTGGGACTCTGCACCTTCACGTGAGCTGACTGACTTCCCACAACTGCCCGCAGGGTTCACCGCTACCAGATACGAAAATGGGAAGAAGCAAGGAAAACAGGAAAGGAGAAACCTTCCCTTGATTACACTCTGTCCCCCTTTATGTTGAAATGAAAATTTCCCTTAAATTACCACCTGACTTTTAGGCGCAAGAAAACATCTGGTTTAATTACAGTGAATTTACATGAACCTACTGACAAGAAGCACAGTTAAAATTAGCAATTTTAGTGCGCCTTTTTTTTTTTAAGGGAATGAAATTATAAAGTAATTAACCTTTGTTGTAGAACTCTGTCAGAAGGATGGAAAGTTCTGTGCTGTTAGATGCAAGAAGAAATGAAATTGTGGGAAGGGAATATGTCGACTCATTAAAGAATTATAAAGAAAAAAAAAGACTAAAGTAACATAGAATTAGAAGATAAGACAAAAGTGGAGTCTTTCTCCAAGAAGTCTTCTCACGATGGGAGAGAGAAGGGGGATAAAAAGACCCAGTTGAATCAAAAGAAAGTAAGACGGCTTCGTTGGAAGGACATCCTGACCTGTGGAACAGTAGTGCCACAGTGGAATGTGGCCAAAGGAACCTTGGTCCCAGGCTGAGATGACCTGGCTTTACCACTCTGAGGTGGTGACACTGTTTTTTAGCCATTCTGAACCCAGGTCTGTCAGAATATGGAAAAAGGGGGTGATGCAGAAAATACTTGGGAGTCAGAAGAACGCAGGCTCCGTTCAGGCTCGATGCACTACATTGTTACGCAGCCTTTGTTACTCACATACTTGGCACTGCAGTGTCCCTGTCTGTGAGAGGGGGTGATAATACCACCAACCCCTTTAGAGTGTTCTACCTGAAAGTCTGTATGGAAAGCCCTCAACTTACTCTCTGCCGGGAGTACACGCTCAGCAGTGTATGGCCCTATCAGACATGGAATTCAGATTTTAATCAAGGGAGTATAACTTGAAAGAAACCAAAGCAAGGATCTTTGCAAAACTTCTGTTAGGCATGGGCAAGGGGCCATTTTGGAATAACCTATAATACTTCTGTAACCTCCGTCTCAGCTCTCTCAAGCTGACTGTGGGGATGAATGTATGTGCCAGGGTTCCAATAAAATTTTATTTATAAAACAAGCAGCTGGTTGAATTTGCCAGTAGCCGTGGTTTGCTGACCGTTGATCCACACCGATTCCCCCTAATTATTTCCTCTAATATCTTGGCTTTACAGTCCAATGGTGTCCTAACGGCTTCCCTAATTGCTATCCCATGCCCTCCAGATTCATTTATCCAACTGCCTGTTCAGCCTGTCCAGCTGGATTGCTAATCGGTCTCTGGAATTAAGCACGTCCAGAGCTGACCTCCTGACCATCCCTCAACCACCACCAAACTCATTCTTTCCACAGTCTTCTCCATCTCCATTAATGCCAACTGCCTTTTATTAGTGGCTTGAGTCAAAAATCTTGATTGCTCACTTTTATCACACCTAAAGCCCTTGAATACCTTTCAGCATGGATTCTCTGTGATTGGCACCCCTTTGCTTTGGGCGAAGCAGTCACCCTGCCCACTTCCCACATTCCATCCATCAGCACGTTCTCTTGGCTTATCCTTCAGTCAACAGCATGACCTCGACCATTGCTTACAGCCTCTACTCCTCGCTCTTTGGTCCAAGTCACTGTGATGTCCGACCTGGATTATTGCAGTACTCTCTTAAATGAGCGTTCAGCTTCAGCTCTGGCCCCTACACTCCTTTCTCAGCACAGAAGCCAGGATGATCTTGTTAAACCACGAGGCAAATCGTATCATCGCCCCTCTACTCAGAACCTTCCAACGGTTTCTCCTGTCACTGAGATGAAAAGCCCTAGTCTTTACAGTGCCTCTCAGGGGCCCATGTGGCCACAACTACTTCTGG
Organism: Nasua narica; assembly: GCA_028533885.1. Taxonomy (NCBI): domain Eukaryota; kingdom Metazoa; phylum Chordata; class Mammalia; order Carnivora; family Procyonidae; genus Nasua; species Nasua narica. The sequence goes on along the minus strand of CM052811.1, from coordinate 106,079,199 downwards.
CTTCCTATCTGGTCTCGTCTCCTTCTGCCTGTGCCTTACTACACAGATCCAGTTGTGGTTCTCCTGAGATATGCCATCTGTGTTCCTCCCTCAGCACCTTTGTGGGGGCCTTTTCTGCTGGCGACAGTGATCCTCCCTCAAATAAACAGGGCTGATTCCTACACCTGTTTCAAGTCAATGTCACTTTTCAAGGAGATCTTCTTTGACCTTTCTATGAACAACTGAAAGGCTCAGGCACCACACTCTGCCCCTTTTCTCTGCTTCATGTCTCTCATTAGCATTTATCATTGGATGTTCTGTGTATTTCACTCTACATTTTAGTATCTGTCTTCTCTCACTACAATGCACATGGAGGAGGCCATTTTTTTTTCCTGTTTTGTTTACTGCATGTTTTCAAGCTTCTAGAGCAGTGCCAGATGGAGAATAGGCATGCAATAAATAACTTATTGAATGAATGAATCTTGAGTCCTCAGAGACAAATAGATTTTAAAATTATTTACCATAGAAATCAGAAGATGCTTGAAGAAAGCTATTTAATACACTCAGTAAGCTATGGGAAGGATATGGCTTTTTATGATGAGCAGTATAACACCATTCAGAAAGAATAGAGGCAAGAACACCAAGGAAAAGAGGAATAATCCTGATTCTGCAGGAAAGCAAAATGGTGCTCTCCAGGCTACCCTAGAGCACTTCTCAGAGAATGTGATGGGACCAGGGCAGGAGTAAACACAGAGTAACTCTGCCTTTGTGTCATGCTCTTCGCTCAGCCCTTCACATGTGCTGATACATTAAATCACCACAACACCTATGAAGTAGGGACTCTTTTTATCCCCCGCTTTAAAGAAAACTGAGGCACAAAGAGGTTAAGCAACTTGCTCCAGGTTACACAACAAGTGATGGCAAGAACAGGACTCAAACCCAGGCAGCCCGGCTCAACCTGTGATCTGGGTCATCACACAGTCCTGCCTTTTGGGGCCACGGGGCCAAAGTGTGAGTTTCCATTCACAGTGGTGATCTGATTCTTAAACTACCTTCCCAAGGAAATGAGGGAAGAACACCACTAAACCTGCCCCGGGGACTAGAAGAGGATGCCATCCCCAGACCGGAAGGAAGGAACACAATGCAGGGTTCAAGAAGGGGGACCTACATGGGGCAAAGATGGCTGAGCTGTAACTTCACTGAAAGAAACCCCTTCCTCACCCCAGCGGCCCAAGAGGAAAGGCTTCCAAGCCCAACTGCATTGATACCCTCAAACTTTGACCAGGGCTGAAGGCAAGGGTGAGCTTAGGGAGCTCGGAGTGGATGGAGTGAGGGTTTGGAGAGCAGGAGACGGCATCTTTATATGTCAGTCCACAGGGTAGGGAGGGAGAGCTCTCTCTCTCCAAGTCTGCGTGTGATAAAAGAAAATGATTTAATGAGGGGCGCCTGGGTGGCTTAGTGGGTTAAAGCCTCTGCCTTCAGCTCAGGTCATGACCTCAGTGTCCAGAGCCTGCTTCCCCCTCTCTCTCTGCCTGCCTCTCTGCCTACTTGTGATCTCTCAATCTCTCTCTCTCTGACAAATAAATAAATTTTAAAAATTAAAAAAAAAAAAAGGATTTAATGAAAGGCTAGCTTTGGGAAGAGATGCTCCAGTTAAAGGTAGGGGCACTATTCCAGGTGTTTTAAGGCTGCCTTAAAGATACCAAAACAGTTGTCTGACAAGAAGCTTCCTGCTGCCTGGTTATTTTCCTTCTCAAACCTTCCCCACCCCACCTTCAATCACATAGACCTCTTATGTGGCCAAGTAATAGATGGGTGTATCTAAATTCTTCCCTTTCCCTCTGGGTTAGAAATATTTGGAACAGGGACTCCTATAATCACTAGCAGCACATATCTCGACCCACCAAACTAAACCATCTTGTTCCACCTTTTGTAAGGCTGCATAAGGAAAGATTATTGGACAGATGAAAACATGCTTTCATTTTTATTAAAGGGGATTAATCTGATAATGCAAAGCAAACGTCCCCTGAGCATTATAGCAAGAAGCAAGATTTAAAAACAGAATAAAACACACTAATCCACATTCTCACCAGAATATATAAATAAATGCTGGGGTAGAATATGTACATAGAGTGGAAGTCAATAATGTAAAGAGGCTAGTTCTCCCAGACTGATCTTTGTAAGAGTTTAGCACTATTTACTATATTATGATTTTTATTTTTTATTTATTTATTTATTTAAAAAGACACATTTATTCAGCGTCATGATCAGACTATTACATTTAGCAATCAACAGCATGGGTGCAAAAAAAAAAA
>CM052811.1:105996001-106076405 GCA_028533885.1 Nasua narica | reverse complement strand
TGTTTGGATCTCTCATTACCACACAGTCCGTAAGTGTTCCCCATTGCTCAAAATGGCTCCTCAGACTCTCATCGGTTGTTTCAAAGCTCAGACCTCCGATGAAGAGCTTCCGCAGCTGTTCGGGCTCTTTGGGAGACTCTGACTTAGACATGACGGCGGTGGGAGGGGAGACTTTAACGATGCTTACTCGGCGGCGTCCGCGGGCAGAAAGCTGATTTTTATTTAATAATAAACCCTATAGTGCTTAGGGATGTATGTTTAGGAAATAAAAATTATAATGAAAAGCAAGATTCATTATTATTATGAAGTTAAGGTTACCTTTTGAGGGCATAAAATTGATTATTCATAAGCTAATGAGATGTATATTTGTTTTATATGCTTGTGTAGTGCTTATTTCACGAAAGGATAAAATGATACTAAATACCCTTTTATACTGATAAATTTTATCATTTATGGGATATGGAAAAATTATTGGCAAAATACAAACTTCAAAACTTCACTCAGCCCACACACACACAAAATTTACATAATTTCACAGCAAGTGGAGAAATAGAATTAGTAGTTTAGTAAACTTTCTACCAGAGAAAACACCAGTTCGGAATGGTTGTACAAGTACAATCAGACACCCAAGGCAGTGTATCTCCAATTTTACATATGTACCTTCAAAGAGCAAAAAAAGAAGTAATACTGGACTCTTCATTTTATGTCATTAGTGTAATCTTGATATCAAAACCTGACAAGCTTATTATAAGAAAAAGAAAAATTAAATGCATATACCCCAAACAAAATATTAGCAGATAATCCATTGCTGTATACACTAGGAAAATACTAATTTATTTTAGAAAACCAATACTGGTTCAACATTAGTAGATCCATTAATGTAATTCACTATATTAACTAAGAGAGGGACAAAAATGTGTCATTACTGTAATAGACACAGAAAAGTATCAGTTAAAGCTCAGCATGATTTAAAAAGAAGATATCCTTGTATACCAGGAATGAAAAGGGCCTTCTTATCCTGATAAAGGGAAACTAAGAAACCTACAAACATCATAGTCGAGGATGAAATAAAATCATTTTCTTTAACATTGGAAAGCACACAGATACTTACCATTATCTCCACTAAATATCATATTGATGGCTCTGGTTGAAGACAGGAAAATTAAATAGAGTTAAAATATTGGAAAAGAACAAAACTATTATCAACTGTGATGCTATGACTATTTACATAGATAACCCAAAGAAATTTGTACACAAATTATTAGAATTGGGAAGAGAATGTAACATGCTTGACAAAAGTTGGCATTTAAAAGCCAACTGCATTTCTAATCACCCAATAAGTAAGTGGTATGTTTTTAAAGATACTATTTACAATAGCAATAAAAATATAGGGTATTTAGGAATGAACCTAACATAAGATTTCAAGATGTAGAGCATATATGTGTTGTATAAAGAACTGAATAAGATTAAAAAAGACCTAAATGAGAGATATGCCATATTTATGGGTGGGAAAACTCAATATTATCAAGACATGATACAGAAAGACTGAAATTATTCCCATTTGATCTTTAATTCATGCCATTTCAATACAGAAACAACACATTTTTTAAAAAATGTACAAGGTCATCCTAAAATGTATATGCCAGAGAAAAGGCAAGAATAGCTAAGAGAGGGGCACCTGGGTGGCTCAGTGGGTTAAGTGTCTGTCTTCAGATCAGGTCATGATCTTGGGGTCCTGGGTTCAAGCCCCTCATCCAGCTCCCTGCTCAGCGGGGAGCCTGCTTCTCCCTCTGCCTGCTGTTCCCCCTGCTTACGCTCAGTCTCTCTCTGACAAATAAATAAATAAAATCTTAAAAAAGAAAGAAAGTGAACAAAACAGAACCTAGAAATAGACCCATATATAGGTGTAAATGTGATGAAAGGCAAAAGTAGCATGAAGATCACTTGAGTAAATAAATTTTTCATTAAGTGGTGGTAGGATAGGGAGAATTGAAATTGTATCCCTGCCTCATACCATACGTGAAAACACAATTGTAAAGGAGTTGAAAACATTTTACAAAAGTCATAATTTTAAAATTATTGAAGATAATTTAAGAAAATATTCTTATGACCTAAGAGAAAGTATTTCTTAAGTAATGTTTTTTTTGTTAGAGTTTATTATTTTTGCTTAGGTTTATCAGACCTTGAGATAATGATTCAAATGCAAGTCGTTGATTTAGGAAGGGGCCCGGGACACTCCGGGAATGAAGAGTGGAAGGAAGGGAAGGGAGCCAATATTAGTGTGTTACCAAGAAAATTACCTTGTCAATAACTGGGTCTTAGAATCATGCCACTCCAAGTGTGATCCAGGCACCAGCAGTGACTTAGGAACTCTTCCTGGTCCATGACAAGATAATTATAGAAATAGAGATTAAGTATTTTAAAAGGAGGATTCTGCATTTTTCTGTTTTTAAATTTCACCTTTACTTTTTAATTTTGCTTTCGTATTTTTTTGGTTTTTGTATTTTATGATAATAATGGTTCATATTGGATTGGAAACAACCAGCACCACCACCACAATAATAATACTTTTATTGGAGGTAGTTTGAAAAGTATATATAGACTATGTCACATAGCCCAACCAAATAGTGAGGAGACTAGGATATTCATCCATTAACTTCCTGTCATTCATTGTTTGAAGGATGTCTTGGGGGCATTAACTCTCTGAGACTTCGTGCTTGCCCTGCATAGAAACCCAAGTTTGCTTTCATGGCCTTCAGGTAGAGTAACAACTGTTTTGCAGTAAGCACTAGTATAGGGCAGGGTACCAACAGCGTCTGCTACTGAGTCTGTCAGTTTATTCCAGCTTTATCGAGATATACTTGATAAAAAAAATTGTATATATATTTAAGATGTACAACAGCATGATTTAACATACATATACATTGTGAAATGATTACTGCAATCAAGTTACTAAGTCTTTCTCTTTCCTTCTCTAGAAAGATCTGACAAATGTAACTACTTTGAAATTAAGAACTAATCTTTATCCAAAGGTAGCCTAAAGAGAAAGGGAAAACACACAAACTAAGAGAAGATTTTTATAGCACACATAGCCAATAAAAGGATCAGTAACACGAATATATAAAGAACCTCTACAAATCAATAAGAAAAGGATAGTAATGTTTAATAAACAAAGATGCTTATTTAATAAACCTCTTTAGTAAATAAAGCGAAAAGCAAATAACTAAAACCAAATAAAACCTCAATGAAGTGTTAGTTCACACTTAGTAGATGGTCTAGAATTTTAAAATCTGACAATACTAAGTGTTTGTAAGGATTTAGAGAAGCGGGAACTTTCAGAATATTGAGGGAATGTAAATTGTTACCGCCACTTTGGAAAACAATTTGACTTTACTCAGTAAAGCTGAAGACATTTATACCCTTAGTGTACCTATCCTATTCTCAGGTACACCTGAGTGAAATCTTATAAATATTCAACTGAATGTCCAAAAATATTCATAGGAGCGGTGTTCTAAGATAGCTCTTATGAGAAGTAACCCTATCATCCATCTCACTGTCATACATCTACTGAATGACATACATTCATTCATACATTCATACTGAATGACATACATCTACTGAATGACAAAATAAGACTATATTCATAAAATGAATAAAATAAAACTACATGCATCAACACAGATGAATCTCAAACAACGTCGTGTGACAAATGCAAATCATATAATACAAACATTCAGTTTCATGTATATAAAGAAAACCAGAAGAAATGAAACGATGTCTTAGGATACATGTACATATTTATAACTCCAAATAAAGAGAATGGTTACCATAAAATTCAGGTTAGTTACATGATTGAGTATTTTTTGTTTTTAGAAGGGGAGAGAGAAGTCAGCAGTATGGGACACACAGGGTGCTTCAGTGAAACAGTGATGTTTTATTTCTTAGGGGGCATACTGGGTACCTGGGTGGTCACTTCATAATTATTTTATGAACTATACCATTTATTACATGCACTTTTGTCTTCTGATAGATTTCACAAGAGAAGCTTTTTAATAGAGTCGAAAGTAAGATGAACAAAAGCAGTAAAGTTCTAGGAATGCAATTTGTAAGAAATTTTAAAAACAGATTTTTAAGGGAGGGACAAAAAAGGAATATTAATAGGTGAAGATTTAGGCAGTATTACTGGTGGGAGGACCCATTACAAAACAATGTCATTTGCCCCTCAGAGAAGTGAAGAATACAATTGGAATAAAAGTTCAGATGGAACATTTTTAAAGTTTTGTAAAATTTTTCCAAAGCTCTTCTGGAAAAACAAATGGGTAGTGAGAGCCCAGGAAACTTTGCAAAAGAATAACACAAATAAAGAACTTTTTATGTCAATTATTCAAACATGTTATATGAACACGGCAGAAAGATACTGGCAGAGTAAGAGGCTGGGCTCGGTGAAATAGAACAGGGAGCCACACAACACATGTCAGCATGTAAAATCATTGAACATGCTAGTAAAATGGCATTTTAAGTCACTGGGGAAACTTCTGACTGGTCAATTGTCCTAAAAAAAAAAACTGTAAAGAACTGTTATTAGATCTCTACTTTGTGCAATATATAAAATTCATTCCAGATGGATATATGAGTTAGGTTTAAAAGGAAGGTGGAGATAAATCACGTAGAAGAACGTAGAGATCGCTCTTCTTCCAACCTGGGGTGAGAAAGAGAATTTGCTCCGAACTCGAATTGGAAGAGAAGAACAGGTTGCCTGAGAGCTGGCAGCTTGATAGTCACATTCACAGCCTCCCCTGGATCGACCCTTGTGAAGACTCACATCTACAGTTCTCCATTCAGCTCACTTTGCACCTCTTAAAGTTTCTCGAAATTCCTGACTGTTGGCAGATGGTTTCACCCTCGCTTCTTGAGAAGATGGAGCCCCACGGACACCTCAACTATCCTCTCCAAAGCAGCTGCCCATTTTCTTGTCTTCTCTTGCAAGAGGGAAGGTGCTTTCTCTCCACCCACCGCCATCCCTGCCTTTCCAGTCATTTCCTGTCTCTTCTCCACTCCTTCTACCTCTTACTTCACTTTTGGATTTTTCCTCATTCCCTGCCATTCCACCCTTGGGGCGTGGGGAGCACTGTTGTGGTCCATAGTCCGTCTCTGCTCTTCCTGCATCCCTGCCCCTGGTGACCCAAATCGCTGACTTGTGTGGGCACAGTCCCTCACCTTTGGCTCTCTCCTCCATCCAGGGCCATCAGGCCAGCTTTCCCCCTCAATTATTCTCACGTAAGTCACAGGTAACCTTGAGGACAGTGTATTCAGTGGGCAAATTGAAGCTCACGGTTTCCGTGACTATCCAGTCACATCTAGATGTGAACCCCCTTCTAGATGTGAACCAGCACTCATTCCTGGTTCAGAGGTTCCTCTCTGAACATGGCCTCTCAGTTTCTCAGTTTCTTTGTTTGCTTTTGATAGTTGAGATTGTAGTTCCTCTTGGCTTAGTCCCGGACCTGCTTTTTGGTTTCCCTCTAAGCGGTCACCAAATCTAATCTGTCCAACTGCTATTCCGTGTTGCCATTTAGGTGTTCTACACACCCCTCAAACAAAGCATCACAAAACCCACTGGCTTCCTTTCCAAAACTAGCCCTCCGCTAAGGCTCCCTTTCTATGAACACATGCTGACCCACTCCATGTGTCTAAAACAGATGAGCTGGGGTCTTCCTGGACACATCGCTTCCCTGTTTCACCCTTATCCATCAGCACCAAATCACATTTGCTTAGCAGCTGCAAATCTCCTGCACCATCTGCTTCACCCCATTGACAAATTACCATCCTTTCTTTCCAGGATGGCCTTGCTTCTTGCACTCCTGTCCTCACACAGTGACCCACCACATTCCAACACCTACCCCCTACACTTTTGCCCTAGGAATTTTCACTAATCCATTGTCTTTTATCTTCCTCTTAGCATCCTGACTTACCAGACTAGATTTTCTCTGCTTGTTATAATTCTCCCAATACTTTGTATGCTTACCTCAAAGTCCTGATGTTTGTGGCAAGGATGAATAGATAAGGGAAAGCAATTAGAGATCTGACAACGCATAAGCTTCTAGATGCCTAACAGAGTCAAGAAGCAAGTGAAAAACTGACAAAAATATTTGTAACCTATGCAAAAAAAAGCTTATGTCTTTAAAAACAGATTATAATTACAAACCCATAAGACAATGATGGACAAAAATGAAGAACCAGAGGAAAATGAGAACAGAGTATAAAGAGCATATTCATAAAAAAATCAATGCAAATGGCCAATTAAACTGAAAAAAAAAACTGCACTCTCCAGTTTTCTAAAAAGGATACACACACATACACTTAATTTTTTAAATAGTCAGTGTTGGCAAGGATTGGGAATAGTCATGTTCTTCTTTTGGGGAACCCAGAATGGTACAGACTCTGTGGAAGGCAATCTGACAATACATGTCAAAAGTCTTAAAAATAAAATAGTTCGTCTACTTTGGCCCAATAAATTAATTTCCAAGAATTTATCTTAGGGAGATCAGCAGAGTTCCATGAAAATACTTATTTATAAGAATTCTCATTGCGGTGTTACTTGTAATCATAAAAAATTCAAACCAATTTTAATGCCCAGTAATAATGGTGACTATAATGGGGCATTAAAATACATGGCCCCAAAGAACATTTAAGGACTTTTTAAAAATCTGTGTTTCGGTCAGTGATAAAAGAAGGTCACAACACACTATGCGCAATAGGAGTTTAATTTTTCAAAATATGTATATGCATACGCATAAAAATACTGGAAGAAGATCTCCAGTTATGGGGATTATGAGTGATTTTGTTCTTTTCTTTTTTTACCCTTCCTGTATATTCTTAATATTCAACAAATTCTGTGTATCATGTCCATAATGAGAAAAACTAAATATATTTTAATTTAACAATAGAGAACTGATTGCAACATATGGCCAAGGCTATATCGAGAGAAGCATAGCATGATGATTAAGAGTATATGCTTTGAAGCTCACAGACAGGTGTTCAGTTCCCTCTTTACAACTTAAGAGCCAGATGACCTTGAGCAAGTTATTTAATTCTCTTAGCCTCAGTTCCCTTATCAGCACAAAGGAGATAATACATACTGGGCAGAGCTGTTTTGTGGCTTAAATGAAATAATGTATGTAAAATTCTGATCAAAGAGTAAGTGCTTAGTAAAAGTACCTGCTTTTATAATGCCAAAATATAAATAGGTCCAGTAATGATTTACATGTATTCATGATTCCTTAGGGGGTTATAACTGGAAGTTTGGAGAATCATTTATTTTATGGCTCAGTATCTTCCAGACTGTCATAATGATGCTGGAATCCAGCAGGAGGATGCTGCCAGGAAAACTGACCTGGGTACAGAAACAGCCTAGGAAAGAATTTGCTCATTAGGGCACAGTGCTGGCATGGGTCATTTATTCACCCACTCAACCAACCAGCAAATGGTTATTAAGCTTCTACTATGTGCCAGGCATTGGAGGCTCAGCAATGAGATAAACTAGCTGCCTTCTTGGAATGAGACAGACTTCTCATAATTGGATTGAGGTTTCAAGACACATAGATTCTGTTGGATTCAGGAATTAGTAAACTGAGAAATAGTTGGAGACCCCTGCCTATAGTTGGAGACAACTTGGCAGGGTCAAGAAAATGGTAGTGAAGCTCACTTTGCATTCCTCAGTTACCAATCCTACGGCAAGAGTCTGATTCTCGAATCCCACCTGCCGGGAGTGCTGGGGCCTACTGATGGCCTCCCTGTGTTGGTCAGTTTAATTCAAGGTCAGACTTGCTCAGTCTGCAAGATAAAACGCCATTGACTATCCAGGAGAGGGGTTAGCAAACTATGGCCCAGGGATCAGCAGAAGTCTAGTGCTTTTTTTTTAAATAAAGTTTTATTGGAACATGGCCACGTCCATTTGTTTATGGATTATCTGTGGCTGTTTTTGTGCTACAAGCACAAAGCTGGGCAATTGCAGCAAATACTGTATGGCCCACGAAGCCTAAAGTATTCATTATCTGACTCTTATAGGAAAGCTTGGCCAACTGCTGTTCTAGGTCATCCGGGCTGGGGAAATGGGATCGAGGTGACATCAGGTTCCTAATGTTTCCCTTCTGTAGTTCCAGGAGCTGTTCCCCTAGAATCCATCCAAGGAGGGCCCTTTGAGGAGAAGATCTACATCCAGTGGAAACCTCCCAACGAGACTAACGGGGTCATCACACTCTATGAGGTAAGAAGACCCTTTTGCTGTATCACTTGGCTTGGCTTTATTCAGTTTGCTTCAGTTTGAAGTGGGTGGATTCCTTCCGGTTGCAAACTCCATCGAGGGCTTGAAGGTGAGTGAGAGACACAAGTTAGCCAGAGGTTTCCGACAATGCGGTGGGAAGGAGACACAAGGGCATACTGCTGAGCTGCTTGACAGCCCCGGTGACAAAGAAAACTGGACACACCGCACGTTGAAGTGATGACTTGAGAAGGGAGATGCCACTTGGGGAGGCAGACTGCCCCAGCATAGCCGAGGAGACCCCCCCCCACCTGGCAAATGGTAGTGACAGTTGGGTTTTTCTGGAAAACCACAGTGCTCCCCTGATGCTCATCCTACACCTGCTGGTTTCTGGGTTTCCGGGGGAACCACAGTGTTAGGCTCTGCCCTGGGGCTGCGTGATTCTTGAGCCTTCTTGTCATTCTGCGGCCACAGCATATTTCATTGCTGCTCGGGTGACGGTGTCAGAAAGCCCCCTCCCACCATCACCAGGGCCTTGTCGTTATCAGAGGTGGAGCAGAACCTCCTCCGGCAGGAAGGCATCCATCAAGCCAAAACAACGTGGCTTCCCAAAAACTTAGAACAAAGTGTGTTAAAGTCCATTGCAGAACAAACACAAACAACAAAACTTCAATAAGGCGGATCAAGCTGAATGCTGTTACTGAGATTCGGTCAAGGGTCAAGGTTGACTCTTTCTGCGCCACCCCCCCCCCCCGCCCGCATATTTGAAGACCCTGGGAGACTGTGGCAAGGGCTGTGGTGGAGAGCTCAGCAGGGCAGAGGTGCGGAGGGAAGAGCGTGGAAGCCAGAGCTGCAGGGATAGAGCCCAGTGTCCTGGCCACACTCCCACAGTCTCACGTGACCTCCATAGTTCTTCCTCTCCAGGCCCACTCCAGGCCCGCTTTGTCCCCTGCAGAATGGGAGCGGTGATGGCTGCTTTAGGGTTCCTCTAGAGGGTCTGAGGTGGGAAAGGTTCCAAGCACCCCCAGGCTGAAATGTACTGCAGACCCTGAGGGCTCATGCAGGAAGGTACTTAGAGGTATTGAGGTATACTGAGAGTGGGGGAAGAATATCCCCATGTAAGGGAGGAAAGTTAAAGGACTGTGGTGAGGAAGAAATATTTAGGTGAGTTTGATAGACACAAGAGCTCTCTAGAGAGACCTGGAAGGACCTCAGAGCTCTCTGAGAAAGAAGAACATCCATCATGTACCGGTGCTAAAGAAAACACCTTTGGAAAATGCCTTAGCTCACCACATCTAGTGTTGCTCTAAAGAAGAGCTGCCTAAGGCTCCATCTTGGGCCACAGGGTTGGGAGAGGCTTTCTTGCTGGGCAACTTGCTGGGGGCAGGGGGCGCGGGAACCATATCGACTTTGCCCAGAATGTGCTCAGTAGTGCTCAGTAGTACTTTGCTGGGGAGTGGAGGGACTGGGTCCTCAACTGAAACAAAGCCCCATCATTTCAAAGCTACCTGTTGTTCTTTGTGAAGCAGATGTTGCAGTCACACACACAGTCACACACACACACACACACACACACACACACAGAAATACAAATGAAATAGACATCCACCATGTGTGGCAACCAGCTCTTTGGAAAGCAGAGGGAAGGGACCCAGAACTTCAGGAGTTAAGTTACTTGGTACTATTACATAAAAGCCTCTCTATGCCAGATGTTTAAGATTTCTGGAATTCGTAGGCCAGTAACATTTCAAAAGGTTTGGAGGACCAACATACACTTCTTTACCATTTTTTATTAACATCATTTCATAAAAGACATCATTTTAAAAATACAGAAAGGACATAATTTAAGAATAAAAGGCAGTCCTTCAAATTGAATAAATTTAGCATTATGAATAACTCATGAGTGTCCTTATTTTCTCTCTTTTTGCCTTGAATTGAGGACAACTTTGTCCTGAAAAGGCCTTAGTCCTTGTGCCTAGCTGCACTTGGAAACCACTGGGCTCGATCATGTGGCAGGAGGAGTCCTATCCCTGCACAGACCTACTTCTTCCTTGGGAGCAGTAGACTTCTTCCTCTGTTGGGATGTACACTGGGCTGGTTGGGAAACCCACTCATGCCATTCCGTGAGAGGAAGAGAGGCATAGACGGAGGGAGAGCGAGGGAGCAGTCCCAGCTGTGAGTGCCATGCCCCGTTTGAGCAGCAGCTCCTTGAAGTTGAGGCCTCATTGCATGGCTCTGGGCACCAAGGTGGGCACAGATTGGGACAGGGCCCCCTTCTGCTCCCTTGCGTGTGAGCCCAAATCCTGTGCCTTTTCAAAGACCAGTCCTTGGGGATGCTGGCACTTCTGCGATGGTTGTCCAGGTCAGAGCTCTGTGAGACACCTTCAGAGAGCTTTTTGGCTGCTCTCTGGGCTGTGATTACAGAGAGCCGAGATGGAAGGCTGTAGCTGTGTGACTTATTTGTGAGCCCTGGGGGTCACCTTTCAGGAGTATGCTAAGCTTCTGAGATGTTGCCGTGAAGGGAGCCAGGGAGGTCGTGGGCTGAGGTCGTTGGATTTCAAGCATAAATGTGGCTGTGACCGTGTGCTTCACAAGTTAGTGGGGCCTCAGAAGGGAAGAATGCTGGCTTTTGAAGTCCAGCAGCCTGGTTCTGAACCCTAGCCCTGCTCCTTGTGTGCTGTGTAACCGTGGGCACATCAAGTAGCCTATCATTTATATTGATTTATAAACATCTCTTTATGTTTAATGCTGTGTTTGGCCTTTAAAAACAGCATCAATACATGTTAGCTCTCACGGTACGTAATGATAAGGCAATTGAAAGTCGGAGAGGTCAAGTGTGGAGCCCAAGGTCATAGAGCTGAGGGGGCAAATTCATGGGTCCTGAATTCAAGTGTGGATGCCTTACCCCTTACTCGGTGTGGTCCATGGACCAGCAGCATTGGTATTACCTGGGAACTGGTTAGAACCACAGTATCTCAGACCCTGCCAGACCTAAATCAAGAGTCTCTATGTTAACAAGATTCCTTGGTGATTCAGATGGGCATGAACGTTGGCCAAGCAGTGCTCTAGACCACACCACTGTTTAGAAAATTTCAGCAATGGGTATAAGACTATGTCCTCCTAAGCAGAGAATCGGGGAGTCCCTTCCACGCTGGGCTCAATGCATTCCCGCCCCAGCTCATACGCGGGAGACCTTGCTTTTTAAAGACATTTATAACAGTGTATGTGTTTATGAGGCAATTTCCAAATTTAATTAGATGAAACCAATTTGATTTTTAAAATTAGGTTCTGGTTGTAATTTCTAGAGAGAAACCCATAAATTACAAATCACCCTCTTCTGGTCTCAAATAGTATATTTTGTGACAAAGAAAAATAGGCTAACGCAAATAGAGGAGAAATCAATCTTGGATTCTCTGTACCTTCCTATATATAATCTTGGCCTTGGCAAAGTCAAAAGTCAAGAAAAGGGGCAGTGGATGTAGTAAAGGAGGGTAATGACTATGTAAATATTGTACATATTATTCAGTACAGTAGGTTCAAGTAAATTTTAAAAATTCGGTTTCCATCCCCATCAGTCTAAGTCACAACCTCGGTGCCTGTCCTTACACAGTTCTGTCAAATCTGAGTATCTTTGATTATGTTTCATTCTCTCTCTCTCTCTGGGCTTATATCTCCTCTTTGTAATATGAAGGTGCCAAGTTATTCCAGGCCTCAACTGAGTAAGAATCAAGAGAAAGATAAATCCGTGTCTTCCCCATAAAACCAAAGATTTATACCTCATTCTGGAGTGGCTCTCCTACTGAAAGTTTGCCTGTGGCCAGAGTCTTTGAACACAAAGTAGTGATGACACTTGAAGAAAAACAGTGCAAAGGCCCTGGGGTAGGAATGACTTTGGGATATTTAACAAATAGGAAGAAGGTCAGGGTGACTAAAGCTTCGTGAGCCATGGAGGATGATGATAAGATCATGTAGGAAATGTGTGGGCAGGGTCAGGTTGTGCAGGAATTCTGGTGTTCGTGCTTTATCCTGAGAGAAATAGAAAGCCCCAGGAGAATTTTAAGTAGAGGAATGAAAGAATCAGATTTATATTTTTTAAAAGATCACCTGGCTTTTGTGTGGCTAATGGGCTGTGGGTACACAGGCATCTTGGAGACATCTGGAAAAGATGCCAGAAGGTAGGACATTTCCATTTCCTATGATATTTCAAGGAGGGCTCAGCTCTTTACTGGAAGATCTTGTACCCAGGTGGAAGATGCGAAAACTTTGTCACATCTACCTCCTTCCTGCTGCTAACCTGGTGTTTGACGCCTTCCTTTCAGTCGGCACTTCTTACCTAGTTGTGCTCCCTGGAGCCGTGGACCATGAGACCATGGACCTCTCTTCCCTAAGGAACAGGAGTCTAGCCCTGACCATAATGGTCCTCTGGGGCTGTGAAGCAGTCTAATTCCTCCAGCAGTTACGACCTCTCTCCCTGCCCACCAAAGTGGGAGCTCAGAGTCCTCCTCGGAACCCACCGAAGCCAGCCAGCCTCACCTTCACTGCGACAGGAGGCATTAGGATGAATTAGACCATGGCCTCAGATCTTTGGGGATTTGTACTTTAGTGCAATATACAGAGTGCACCTCTGTGATCAGTTTCCTAACAGAGTGACACACAGTACCCAGAGAAGGGTCATGTCAGAGGCCTTGTGGCTGCAGACCAGCAGATCAACATCAGACATGCAGAATCTCGGTCCCCAGCCCAGACCCATGGAATCAGAGTCTGTATTTTAACAAGATCTCCTGATGACGCATGTCCTCATGCAAGCATGAGAAACACCAGCCCAAGACAGCTTACAAGTTCACCGCTTGGACCCCGGAAGCTCTGCTTAATGAAAACACTGAAGGCCTTGAAGGAAGAACCCTTCCATGTAGCCACTGAATGTGGGCTGAGTAGCTTCGCCAGGGATGTGGATATCAAGCCATTCCCCTAGACTCTTCCAGAGCCCTGCTTGGGTTTGAAGGAGATAGCAGGGTTCCCCTGTCCGGGGCCTGTGTGTGAAGGTTGGCGTGGACTCTCCCACTCTGACTGAGCTCTTGCAAACACTCATCTCACCCAAAGAGACCCTTGCAACTTCAGACGGGCACTTGCAGCCGGAATGGGGTCACAGAGGAAACAATCCAGCCAGTTGTTTAAAAACTCTTCAATAAAATCATTCAGAGGCAAGCGGTTCGGAGTTCATGAAAAACAGTAATCAATACGTGTTTCAATTCAATTAATTGTTCTCATCTCTGTCCAAAAATAAAAATCACACAGTGTGAGGGAATTGGGCCAGAAGATGTTACGCTGGCAACTGGGTTAACGAAGTGTGAAAATATTTAAAATTCAGACACGTGAAGCTTCCCAGTAAGCCTGGCTGTGGAGCACTGAGAATCACCAAGTTTCTAATTACAGTGTATAAATCTGAGAAGCTTAAAGGGAATGAGAGGACCCTAATGAGGCAGGAATGGGTGTCTTGATTATGCTAGAGTTGATTGACATTTATCTTGCAAGCTATTCTAGGCGCCTGGCGTTCAGAGTTAAATAAAACACAGACTTCGCCTCAATGAAACAAGGCGGCATTCCCGTGTGGGAGTGCTTTGAGAAGGTATGATCGGTCAGAGGGTTGTCAATATTTTTCTGGCATACGGTGGCTGGATTTGATCTAAGCAAAAAGCAGGGGCTTTTTGTGGATGGAAAATCCACATTCCATCAGAGCGCATTATGAGAAGGCTGAGATGGGGAGGGGTTCTGCCTGGGATTGGAGCAGGCACAGGGGGATGGAGAGAGGGGAGCTGGCTGCGCACATGGGCTCCTCAGCCAGCTCTCACAGAGGGACGCCCTCAGGAGGTGCTGACTCAGCTTGGATGTCCAGGCACACCTTCCTCTTGTCCTTTGGCTTGGCCACAGTGGCCCCTTAGGGCTCGCTCTTGCCCAGACGCATGGCTCTGGTCTGCGGTGGGGGGGGGGGGGGGGGATGGAATGTGGTCCTGATGAGCAGGAGGTGGTGCAAGAGGAAGTGACTAACACAGCCCAAAGCAAGAATTTGCATAATTCAGGCTGGATCTACGTTAATTAGGATACACGATTTGCATAATGTGGGCAGTTATTGGGTATAACTTGAGCCAGGCTCTAACGAGGAGAAAAAAAAAAAAAGCTCTTCTTTCTTTTAAATTGTTTAAGCCAGAAATCATTTACTCCTCCCCACCTGCCATACATCTCATGCTCTAGAAAGTTTGATTGCTCCTCCTGCCGAAATAGACACAGGTTAGGTCACGTGGCCCCATCTCCACCACTTCACCCGATGCCTCGATCATTTCAGGGCCTCCCTACCCATCCCCTAACCCCCCACCCACACTGTTCCAATGCACAGAGCACCTTAACAGGGAAATCACATACCTTTCCTGATTTGGTTTATAAATTTTAATGATCGGACCCCTGCCTGCATGCCTCTAACATCATCCCCTGTCCCTCTTCCCCTTGTTTTCTGTGTACCAGCCCCCCTGGGCGTCTGTGATTTTCTCAATCCCACCGAGTTCTCTGCAGCTCATGTGGCTTTGCAAATGTCATTGCTTCTGCCTGTAGCACTTGTCACGTTATAGTTCTCACGACTGGCTCCTTCCTCTTACCCACCTCCAAGAGATGCGTTCCCTCTCCTGTCCACTTCGTCCAGCAACTTGCTTCTTTCTTCCCTACCATTTTCACAATCTGAACTCATGTTGTTTGTGTGCTCTCGGGTCATCTCTGGGACCTTTAGGCTCATAAGGGTGTGGGCCACATGATGGTCATTTGATGTGTCAACTTGGCTAAGCCCAGGTGCCCAGATAGGAGGTCAAAACTTATTCTGGATATTTTTGTGAGGGCATTTTTGGAGAAGATTAACGTTTAAACCAATGGACTTTGAGTAAAGCAGATGGCTTCCACAGTGTTTGTGGGCCTCACCCAGTCAGTCCAATATCTGAATGGAACAGAAAACTGAGCCTTCCTGAGCAAGATGGAATTCTGCCTGCAGATGACCTTCAGAATTGAACCAACCGTGTCGGTGGCTTTTCCCTTGTCCTCCCACCTGAGAGCCTTTGGTCTTGAACTGATGTTGGCCATGTACGTTTTTGCTTTTCAGTGTGTATTCAGGACCTAAAACAGAAATTTGCACGTAGTGTGTGCTCAGTAAGTACTCCTTGGGTGAATGTGTAGATTTGTGCTTTGTCTTAACAAGGGGCAATGGTGATGGCTAACAATTCCAGTGGTTTCAAGCTTGACTGAAGATTAGAATCATATCTTGAGAGCCCCAAAACATAGACAAATGAATAGATATTAAGATATATAAATGGGTGGATGGAAGATGGATGGATGCTTGGGTCTCATTGCAGTCCAAATCTCTGGGAAAGAGTCTTTATCCATGTTTTTGTTTGTTTGTTTGTTTTTTGTTAAAATCCTTCAAGAAATTCTAATGCACATTCAGGGTTGGGAAAAAGTACTACATAAAATGAATCCAATAAATTCACTCTGATATGTTATCCTAGCCAAATACTGGCTAAATAAACACAGGCTTGACTCTGGCCTCCCCTTGTCTTCATCAACTCTGCCAGAATCCAACATTACTTAATGTTATAGCCAACTCACCCATACCCAGGCAGGTGCTAGGTGGTAATTATTCCAAGGCTCACGTTCAAGAAGCACTGTGGCCTTTTTTCCCCCACGGTCACTAAACACTTAGTGCAGCAGCTGAATGCACACAGGGCCGTACCTACCAGTCTGTCAGTAGCCCGTGGTGTCTTACTAGCGCCATCTTGTAGTTCTGATGCCGGAGCCCAGCACAAACCTTACCCATGAATATTTTCCCCTCGCCTGCGTGAGAGAAATGAGTTCTCTTGTTTGTGTATGAGATTAAAAAAGACATATGGACACACAAAATTCAATAGATCTTCCTAGGGGGCTTCTTCTAAATCTTAAAAGTCTGGGTTGTGGGATGTCTGGGAGCCATTTTTCCTAACCCTCAGCCTATTGCTCTCCTAGAGCCTTGACAGCTGCAGGCGTCCCTGGGTAGATGCCCTACACAGGGCTGCTGGGCTGACAAGCAGGTTGACAAGTGTCTCAGTAGAAACAGCTATGGGTTGAAAAGAATGATTTCTGGAAGGGAAGGAAGTTGTGTTCTGATGTGAGTGAGTTACCTTTATGTAAGTGAGACCATTAGAGCTGCCTGCCATCCACTTGTGGAATGTCAGGAAAGCCTGTATATTTGCCTCAGGGTGTTTCTTTTTTCTATTACAACTTGGGGTATTTCTTTTTCCTGTTACGATTTGGGTGTTTGGGGAGGAGCCAGGCAACGTGACAGCAGGGGATCAACAGATGCGTAGCACTTGTTACCTGAAGAACAGCAAACCGTGTTCTGGCAACCAGGAAGACTTTCACAGTAAACATGAATCACTGGTGTAGCTGTAAGAAAACAGTAGAAGTTGCCGCATAGAGCATATTCCTGCAGTGTACACATGCGGTTGAGTATATTTGTCTTGGTGTGTGCATGTACAAGCCCGTACGTGTGAGTTGATGTGGTCACACACTGGCGTGTGTACACACGCGTGTAGTTACGTGTGCCTCTGCATGCGTATGAGGCTCTGGATGCTCAATGGCATGCTCAGAATTGCTGTTTCTTCGGAAGGTTGACTGTTGGAGACCCCAGAGACGTGGGGCTCTGTCTGTCTTCTCCCAGACTGGAGGAACTCCAGGGCACCTCTTATCCCTGCCATAGGAACGTCATGGGAGAAGCTCCCCGTTATTTCCGAGACTCTCTGCTGTTCCTCGTGCCCTTCTGCCGTAATTCCTCTCTTCAGGAAAATTTTGAATTTAAAAAAAAAATCCACGGGTTAAACTTTAATCGCTTGCATTTGCCATTGTCCTGGGAGCATGGAGGGAAGGAAATGACAGGGTAGTTCTGCATTTGGCACAGCGCGGGCTCTTCTTCATGTTCCTTACGTGGCCGGGAACCTGTGTTTTGAGGCGCTGTGCACCCAGAGGAACTTGTAGAGGATCAGTTGTATGCACAGCCATGCAGCTAGAGATGGAACCCTCTCTTTGCTTACGTGGTCCTTTCAATAAGCTGTGCCCAGAGGCGGTGTCTAAGTTGCCAGGTGCCTCTTTAAACATCATAAGCCATTCTCTTTTCATCTCTGATGTTTTACCTTGTTCCTCCTGTTGGAATTCCACCCGGACTGGGCAACGCAGCGTGGACTTGCCACTTTTAACTGGCCGGCTCTTCCATTTCTGTTGTGGTCAGAGTCACAACAAATGAAGGGTGACGGCAAGTTCTCATCTATCATCAGGACGTCGGCGGCTTCCTTCTGGAATCTCTGGAGGTTGGAATTCAAATCTGTGATTCATAGATTGTCCTTTCATTGGCCTCAGGAGATAGCCAGTGGCTCTCTTCTCCTCACTCTGAGCTAAGGACCCCTTTTTTAGAATTAAGAGAAAAGTAGTTCCTTAAAACTTAACACCCAAGTACAGAGCCTTGGCCTACATCATGGTGGATTCAAGACATGCAAGCATCCATATAGCGGGCACACACACATGCATACATGCATACAGCACGCACACATACATGCATACAGCACGTACACACATGCATACATCACGCACAAACACGCATACATGCATACAGCACACACACGCATGCATACAGCATGCACACATACATGCGTGCAAGCAAGCCCATGTACACACATACAGACCAGTTCTCCTTTGGAGCCCTTCAGAATCTAGGTCATAACAACGGTATTGCTTTCCTGGTCTTCTTTTTATTTTACATATATGTTTAGCATGCCGTGTCATTTCAAGTCAAATAGTGAATTATGTAATTAGGAAATTTAAAACTGACTTTTAATTTGCCATGGCCAAGTAATGTATTTGGTGAGTCCCTTTTGCTACCTGGGCCTTGGCTTTTATATCTAAGACCTGGGAGCTCGGACCTGATCACTTCAAAGGATCCTTCCTGTGCTGACCTACCACTTGGGCTCCCAAAATTAAATTATTTTTACTCCTAGTTTCCTGAAACACTTTACTCACTGGTCTGTGCATGACCCTCTTTTGTACTTACTCTTTATTTCATTTTCGTAATAACATACCGAGGCAACCAGAACTTTGACAATATCGTCTATCTACTTCTGAGCTCCTTTCATTTCAACCACCTGACGCCCCTGCTGTCCTGAATCCTGTATATAGGTCCTTTTTACATAGCTTTACAACTTGTATGCATTTCTTAAAGTATTATTTTGCTTTATTAGTCTCTTAATTTTAATAAAAGATTATATACGACTTATAAGTTGAAACATTTCAACTCAATATTATGTTGCTACTAGTTATCCCTCTTGATGAGTGCAGCCTAGCACATTCATCTTGACTACTGTATTACTTTCCATTGTGTGAAGATACTACAAAGCATTTATCCATTAGTCTTTGATGGGCATTTGGGATTGCTTCCAGGATGTTGCCTTTGGCAACAGTGGTGATGAGCATCCTTGTGCGTATCCCCTATTGTGTATGTATAAGGTTTTCTCTTGAGTTCATATCCCAAATAGTCTCACCAACGTATGCTTATGCCAGCAAAGAATAGGCATTCCTATGATTCCAAATTCTTCTCCAATATTTGGTATTGTCAGGATTATTAATTTTGGCCAGTTAAATAGGTATAAAATGGCATCTCATGGTTGTATTGCTCTGTATGCCCTGGATTACTAGAAGGGTTGAGTATATTTTTGTATATTTGTTACTCATTTGCATTTCCTTTTCTGTGGGATACCTATTCATATTTCTTGCCCATTTCTTATTGGATTATCTGTTTTATTATAGATATGTAGTAGTCCTTTATTTTTGATACTATTTTGTCGGTTACATATGTGACTTGCCATTTTTTGCTTCTTGTAAAGTATCTTTTGATAACAAAAGTCCTTAATTATATAATATGGTCAATTTTATCAGCGTTTGTATATTTAGCACATTCTGTGTCCTTCAAAAGTTCTTCACTAAAGCAAGGTGACAAAGATGATTCCCTATATTCCTACTAAAGGTGTATGGTTTTTCTGCCTGAATAGGAGTCTCTGATCTATCTGCGGTTAATTTTTGTGTATGGTGTGAGATGGGGTGCAAATTCATTTTTTCTTTATAGATAAACGCTTTTCCCAGGTCCTTTCGAAAATGGCCCCTCTTTTTCCTTGATCCACCCAGCCATATCTGACACAGGCCAGGATTCCTTAAATGCATTAATTTGTTCCTGAGTTCTCTGTTCCATGCGGGAACCACATATCACAACCACGCACATTTGTAATTATGGTAGCTCACACTTTATCTTGATCTCTGACAGAGCCCTCTCCTCCTCGTCCTTCTTCAGAAACATCTTGATTATTCCTGCCCTTGGCTCTTTCATTTTAGAATCCTCTTACCAAATTTAATGAAAACCCCTGTGGTAGTTTTAATCAGAATTGCATTGAACATATAGAACATCATGGGTGGTAGTTGGCATCTTTACAATATTAAATCTCTCTATATTTAAGTTTTCCTTACTGTCTCCTAAGATTTTATTATTTTACCTACAGAGAAGAATGCATTTCACATAAAATCAGAACTGCCACCTTAGGTCTCAAACACCTTGTATCCAGCATTTTCACTGCCCTTCTTTCATGTTCTCCAAAAGCCACATTCCCTCCTATCTCAGGCACTGTGCGTTTGGGGTTCTCAGCTGACAGAAAGTTCTTCCGTTTCCTTTCCCATGACTAACCCATTCTCGTATGACAGAGATCAATGTGTATACTGCTTCCTCAGAAAGGCCCATCCTCACAGTCTTACTTAAGTAGGACTCCACCCACTCATCTTTGTTCTCTAGCACTGTCTTCCTGCTTCGTGTCCTGAAAACATGTATCACAATTCACAAGTACTGTGTCTTTATTTATAAATGTGTCTTTCTGTATTACAAATGTTGTGAAGGCAGGAATCACATCTATATTAGTCACTACTTGAGAACTCAGTGCCGTATGCAGTACCTGGAAAAGAGTAGGCGCTGAAACCATTTTTTTGTTTGTTTGTTTTGTTTTGTTTCGTTTCATTTCATTTCGTTTTGTTTTGTTTTAATGAATGGAGGCTGGAGAGTTTCCTTTTGATGGCTGAGGTATAGTGATGGTGGTCAGGAATAACTCCTGACATCAGTTAACTGACAGATATAACCTGATAGGACCATCTAAAATCCTAAGATACTAGACTACAGGAGGTCCCAGTGACCAGTGAGTTTACATTTAACACATAGAGCCCTACTTCCAATAGGTCAGTTTGTCAAAGTGAGGAATCTTTTTTCCAGCTACATCTCATCTACCTAAGAGTACCCGGCATGAAGTCGGCACTCCATAAATATTTGTTGCATGGATAAAACTGTACTCCAAACTTGAATCAAAGTTAAGAGAGTAAATAGGCTCTCTTAACTCTTAAATATGGGCTTCTTTATGATGGCTTGATATTTTTAAAGAATGCATTCTTAATGTTAATGACATTGTAACAACACTACATGGTGTTAGGGAGATGGAGAGAGGAAAGTAACCCCATTCCCAGGCCCTCACATGCCAGCCATTTCGCGTGGGTTTATTTTTTTCTCATCTTTGTGCAATTATATCTTTTGCATGATTATGACCATATTGCAAAATTTGGGTTTTCGCTATGTCAAACATTTTCCAATTTCAGTGTAATCTCCTTAACTATCCCATTTAATGACTTTCTGATCCCCTGAGTACAGAGGCTGTATTTTACTTTCTAATCATTCTATTGTGGGGTATGTTGACTGATTTTCCTAGAAAGTAAGACAGAATTTTGGGGATATGATAAAATGGCCTGGATCTCTTTAAACAGCTGGTTAAACAAAGTTTGAATCTCTGCTTTCCTTTTCCCTCTCGGTAGATTTGTTAGTAGCAAGCAAAGACATTCCCGTGCCTTCCATTGATTGTAGTAATGTGCTCAAAATAATAACCCTCTTCATTCAATAGGAATGGGTCTGAGGGAGGAGATTAGAACAATATGCACACATTTGGATGGAAATCTATAAACCCAAAGGGATAGTTCTGTTTTCCTTCTCGTTTTAAAATTTAAGTCTCCGTGTGCTTATTAACTAACAAATGGAGGTGCATATGGGATATTCATTCATATGCCCCCTCTCCTCCCTAATACCATTCCCATGGCAGACATCTATAACCAGCCAGACCATGCTCTTCCCTTGGACCTTAACATGGCTTCAGGATCCTGCCCTCAGAACACTGGAGAGGGTTGTGACAATGTCATCTGTGATGCTTCACTGTCCTCTTTGTCCTTTCCCACCCCTGTGGAAGCATACCATCTGCAATTTTGGAAGGCAGTTCTTTTTAATGATGGCACTACTGCTTGGGATAAGGCACCTGCGCTGTGACTTCCTTCCAAGGAAGATGCCAGAGGGGGTAACTCAACCCCGGAAAGACTCTTCTAGAGTCCTTGGACAATTCTGACTAAAACACAGAGCCACAGGAGGACAGCAGCATGTGCGGTGGTTTCAAGACCGCGTTTGGAACATCCCTGCAGGATCTTATATGTACGGGCTGCTCTTCGCAGTGCTCACCAACACATGTATTCTGTAATTTTAGCCTTTCCCAGCCAATTTTTCTAACAATATTACAGGAAGTTTGGGTATCAAGAGAAAAAAAATCACATATAACCTCTTCCCCTCGCACAACAATTCTTTCCCCCTGTATTTTCTCTTTAATATGCATACATCTTTTACCTAACTATAATTACATAAAATTTGCTACTGTAATTTTTCATTAAGCATTTTATCACAATCATGATACTTTTATAGCATCATAGAAACAGCTTGTCTTTTTTAATGACTGCATAATTTCCCATAGAGTATATATACCCTAATTCACTTATCCAGTCCACTGCTGCTTTTCTCTATGTCTGATAACACAGTAATGAACCTAATATGCACACAACGATGGTATTGTGTGATGGTGGAAGGAACATGGCCTTCGGGTCAGGTTGACCTGGATTCAAATTCTCGTTTGAATATTACCTGCTAAATGGAAGACTTTGGAGCAAATTAACTGCTCTGAAATTGAGCTATAGTCTTAAACTTCTTTTTAAAATGCACATAGGAGAGGCAATATTCAAGCCTACAATTCAGGACTATTTTAAGAATTAGGTGTATGTTGCTACCCAGTAGCCATTCAGTGTCACGGCTGGTTTTCTTCCTCCTCTGTTCCATGTATTTCTGTCTTAGACATCCCCCCCCCTCATGAAATTACAGCGTTGAATAGAATGAACACCTTTGTAACTCTTGTTACGTATTACCAGATTGTTCTCCAAACATGTGAGATTGCACCAGCGTGAGCGTATGTTTTGAGTCTTACGCTCTTATGCCAATCACTTTGTCTGAGAAGCAGGCCTCTGGCAGCCCACCAGAGATTTGTGTCAGCTTTCATGATACCCTCAGAGCAGGCTGATGTGTGAAGAGCTCATCACACACGTTGGCAGATCCATTTCCACTGTCCTAGGACGTGCCGGAAACACGTTTGCTTCATCAACTCATTGTTGGCTCCCTCTCCCCTTTGCCCTTAAGTACCAAGTAAAGTGCCTGGCCTCTGACAATCTCCCAGAAGGTCCTGGGGGCCCCCACAAGAACCGAGAACTGAGGGACACAAAGCTATGTTGACGTAGGCACTGCCACTGACCTACTTGGATACCCCACCAGGCATGCCCTCCTGTGGCCGCAATTAGTTCATCTGTGGAAGAGCACTTGAGTGCCCTTGGAAGCTTAACCAGGCAGTGTGTCCTCTGTCATCAGCATCATCTGGGAATGTGCCATCTGAGGCCCCACCCCAGAGCTGCCAGGTGAGGGTCTGCATTGTTACAAGATTCAATGCTTGTTAGAGATTGACACGCAGAGCACTGAATTCTCTTCTGGTCAAGATTTTCTGTCCTGTTAGGAACATTTGCTGGGAGCCTCAGTTTAGAATTGTGCTCTCCCTGCACCAGGTCTGTATCATCTCAGGATTTCCCTACCACTGCTCGTGGATCTGGGTGGTAACAACCAACACCTTCCCTGAGTGACCAGAGCCATTTTGCTGAAAAACAGATCTTACTGTCACTGTCTTGTTTAAAATTCCAGCTATAGTTCCCAGTGGCTCTCAAGATAGTTTCTGAACCCCTCTTTGCCTTGATCACCAGGTCCCTCTAGGAATGACGGAGCCCTTGCTGGCCTCCCTGGCATCCATCCTCCCCTGGTTTTATATCCCCCTTCCCAAATCCCCAGGCTTTGCTTAATAGCCACACCGCACTCCCCATGTTCCTATCCTCCCTCTCTCTAGGAGCTCCTTCCCAAGCCTCCTTTCTTGCATTTAAAGCCTATGTATCCTTCAGAAGCACTCTAAAGGGCTTGAGGATCCTTCCAGGGACACTTGGTTCCTCTGAACCACCTGAATTAGAGGTCCCTTCTTGTTATGTTACTCTAGCACGTATTGCCCTATACTGTGATCGTTTATTTCTGTATCTGTCTGCAACTAGGCTCAGAATTCTTAGACTTCCAAGAACATGTTTTGTTCCCCCTTGATTTCCCAGAACCTGGGCTTCCTCCTGGTCTCTCCATCCTTCTCTGCCTGCTCTCAGGAGATCGAGTCTCAGACATCACTGAGCTGCCTTGTCTTCTTACTTTTTGTTCAGCAGAAGAAGGGGGAGGGAGGAAGGAAGGGGCCATCACTTCTCCATCTCCCTAGAGGAATGTTACTTCTCTCAAGATGACCTTCCATGTTCCAGAAACTGCTCCTTCCTCTACCCCCTCTCCCATACTAAGTAACGCCCTTTCACTGCACTGTGCCTTGTTTCCTTTGTCCCAGCTGTGGTGTAAATAGTTCCTTTATTAAACTTTCCTTGAATTACCCATTTGTTTCCTGCTAGGACCCTGTTGAGACCCCTGTTAGCAGTGCCACGCACCTCTCGGAGTGCTTGTCATCACGTAATTGACCTCAAGCCTTAAACCCTGCCAAGCGAGGGTCATTATCTCCATTCACTGCTGAGGCTTGGAGAGGGGATAGAACTCTCCTAAAGTCACACAACTAGTAAGGGAAACCTAGATTCCTGCTGCGTCGGATTACAAAAACCATCCGCTTAACGAGTCAGCCGTGGTGCTTTCTCTTAAGGCACTCAATAAATAATTACAGGACTGAGCCAGAGCTCCCAGTCATGATCAGTCCGCCTCACTGGGGTGCTCATGTGCTAGCATGTGGGAGTTCAAGAGGACAAAATGGGAGATGGAGGTCTGAACCAGCATGGGCCTACAAACCCTCTTCAGGTCCTCATTGTGTCTTCCCAGCCAGAACCAGCAAATCCTGAAGGAGTGGCACCCAGTCAGGACAGGGACCGGCCCAGGGAGACAGGTGGGAGAAACCAGATGGGAGCAGGAGGCTTCCTAGCCCTCAGCAGAGGGGGCTTCTCTGGGCGTGATTCTGTTGGCAGATCCCATCCAGCCTGAACATTTTTGCAGCTGAACAGAGGTATCGAAAGCCCTGGCCCTCCCCTCTTTTGCAACTGAATGGCGTGCCTGCCCTGATGGCTTTGGGAGGGTTCCGACATGAATTTCTGACACAAATATGCACTGTCTGGTATGTCAGTATCAAGGGAAAATTGCAGAAAGCGGATTGACATAGTATTTCTCAGCATTGGAAAGAAGTTTCCCATTCCAGATTAGTTTTGGGGGAAAAAAAAACAAAACCTTTTCAAACATCTGCAGAGCAGTGTCCGAATGGGCAGGGCTCCCTATAAAGAAGGCAGTTTATGAAGTTTCATGTTTTCATATCCAGTATAATCTTTATATAACAAGGGAAGCCTATCCTGGGCCACGAGATGATGCCTTCTGCTTAGAGAAGGCATCATCTTGTGCCTTCAGTGCCTTCGGAGAACCCAGTGCCCATGTTCAGTTTGTAGTTTCTGGGGAGCAAATCCATCCCCTAAGTGATGGTTTTTGGTGCTCAAGGCAATGCTTCTTCAGCTGGAGTCTGTGGAGTCCCCTGCATGGGACATCTACACATTTCTGCTTGGAGATGTGCAGGTTTTTCTGTTGGAGAAACATAATAGGATGAAAGGCCTTTTATGTTTTCTTTAGTCCTTAGCTTCTGTGGTACTTTTTAACCTGAATATGTTCTTGCCATATAGTAAGTGCTTAATAGGCAGTTCTAGAAAGGAAAGAAGGGGAAAGGGGAGGACAGGAGAGAGAGCAGACCTGACGACCCACGTCGGCTGCTTTCAAACCCGGCTGAGCTTGTAGACCTTAAAGTTTTGCAAAGACAGGGAGGTCCAGGTCCCCTTAAAGCTGCTGAATCAGAAGCTTCAGTACTTAGAATCGGAGCCCAGAGGAGTCCCCCATGCAACCAGATTTGAGAGGCACTGAAATCGCCCTGGACTGCCTCCTCTTCACTCCTACCTCAGCTCCAGCCAGGCCCTCAGCTTCTGCAGGACTCCTGCCTCCATCACCTGCTAGATCTTCCTGTGCTTGGTCATCTTCCCAAGACCCACCCTGCCCATCAGCCATCAGCGTAACCCAGGAAACACCCAGGCCAGCAGGCGCGGACGGCCTTGTACCAGTGGAACCCAGTGCAAGCTCCAGGCGTGCTCCTCAGTCTTCACAACCTTGTTCGTCTCCTGTCTGGACGTCTCCTACTTCCCTGTCTGTAATCCAGCAGCATCTTACACAAGCTGCCCTTTGCCTCTGTCCTTCTGTGTACATTGATGCTTTGCCGTCAAGACCCCTCTCCCTAACCCACTTCCTGTTTACTGGGGTAATGCCTGCTTCTCAGTCAGCTCAGTCGTTACCTCTTTTCAAGGAGATTGCCTCTCACCTCCTCCAAATGGGTTTTGCAGTCCCTGTGCAATATCCCGCGGTATATTTGTCATTGCATTTTAGCCGTATGTTTGTGTGCGCACGCATGTACATGTGTGTGAGTGAGCAAGTCACTAGATCTCAAGACCCCGACTTTGTCTTATTCACCACGGCTTCCCCAACATCTAGTACAGTGCTAAGCACACAGCGGACACTCAGGGAATGCTTGAGAAATGCATGACTTTATTTGACCTCCCTTTTTCTCCCAAAATGGACCCATACAGCCTTAGCTGTAGCGATAAGTTATTTAAGGTCTTATCTTCCATTTAAGAAATATGGAAAAGAAGAAGCATCTCCCTGGTCCTTGTCTTCTACTCTGGGTCTGTTTCTCTTCTAGTCCTCATCTGTTTGCCTGAGTCTGTCCTCTTGCATGCATGTATCACAGATGCATACCTTTCTTTAGCTTAGGATTCTTACTAGAACCATCTCCCTGTATATCTGGTTGCCATGCGAGACTCCCTCCTGCATTCTTGTCTTGGGAAGAAAGATGGTGCTAAGGATTGTTTTATATTTGCGCTCTCACCTGAAAACAAGCATGCCCACAGCTGCAGTGACAGAGTCTATTTCGCCACGCCCAGGAGCCGCGCAATTTGCTGTAATTGCTCCGCTCTTGGTGTGGTCCGACGACTGCCGCATCGTCCCCATAGATGCCGAGTCCGGTGACACCAGTTCTTCATGCCAGAACTGCAGTCACACGTGTACGTGAGAAAAGCCTTCTCCAGTGAGGCCTGCAGCAGGTCATCCTGCTTGCTGTTGGAGGCTTTTGAGACGCAGAATTCCCCTTCTACCGTCCTGCAGACTCCATCAGACCCGTATCGCTCAGGTGGGGAGACAGAGGGAGAGGTGAACCGTCAGTTACTAACCTTGGTGCTTTCCGCCAGGGGCTCCGGAAGCCACTGATGGAAGCATACATCCCGACCTCTACGAGTCCTAGGGCAATGCCTTTGGTGTAACCTTGAAAGCCGCAATCCTGGCTTTGTCGAGTTTCTATCAGTAAATTGAGAGTATTTGTTTGCACAGAGGAAGCGCACCTGTGACCTTGGATTCCAGCAGAGGGAAGCAGGGTTTTCTTTGTTGAGGTTTGGAAAAGCCTGCATGTCCAAAGTCACTGATGGGGCAGCAACAAAAATGTTTTTGGGGCAAAACAAACAAACACCCTTCTTTGAGACTGGTCCTTTCCACATCCAGATACCATTTGGTTAGTTTAGCAGATGCCAAGTGAATAGAGAGCCATAGGGAGCCGTTAAGTTGGGGTTTAGCACAAACTTCAAATTTGTTATAAAAACTTAGCTTTGATTTATCAAATGTAATCACAGCGACAGAAAAAGAAGACAATTTCAATTACTCGGAATCTCCCATTTTTCTGTTTCCGTGGTTCCTTCTAGCCCGTCTGTATGCCTGGGAAATTTTTATATGGCTGTGATTATTGCACCTCTATGACTTTGAATGCTTTTTCCTCACTTAAAAATATATCATAGTTACAACATTATTAGCATTTTAAGAGCTACATGATGTCCCATCAGGGGGTCCTACTGCAATGTATTTAACCACCCTGACATGGTCTCCAGTATTTCTCCTTTACAGATGAGGCCTCGGTGAACCTCTTCATGCATTTGCTTTTTTCCCCATCTTTAGACGACTTTCTTTAAATAGGTTTCCGGAGTTATGACTAGGATGTCAAAGAACATAGCCGCCTGCCATTTTTCTGGGGTCACACTGCCCCCTTTCGTGGTGCATAGCACCAGCCCATGTCGAATTTTAGTGTGTGTGCTGCCGAAGCGAGCACCCAGCCCGTGTCTCGACCGAAGGGCTATGGGCATGGAGGCCCAGGCCAGCGGGGCGCACGGCACAGGGTGAGCTCCGAAGGTTGGGACAGACTGAGGGTGTGGTGAAAGGGGACCGTGAACCGCGAACCACTTGAAAAAAGAGAGATCCAGCTTCAGCTTTGCCACCTGCCCCTACGTGGTTCGTGTGGGTCATTTGCTGAGGCCTGACACCTTGCCTGTAGGTGGGGGAATAATGAGACTCTGGCCGGGTGGTAACCAGGTCACTGACTGGGATGGGGGAGTGGAGGACCCTGCAGTCTGTGGGTTCACTTCTGACCCCTTTCGCTCTGTGCTCCTCTCCCCTAAATACATGTACACAGCCTCTCAGCAGTGTTTAGAGTGTGGCCCACACAGCCTGTCCCCGAAATCTGTCCTCTTCTGACTTTGCCCCCCAGTTGCGACACTAGCATCTCTTGCCCTGACTCCAGTAATGTCCCAGCTGTTCTCCTTGCTTCCACACTTGGCCCACATCTACCACAGTCCATTCTACAGGCAGCAACCAGTGTCCTTAAGATACTAGTTTATTCATGCCACCCTCCTGCCTGAAACCCATCAAAGGAAATGATGGTGACATCGGCAAGCCATT
Source organism: Nasua narica (assembly GCA_028533885.1). NCBI lineage: Eukaryota > Metazoa > Chordata > Mammalia > Carnivora > Procyonidae > Nasua > Nasua narica. The sequence continues at coordinate 106,047,789 of CM052811.1, read as the reverse complement.
ACCCTCCCACACCCTCCAACATCTCCTCCCAACACATGGGATTTACTTGTCGCTTCCTGAAAACACGCTATCAAGAACTTGACCAAACCCAGGTGAACCTGGACAGCACCCAAGAGCTTCTGGCCCTTCTTTGTGAACACAGTAGGGTAGAGACATAATGTCCTACACAGTTGGATCAGGTTCTTACTCGCAGGGTATCTTCTGGACGTTAAACATAGGACTCCTTTTTGGTTCTGAAGGATGAGGGGACCAGAAAAGTGGCTCAGTGATAGTGTATTAGTTTTCTAGGGCTGTCGTAACAAGTGCCACAAACCAGATATCTTAAACAAGAGAGGTTTATCCCCTCACAGTTTTGTGCCAGAAGTTCAAAGTCAAGGTGATGGATGATGGCAGGGTTGGTTCCTTCTGGAGACTCTGAAGGAGAATCTGTTGCCTCTCTCTTGGCTTCTGGTGGTTGCCCTTGGCATTTGTTGGCGTACCTCCAGCTCTGCCATGGTCTTCACGTAGCCTTCTCTTCGTGTCTCAGTCCTCCCTCTGACTGCCCCGAAAAAGGACATCTGTCATTGAATGTGGGGCCCACACTAATCCAGAATGACCTCTTCTTGAGATCCTTGACTTAATTATATTAGCAAAGATTCTTTTTCCTGATAAAGTCACAGTCACAGGTTCCAGATGAACATATCTTTTGGAGATATGCCCACCATTTACCCATTATAGGTGGTAAATCCTCTGGGAAAGTGCAGGGTGGGAGGAGCTTTCTGGAAACACCTTTTTAAAATATCTCTAGAGAGGAAAGACAGACTGCAGCTCATTTTTCAGAAAAATGGGATCTAATCAGCCCTTTCACTTTTGGGTGTTGTACGATGTCTACCTGAGGCCAAGGAGAAGCAGAAACTAAAGGGCAGTCCTTCATCCACCAGGAACTGATACCCAGGCTAACTGTGAGCCGATGGTGCACAAGCTGGATATGGCCCGGGGCGAGATTGAATGGTTCAAGACAGTGCAGTACTCCCTACAGAAGGAATCACTTCTCTAAGCAAGATCCTAGGACTGCCCTCTGGGGTCACTTCAACCTTTGCCAGGGGCTTCTCCTCCAGTGCTCCTCATTGATTCAGCAACCACCAGAACCCCTCTAGACAGCGTTTCCCAAAATGCCCCCCACCACCATAAGGTCTAGGAGGTCCTAGACAATGCCAGACTATTTCCCATCTCTGGGGGAACTTCATCGTCTGTGGACAGACCGAGGCAGACCGGAGTCCCCTCCAAACAGATTCCTCAGTGTCTCAGGCATCAGTGACGACAGGGGCAGGTTCACGAGCAGACGGCTGGACTGCAAGTCTAGCCAAAGCTCTTCCTGAAATAAGCCTAATGGAGAAAGAGGCAGAGCATATAACATCAACAGTGATTAGCCAGGGATAAGGAGAATAGAGACTAATTATTTTTCCTTTATGTTTTGTTTGCTTTCTTTCTCTCTGAGTTATCTGCTGTTTCTGACAAGCGTGCGTTTTGTTTGTAATCAGAACAAAAACTATATTTGCATAGAGGAGCGGGCAGTGGGAGCACAACAGAATGGAGTCCAAGAGCTCAGACATTTATCCAGATGGAGACTAGCTCGGCTTTCCGTGGTCATGAGAACCCCAAACTTGGGAGATGGTAGGATCTGGACAGTCGTAGTAAGACCCTCGTGGCTCACTTTTTCTCATCAAAATTATGCTTGTTGGCAACCAATCACCTGTAATAGCTGAAGACACACACACACACACACACCCCACTCACCCACAGCACCCCATATTTGAGGCTGCCATTATGGGGCTGCTATAACAAAGTTCCACAAACCTGGCATCTTTAAACAAAAGAAATTGATTCTCTCACAGTTCTAGAGGCTAGAATTCCAAAACCAAGGTGCTGGCAGCATCACACAGCCTCTGAAGGTTTTAGGGGAGAATGTGTCCCATGCCCTTTTCTTAACTGTGGATGTCGCCCGCCATCCTCGGCGTCCCTGGGCGTGTAGCTGTGTCAGGCCCCCCACCCTCTAGGCTTCTCCTGTCTGCGTCTCTTCCCCTCCCAGTGGTACTGGATTAGGGCCCACCTTAATGATCACATTCTAACCTGATTATATCTGCAAGGATCTTATTTTCAAACAAGGCCACAAGGTCCCACGCCCAGGTGGAGGGGGTAAGGACTTCAGCGTTTCTTCTTGGGGATACACAGTTCTACCCACAACAAAGCACTACATGCAATTATATCTTCCAGGCCCAGAGCAAAACCTGTCCCCATGAGACAACGTGTACAGTGATTGGGGACAACTGTCTTGAGCTCAGACCCTCCTTCCTCCCACACCCAGCGCGCTGTCGCCACACCCCCCGCTGATGAGCCCCACCCGTCGGTGGCATGGCTGTGATTACATTGTACACCCCGACACTTGGATCTGCACGGCCATTACCCTCCCAAGCCACGCGCCCTTCCTTTGTGTGGGCAGCAGGGGAAGAGTCAGCATCTCGTTCGGTCCCAAACCCCAGAGCTGCCTCTTCCCCTTAGGAAGCCAGAGAGAGGGAGAGGCCTTTGCCAGGATGCTCATCTACCCCCAGTTAGATCCCAGCCGAGCTCTCACCCACTCTGCTCTCTTGGTCCTCTGCTGACCCTCCACTTCTACGAGAGGCACCGGGAATGAAATGGCCCAATCAGGAGTGGGGAGGGGACCCGGAGAAGAGGACGGTGGAGGAGGGGGGCATTGGGGCAGAGGCACTCAAGCCTCCAGTTCCTGGGTCCACAGCGTTAACGTCCAAACCACATGCTCAGGGCTGAGCTGGGGAGGAGGATGGGGATGTTTAGGGCGAGGTTAAGCTCTATGAGGAGGAGAGGGTCTAAAGCAGAGAGATGTGCAAATGGGAGAAGCCGTAGAGACACACTTTGCCCCCTAATCTGGTAATTTCCTGCTGTCCCTATACCTGTAGGCACCTCAAAGCTCCCGCCAGTAGCCTCTGGTGAGCCCGGCTCGACCTCTGGCTTTGTCGCACACGGGGTAGGGTGGACCTGCGTGTGCCGTTGTGACACTAAAACGTGGGAAGTCATCGGGCCACACCCAATCCATGCGCACACTTGCACACTCACAACAGAAACCGGCCTCCTTAGAGCCATCACGGACTCTCCCTGTGGGCAGCACACCATGGGGGTCATGTTCATTCATTCGTTGGCCCATTCGCTTATTCAGTCTTTCCTGAGTCCCTCCCATGTGCCAGGAACCGTTCTAGACCGTTGGGAAACCTCAGTGGGCCAGACAGACACAAATCTTTCTCCTCCGGGAGCTGATGTTTTCGTTCAACTAGGAGGCCTCATGAAGACTTGGCGAGCCTTGGTCAAAGGCCAGAAGAGGCAGACTAGGTTTTTTAATGGCTTCTGCCTCTGCCTTCCCCCAGACCACCATGAAGGCCTCCAGCAAAGCCTCTCTCGCACGGACGGGGCTGGGGTATGTGCCGTGGCTGGGGCTTCCACGACGTAGCCTGGCCCAGACCCTCCTGGCTGGCAGCCTCCTGTCCCCATCTGAACCACAGGTTCTTTCTGCCTACATAGAACCCTCCAGATAGTCTGGAAGCTCCTCTTCCTCATGCAGGTAATCTGCATCCCTCTGTTCCTTTAGATAATGATTCTGAGGGCAAGCTGAGGGCCACAGTCCTCTTACCTTCCATGTATCGGCGACAGACCACACTTCCAAGATTGCTGGCTAGGTGGATTCCCTCTGCCCTGTGGGTTTGTTAGCCATCGCTGCGTTATGCCTAAAGCAGTTGTTTCTAATTGGGGGTCTTCACGGAGGCAGAGACCTAAGGGGAAGCACGTGGTCAGTTTGGGGGTCCTAATCCTGGGTCTCATCTGGACTTCTCTACTGTTCAGTTCTGACACTGTGAAGGAGCCTCTTCTGACGGAAGCGTAATGTTAGCCATCGGTGTCAAATGTCACATTTTCTAGTTGGGACATTTAAAAAGGGAAAGAGAAACAGGAAGAAAATAATTTTAATAATGTATCTACTTAACCCAGTATATCCCAAATTGTATCCTTGTAACATGTAATTAATATAAAAATATTGAGATAGGTTACAGTCTTTTTTTTTTTTTTTGCAGACTCAGACGCTGAGATACAGTGTGTATTTCCCGCTAATAGCACATTTCAATCCATTCTAACTACATTTCAGGTGTTCAGCAGCCAAATTTCAGTTTCCTCATGGGTACAAGGGTCATATGAATAGGTGTCCTGTGTCACTATGAGAACAAAATGAGTTTCTGTGTGAGAACTCCTAGAGCACTGTAGGGCATCCATAAACGTCAGGCTTTCCTCACCTTCACATTACTCATCCATTTTGAGCATGTTGGGCAGGAGTTAATGTTTGCCTCGAAATACAAATGAATTTTTGAAACATTATAGATATTAGCTTGTCCATTATTTTGTGCTATTTTGTTACTTTTCTCCAGCTGTTATTTTCTTTTTTTTTATTTTATCCCTAAAACGTCCGGGAAGATTACTCTCTGTAGGTGGTTAAATTGCGTCCTCCACCCCCCAAAAGATATGTTGAGGTCTTAATCTTCAGTACTTACGAATGTGGCTTTATGTGGAAATAGGGCCTTTGCAAATGTCATTAAGATCAAATCATACTGGATTATGGTGGGCCTAATCCAATAACCACTATTCTTATGAGAAGGAAATTTGGACACAGAAGCACATACAGAGAAAAGACCGTGTGGCAACAGAGACAGAGATTGGAGTGATGTCTACAAGTCAAGGAATATCAAGGAAGCTAGGAAGCGGCAAGGAAGGACCCTCTCCTAGTGCCTTCAGAGATAGCGTGGCCCCACCCACATCTTGATTTTAGAGTTCTAGCATCTAGAATTGTCAGAAAATAAACATTTGTTTTGGAAGGTGCCCAGTTTAAGGTCATCGTTACAAGAAACAGCCCAAAGAAACTAGTATACTTCCAGTGAACTGTTTCCGCTTCCTCTGCCTCCATTCTATCCCTCAGCCCACTGTGCTGTGCTGTTGGCGTTCACCCTGCCCCTTATATTCCCAGATGCCTGAAAACTTGACTGCCCTGGGGGGCTGTGCCTCTGACCTGGATGTTGGACATGCAAGACCAGGGGAGCCAGTCAGTCTCCGAGACTCTGAGCTCCATGTGGCCATCTGGGACGGGTACGTCTCTGGAACTCTAGTAGTCCGTGTTCTCACCTGCGCTTGCCCATGCAGAAATTGGCCTGACTGGGGAAATCCCCAGAGACTTAGGGCCTCAAAGAATAATCAGGTAGTTGTTTTGTTCAGAAATAGGAGAAGGGATAAGAGGACACCCTTCTTGTGTGTGTTCTCCAGAAAGAAAAAAGACGGGATGCCCAGGAACTGAGGACTCTTCACGGAGAAGAGCACAGGTGTTTGTAGGGGCTAAGATCCAAGAAGGCCAGATTACAGAAGGTGTGGGCCATGGGCTTATCTTGTAGGTTGTGGGGCACTCAGGGATAGGCCAGTTTGACCAGGAATTTGCCTGTTGGAATTTGAGCTTCATTCAGAAACACAAGACTCCATATTGCAGCGTGAGACCCCCAGTTCTCCTTGAGGACAAAGTTTGATGGAGCATCTGTTCTGGGTCCTTCACTTGCTAATGTTTTATTCCCCTTTTTCCTTCTGCAACTTCTGTGATACCCTGAGGTAAACTATAGGCTTTGGTCACCTTTCTCTCTTCTTTTTCACTCTCGCAGAAACACCATTACATCCCTTAGACTCTGAGTGAAAGGAAGAAGTAACACACCCACAATTGATCCCACGCCCCCTCCAAGAAATCAAGCTGTTTCAAGTTCTTGCCCACATCTAGAAGGATTTTTTCATTGTTACTGTGATATTATAGATATGATCTGATAACATATTTCTTCTACTTAGTGTTATGTCAGAAACCTTTTTTCCTCCATGTTGCTAGATCTTGTCATTATCTTATTCAGTGACTGTGTAATATTTCATCAAACTGATGGACTCTAATTTACTTACCAGTTCCCCTGTTACTGGACCCTGTTCCTCTAATACAGATAATGCTATTATCTCTATAACCAGGAGACCAAATGCTGACACAGCAGATCCAGTCAGAAGCCGCTATGAATTATGCATAGGGTTGGGTTGCAAGCAGTCTCTTCTCTTTAACTTAGGAGCAGCAAAGAGGCCAGTGGGTCCCCGGGAGTGGAGAGGAGCTGAAGGACATAGAAAATAACAGGGGATTTTCGAAGATAAATCTGGGATTGGATGAGTTCAGGAAGTATAATTGTTTCCCGCGGCTTCTGTAACTAATTACCACGACCTTAGGGGTTTAAACAACCGAAATGTATTTCCTCACAGTTCTGGCCCCAGAAGTCCAAAATCAAGGTACTGACGGGATCAGTTTCTTCTGGCGGCTCTAAGGAAGGATCTGCTCCGCGCTTCTCTCCTAGCTTCCGGTGGCTGCCTGGGATCAGGGTCTCTGTCTCCCCGTTTCATATGGTCTCCTCCTCAATGTGTCCTCCACCCCTCTCTCCTTTTATAAGGATGCTCGTCATTGGATGTAGGGTGCACTGTAATCTAGGTCTCTCTCATCTTGAAATCCTTAGCTGAATAACATTTGCAAACACCCAATTTCCAAATAAGGTCACAGTTCCCGCTTCCCAGTGGACACATCTATTAGGGGTCAGGATTCCACCCACCATGGGAAGAGAAGGCACTGAGATTCGTGAGCACTGTCGTATATTGCAGGTTCCTGTTACATGCATATCACCCCATAATCTGCTTCTCTTTATCAACAATATATTAGAAACATCTTTCCATGTCAGTGTGTAGAGGATCTCCTGGGTTCATTTCTGTTGACTGCTGAGTGCTACCTAGCATGCAGTTCACTGTTAGGTACCTGTGTCTCATTTTTCTTAATCTTGTGAATTAATAATGTTTCATCATTATAAATAATGGTGATGAACATCCTCATGTGTGTATCACTATCTCTTGTGGACTTTGTCCAAGATATCTAATGAGTTGTTTCGATGCCATTAATCAAGTATCTCTTCTCTACAAACTAAATAATTACATATATATATGTAGACATATAGAATATATATGTGTATGTAGACTTAACATCTGTTGAATATTTACTAAATGTCAGATGTCAGGCCCCATGGGGGCATTTCTATACATTATTTCATTTACAGTTAATTATATTAGAAACCTCTGAAATAGTTAACGTTATTATCCCAGCTTTCATCTACTATGTGGAAGAAGAATGCTTTCCAGAAAAGTTAGTCAGCTTGCCTGTTGGTCCCATAGCTATGAGAGGCAGAGCTAGGATTTGAACCCAGTGCCCAGCCATGTAAACACCAACTACTCTTGTCTTTTACACTGAATTTACACACACACACACACACACACACACACACACACACACACACACTCTATCTCTGGGCAGTACTCAGCTGTATCGTCTTTTGGTCTGTTTTGCTCTGCTACCACAGGGTTTTAACCTTGTACTTTTATAACACATTAGTAATATCTGAGAGTCTTGTCCCCCACTTCCCATTTTCAGAAGTTTCTTGGATTTCTCATCTATTTGTTTTTCCAAGTAAATAAATGGTGGAGAATTTTGTTAAGTCACAATATAAATGCTATTGGATTTATATTGTACCTGCATTGAATTTATATTAATTCAGGAAGAATTGATACCTTTGCAATATTGAATTTCTTACCCAATAACTAGTATGACTCTATAAAATCTTTCATGTTTCTGAATAGGATTTCATAGCTTTATTCATGTAAGTACTTCACATTTCTAGTTAAGCTTGTTCTTAGATTTTTTTTCTGACTTCCATGAATAAAATTTTTCTTACATTACATTTTCAAACTGATCATTACTTTCATTACATTTTCTGTTTGTTATACATTATGAACCTATTAGCTTTTTTATATTAATTTTGCAACAAGCTACCTTTGTTAATTTTTCTAGTCATTTCTTACGTGTTTATCAGCTGATTTGCTGAGGCTGACTTGCCAATAATAATCATTTTTCCTTCCATTTTAACCACAGGCATATCTTTTATTTCAACCTCTTGTTTAATTGCTTTGGCAATTAAGTCTGGAATAGAGGACATTCTCGTCTTATTCTGAATCCAGTGGATATACTTCGATTTTTTAAGCGTTAAACATGAAGTAAGATTCAGATATGAGAAACCTTACTTTTTTTTATCATGTTAAAAAGTAGCCATTTCTTTCTTTCTTTTTTTAATTTAATTTTTTTATTAACATATAATGTATTATTTGCCCCAGGGGTATAGGTCTGTGAACCATTCAGCTTACACATTTCACAGCACTTACCATAGCACATACCCTCCCCGGTGTCCATCACCCAGCCACCCTGTCCCTAACCCCCTACCCGCAAGCCACCCTCAGTTTGTTTCATGAGCTTGAGTCTCTTATGGTTTGTTTCCCTCCGGATCCAATATTGTTTCATTCCCCCCACCCCCACATCCCCCCACCCTGCCTGTCAAATTTTTCATATCAGAGAGATCATATGATAATTGTCTTTCTCTGACTGACTTATTTCACTTAGCATAATACCCTCTAGTTCCATCTGTGTTGATGTAAATGGCAAGATTTTGTTTCTCTTGATGGCTGCATAGTAGTCCATTGTGTATATATACCACATCTTTATATATTCATCTGTTGATGGACATCTAGGTTCCTTCCATAGTTTGAGTGCCCATTTATTTCTGTTTTACCAAGTATTTTATGAGGGATGGGTGTGGAAGTTCTGTAAAAGCCTTATAGGGAGCTATTGACTTCCATGCAGTATTTTTTGAACAGAGGCGGACAATGCAGTAGGCAGTAAGCTGAGTCACTCCCCTTGTGGGCAGAGATGGTGCTGGGCTGGAGGGGAGGTGAAATTTCAGAGAATTAGCCTAAGGAGGCCACTCTGATGGGAGATATCATTTAAGCAGAAACTTGAATTCAGTGTGGGGTGAGCTGCGTGAGATCTTCAGGAAGATATCAAGCCATAGAATCAGTAATGATCAGTGATCTTCTCTTTGACCTCTCAGCGTAATAATGAATGGAGGCACTCTTCCTAATATTGAATCATCGTGTACAGCCAAAGTAAATCTCATCTCACCATAATGTAGAGTCATTTGCATAGGCTGCTAAGTTGACAGTGTTTAATTTTAATTTTTTGCATCCGTATTTGTAAGTTAGTTTGTCCTGAGGATTTCTAAGTCATTCTGTGTCAAGTTTTGTTTTGTATGTTAGACTAGCTTAAAGACAGGAATTCTTATGTTCTCTCTCCTTTTTTTGGTGTAGTACCATTTCACTGAGGTAGGAATTACCTGCTTCTTAAAGGACTGAAAATATTCTCTTATAAAACCAGATGTCCCAATGCTTTGGGTGTCGGAAGGGAACAGAACTCACTTGAACATTCTTGTGTGGTTTAGTTTATTTGATGTTTATGGATTTATTTCCTTGTTTTTTTTTTAAGTCAAATTTGTTAGTTTCTGATTTCTTGAAAATTTATCCAGGTTTTCAAATAGGATACTGGTAAGGTTGGAAAAACTCTTGTGCCTTATCATTCTAATTTTATCTTTGTCCATGGTAATTTGCCTTTTCTCATAAATAATTTTTATGTAATAATTTAATTAAGGTTTTTTTCCCATGTCTTATTTACACTTAATAAAAATTGCCCTTTTAGCAGGACAGTGTAATGAATTTTGACAGATGTGTGCAGTTACGGTAGTACTTACTACCACAGTCAAGATACAGAATATTTCTGTAACCCCAAAAAAGTTTCCCTCTCCCCAGACCTTGGAAACCACTGGTCTGATTTTTGTCCCTATAGTTTTGCTATTTCCAGAGCATCAAATAAATAGAATCTCACAAGATGTAGCTTTTTGGGACTGATTTCTTTCATGAAGCACAATACTTTCAAGGCTTACCTGCATTGATGCATGTGTCAGTAGTTCATTTCTTTTTGTTTCCTTTTTTATTGAGATATAATTGACATATAACATTGTATTAGTTTAAGGTGTACAATGTAATGATTTGATATGTGTCCATATTGCAAAACGATTACCACAGTAAGTTTAGCTAACATTCATCAATTTGTTTCCCATTTGCTGAGTAATACTCCATTGTATGAATACACCAATTTATCCATTCATGGATGGAAATTTAGGTGGCTTCCAGTTTTGTCTACTATGAATATTTGTTTACAAGTCTTTACATAGACATATATTTTTATTTCTCTTGGGTAAATATGCAGCATTGGGTTTGCTGGGTCATATATAAAGTATATATTTAACTTTATAGGAAACCACCATTATGTTTTCCAAAGTGGCCGTACCATTTTGCATTTCTAAGAGCAGTATATAAAAGTCCCAGTCATTTCGTGCTCGCTTCGGCAGCACATCTACTAAAAAGTCCCAGTCATTTCATATCCTTCTCAGGACTTTGAGTTGTCTTTCTCCCTTTGCCCTTTGGCCATCTTAATAGGTGAATGGGTAAGGGGTAAGATACCATTGTGGGGGGCACCTGGGTGGCTCAGTGGTTTAAAGCTTGTGCCTTCAGCTCAGGTCATGATCTCAGGGTCCTGGGATCGAGCCCCGCATCGGGCTCTCTGCTCAGCAGGAAGCCTGCTTCTCCCCTTCTCTCTCTGCCTGCTTCTCTGCCTACTTGTGATCTCTCTCCTATCTGTCAAATACGTAAATAAATAAAGTCTTTAAAAAAAAGATATCATTGTGGTTTTAATTTAGGTTCCCCTGACTGATAGCATTAAGCATTTTTCATGTGTTACTCCTTTCTGTAGATCTTCTTTGGTGAAGTGTTTGTTCAAATCACTTGCCCATTTTAAAACTTGGATAATCTCTTATTTTTGAGTTATAAGAACTTTGATTCAGGATAGATGTCCTCTGTTTTCCTCTGTTAGATATCTGTTTTGTAAATAGTTTGTTTTTGTTTGTGACATCCCTTTTTATTTCCTTAACTGTGTCCTTTGAAGGACAGGAATTTTTAATTTTGGTGAACTCCAACTAATCAAAGGCTTTTTATTTTGTGCTTTTTAGGTCATATCTAAAAAAGGTTGGCCTAGCCTAAGGTCATAAAATGTTTTGTTTTGCATGGATTATTGAATATGGTGGAAGGGGGTGGGTTTTTCCGTTTTTTTACATACAGATGTTTGCTCCAGTACCATTGATTAAAAATACTACCCTTTCTTTTCTATGATTTATTTCCTTAAAGTTTTGGTAGAATTGCCCAATGAAACCATGTGGGTTTACGTTTTTCTTGTATAAAAGATCTTTATATTACAAATACAACTTATTTAATAGATATGGGGTAATTGGGTTATCTAATTGCTCTTGAATGAACTTTGATAGTTTGTGTCTTTCATATAGTTTATTTAATCCATGCTATCAAATTTTATTGGCATAAAGTTGCTCCATATCATTCCCTTTTTTATAGATCTTAGATATCAGACATTTGTCTGTAGTGTCATTTGCAATTATCTTCTCCCATTGCGTGGGTTGCCTGTTTGTTTTGTTGACTGTTTCCTTTGCTGTGCAGAAACTTTTTATCTTGATGAAGTCCCAAAAGTTCATTTTCGCTTTTGTTTCCTTTGCCTTTGGAGACATATCCTGAAAGAAGTTGCTGTGGCTGATGTCGAAGAGGTTACTGCCTATGTTCTCCTCTAGGGTTTTGATAGATTCCTCACATTGAGGTCTTTTATCCATTTCGAGTTTATCTTTGTGTATGGTGTAAGAGAATGGTCAAGTTTCATTTTTCTACGTATAGCTGTCCAGTTTTCCCAGCACCATTTATCGAAGAGACTGTCTTTTTTTCCACTGGATATTTTTTCCTGCTTTGTCAAAGATTATTTGACCACAGAGTTGTGGATCCATATCTGGGCTCTCTGTTCTGTTCCACTGGTCTCTGTGTCTGTTAAAATGGCCAAAATCACAAGACAGTAACAACAAATGTTGGAGAGAATGTGGAGAAAGGGGAACCCTCTTACACTGTTGGTGGGAATGCAAGTTTATGCAGCCACTTTGGAAAACAGTATGGAAATCCCTCAAGAAATTAAAAATAGAGCTACCCTATGACCCTGCCATTGCACTACTGGGTATTTACCCCAAAGAAGCATATGCAGTACAAAGACGGGCCACATGTACCCCAACGTTCATAGCAGCAATGCTGCTATGGTGATTATAGCCACAATCACCAAACTGTGGAAAGAACCGAAATGCCCTTCAAGAGATGAATGGATAAAGAAGATATGGTACATATATACAATGGAATATTATGCCTCCATCAGAAAGGATGAATACCCAACTTTTGTATCAACATGGACAGGACTGGAAGAGATTATGCGGAGTGAAATAAGTCAAGCAGAGAGATTCAATTATCATATGGTCTTACTTATATGTAGAGCATAAGGAAAAACATGGAGGACATTGTGAGAAGGAAAGGGAGGGTGATTGGGGGGATATTGAAGGGGGAGATGAACCATGAGTCCATGAGAACCATGAGAACCACTCTGGACTCTGAGCAACAAACTGAGGGTTTTGTAGGGGCGGGGGTGGTGGGTATTGAGGGCACATATTGCATGGGGCACAGGGTGTGGTGCATGAACAATGAATCTTGTAACACTGAAAAAATAAAAGTATTTGGGGAAAAAAAAGAAAAAAATAAAAGAACAAAAACAAAACCTCCAAAAAAAAAAAATAGCACTCCCTTTTTTTGTTTTTGATGTCTCAAACATCTGTGATGATGTCTCTGCTCTTATTCTTGATATTAACAATTTATATCTTTTCTCTTTTCTTTCATGATTAGTCTGGCTAGAGATTTGTCAATTTTTTGATCTTTTCAAAGAATCAGCTTTTGATTTTTGCTATGATTTTTCATGGTTTTTCTGTTTTCAATTTCACTGATTTCTGCTCTTTATTTCCTTTCCTTTGCTTCCTTTATATTCAATCTTCCCTTCTTTTTCTACTTTCTTAGTGTGCAGCTTACATTATTGACATCAGAAATTTCTTACTTTCTAACGCAGGCATTTTAATGCTATAAAGTTCTGTTCGGGTACTGCTTTAGCTGGCCCCCAGTATCCCACCTAGTTGAATATACTCTGTTTACATTTTCAATCAATATGAAGTACGTTGGTTTCCCTCGTGATTTATTTTTTGGCCTGTGGGTTATTTATAAGTGTTTTGTGGATTTACAGATATTGGGGGACTTTCCAGATATCTTTCTGGAATTGATTTTTAGTTTAAATCCACTTGATTGGAAAACACATTTTCTATGATTGCAGTTTCTTTTATATTTGCTGAAATTTATTTTATAGCCCAGTATACGGTTTACTGCGAGGAGTGTCCCAGGTGCACGTGAAAAGAATACATATTTTGCTATGGTTAGATGTGGTGTGCTCTAAATGCTAATTAGGTCAGGTTGGGTTATAGTTTTGCTCACTCCTTTCTCTAGGTGTAATGATTATCTCCTGTTCTGTCAGTTATGGGAGCAGTACTGGGAGTTTAACTGCGGTTGTGGATTTGTATATTTCTCTTTTCAGGTCTATCAGCTTTCGTTTTATGTATTTTTGTTTTGTTTTATGTAGCTCTGTTATTAGGTGCATTTTAGAATATTTTTATATTTCTATTTTTTATTGATTTTTTTTTAGCTGTTGGTTTATCTGTTATGTGTTTGCTTTCCAACCAATTCAATTTTAAATATGCCTTTGAATTTTCTTTTTTATTACTTTTTATTTTATTAGTTCCTCCTTCTTACCTTGGATTTTCATGAGAATTTTTTTTTTATTTTCAATGTTTTTTTTTTTCTTTTTGAATTAAATGCCTTCAATAATTTATTTTCACTCTTTTTGTACATAATGAAATAGGCAATTTTGGCAGCATTCCCTAAGTTTTTGTAGGAAACATAATAGTTATTGCTCTTTTCTAAAATCTCTGGAACAAAATGTGGTTTTTATTTTATTTTTTTTAATTAAATTCTGAGTAGACTTTTTAAAATTCCCAAATGGTTTGGGTTTTTGTTTCTTTGTTCCTACTTGTATTTCTTTCTAAATTTATTGAGTTGTCAGAGACTGTAGTCTGTTCTGCTTTTAAAATTATAAAGTTTTCTTTTAACCCAATCAGGTAGTATGAAAGCAGTCAAGAAAAGAAGTAACAAATCTATAAGACTATTTTCTAATAAAACTATTTACAAAAGCAGAAAGAAGGCAGGTTTTGGCACATGGGCTGTGTCAAACGCTGTCCCGAAGGGACCAATAAAATATTAATTTGCCTTATCTTCGTTATCTTGTATTTCCTTTAATATTCTTTCTGAAACTAACAGAAAACAAAATAAAATACAGTCACAAATTATTTCAGACTGCTTCACCTTTTAAATATTTTGCTTACCAACAACTTATTGGCATTTTTATAATTTGAGAAATTGTTAATTCATCAATTTGTACAAATACTACATTTAATTTGACATTATTCCTAATTTAGTTCCAATTTTACTATAGTATAATACTCCATTTTAGGACATAGCAGCTTAGATTTAATAGTTCTATCAGTTAACATCTTTTCCTTTATAATTTCATTATTATATTGCAAGATACATTATTCTGTTACCAGATTTAACTCTATGGTCATCCATGTATAAGCAGCATGTAATTTTCTATTAACAAGAAAGAAATTCAGGCTGGGTTTAACACAAAGGTTCCAGTTTCCTATTTAAGGGGTAGGGGTTATCTCTTTTGAAGATCATTTTTGATAGGCTTTACAGATTCTCTAAATGTATTTCCAAATTGCATTCTAGTAGAATAGTTCGTTTTTCTTGACTTTACCATGAAAACCTTATCTTACATGATAACCAAACTTTCCTAACTAAAATACATTTATGTTCAATGAATTAAAATTCGACCTCTGTTACTTACCATATACTCATAAACCATTAGGTCCAACTCTAGAAGTCCTATTCTGTTCCACTGAATTATTCTCTGTTTCTCGGCAAATAATGTATTATTTTCTTTATAATGACTTTATTGTTAGCTTAATAAAAGGAAATGGTTCTTCTTTCTTTTTATAGTTGCTTTTTTTTTCTTTAGTGATGCCATGCAGTGTTTCTCTTTCTCCATCTGGCTTATTTCACTTACATAATGCCCTCCACGTTCATCCATGTTCTCACAAATGGCAGTTATTTTTTTTTTTAAGACTGAAGAATATTCCACTATATATATAGAAGAATACGCCACTATATATTTAACAAACACACACACACACACACACACACACAATCACACACCACACTTTCTTTATCTATCCATTTCTCTGTCACAGAAACATAGGTTGTTGGCCATTGGGAATAATGCTTCAGTGAACAGGGGAGTACGGATTTTTCTTCAAGATAGTGATTTCATTTCCTGTGAATATATACCCAGACGTGAGATTGCTGGATCATATGGTAGCTCTATTTTTAATTTCTTAAGAAACCACCATATCATTTGCCATAGCAGCTGTACCAATTTACATTCCCACTAACACTATACAAGGGTTCCTTTTTCTCTACATCTTGACCAGCATTTGTTATCTCTTGTCTTCTTGATGAAGGACATCCTCACAGGTATGGGGTAGTACCTCATTGTGGTTCGATTTGCCTTTCCCTGATGATTACTGATGTTGAACACCTTTTCATATATTTGCTGGCCATTTATATGTCTTCTTGGGAAATATATATTCAAAATAAGTTCCTTGCCTTTTTTTTTTCCTGGCTGTTGAATCATGTGAGTTCCTTGCATATTTTGCGTATTAATCCCTTATCACATATGTAGTTTGCAAATATTTTCTTCCATTTCATAGATTGCGTTTTCATTTTGATGGTTGCTTTTGCTATTTAAATTTTTTTTTGTTTGGTTTAGTCCCACATGTTTATTTTCGCTTTTGTTGCCTTTGCTTGATGTCAAATACAAAAACTCATCTCTAAGACCAGTGTCAAAGAGATTACCTCTCATGTTTTCTTCTAGCATTGTTACAGTTTCAGGTCTTACATTCAATTCTTTAATACATTTTGACTTGATTTTTGTGTATGATGTAGAATAAGTCTCCAGTTCATTCTTTTGCTTGTGTATGTCTATTTTCTCCAGTATCATTTATTGAAGAGTTTATTCTTTCCCCACTGTGTATTTTTGAGAGCTTTGTCAAAAATTAATTGATCATATGTGTATTGGTTTGCTTCTGGGCTCTTTATTCTTTTCCATTGGTCTCTGTGTCTGTTTTTATGCCAATACCATACTGCTTTGATTACCAGAGCTTTGTAATATAATTTGAAATCAAGAAGTATGATGCTACCAGCTTTCTTCTTTCTCAGGATTGCTTTAGCTATTTGGGGTCTTTTGTGACTCCGTATGAGTTTGATGATTGTGTTTATGTGATAAATGTCATTGGGATTTTGGTAGACTGCATTGAATCTGTAGATGGTTTTGCATAGTGTGGACATTTTAACAATATTAATTCTTCTAATTCATGACCATGGACTATCTTTCCACTTATTTGTGCCTTCTTTGTTGTTGTTGTTGTTGTTGTTTTCATCAGTGTTTTACAGTTTTTGTAAAGTTTTTTTACCTCAGTTTAATTTATTCATAAGTATTTTATTTCTTTTGATGCTTTTTGTAAATGAGATTGTTTTCTTAATTTCTCTTTCCAACAATTTTTTTCTTAGCATATAGATGCAACTGATTTTGTGTTTTACAACTTTACTGAAGTTTCCATTTATTCTGATTGTTTTGGTAGAGTCTTTTGGGTTTTCTGTATATAAAGTCATGTCATTTGCAAGCAGAGATAATTTTACTTCTTCCTTTTTGATTTGGATGACTTTTCATTATTTATAACTCTGGCTAGGACTTCCAGTACTATGTTGAGTAAATGTGGTAAATGTGGACATCCTTCTTTTTCTGATCTTAGAGGAGAAGCTTTCAGCTTTTTACTCTAGAGTATTATGTTAGCTGTGAGGCTCATTAGATATATTCTTAATTACGTTGAAGGACATTCCATCTATACCTAATTTGTTGAGAGTTTTTAATCATGAATTTTGTCAAATGGTTTTTCTGTATCTATCGAGATGATTATGTAATTTTTATCCCTCATTTTGTTAATGTATGTCACTTTCATTGATTTATGTATGTTGAACCATCTCAGAAATAAATCCTACCTGATCATGGTGTGATAATCATTTTTAATGTACTGTTGAATTCAGTATACTAATATTTTGTTGAGGATTTTGCATCTATGTTCATCAGGTATATTGGCCTGTAAATTTCTTTTATCATAGTGTCTTTGTCTGGCTTTGGAATCAGGGTAATTCTGACCTAATTTGGTTAGATTGAAAGTGTTTCCTCCTCTTTAATTTTTTGGAAGAGTTCAAGAAAGATTGGTATTAATTCTTTAAATATTTAGTAGAATTCACCAAAGAAGCCATATTTTCTTTGTTCAAAGGTTTTTGATTATTGATTTAATTTTCTGTTCAGAGATTAATTGGTCTGTTCAGATTCCTTAGGATTTATTTTTTTATATTTATTTTTTATGATTCAATCTTAGAAGTCTTGTATACTTCTAAGAATTCATCCATTTCTTCAAGTTATCTAATTTGTTGTCTTAAATTGTTCATAGTAGTTTCTTATGAGCCTCAGTATTTGTGTTACCAGTTGTAATGTCTCCTCTTTCATTTCTTGTTTTATTTGGGCTCTTCTCTCTTTCTTCTTAGTTTGTCCAGCTAAAAGTCTGTTAATTTTATCTCCAAAAATCTAGTCCTTAGTTCCATTGATCTTTTCTCTTGCATTTCTAGTCTCTACCCCTTTGTTTCTTAGACATACAGTTTGCCATGTGAACTTTAAAATAATTTTGTACTCAATTTTATGAATTAAAGTCATAAAACTGAACGACATTAGGTTCCATTATTGTATTGGCTTTGGAAGGACTGACATGTTTAGTATATTGAGTTTTCTCATTCACACATACACTGTCTCTAATTGTTCAGGACATGTTTGTATGTCTTCAATAAAGTTTATTGTTTATTTGCTTTTTTAAAATGTTAAGTCCAGAACCATTCTTGTCAAATGTATTCTTCATATTATTTTAGTTTCTAATAATGAATGGGGTTTTTTTTTTGCTTTTGATTATTGCTATTGATCTTTATGTATATAGTTCAGTTCTAGTCAAATTAGCAACTCCTGTATAAACTACAGTAGTTTTATAGTAGTTTTAAAAATAGTCTCTCAAATTTTGAGTTTACTGTCTCATCATTTTCAGACCTATTCAGTTTTGTCCCTTCATTTTCAGTATTTTTCTTGGATATTTCATTTCCTGAGTACGTGCTTTCACATAAACAATATTAAATAGAAATGGAGATGGTGGATATGTCTTTTTTGTTCATGACTTTGAAGGAAATGGCTTCAGTATTTTACTCTTTAATGTGAGGTTTATTTTATTTTTTTAAAGATTTTATTTATTTATTTGACATAGAGAGAGAGATCACAAGTAGGCAGAGAGGCAGGCAGAGAGAGAGGGGGAAGCAGGCTCTCTGCTGAGCAGAGAGCCCGATGTGGGGCTCGATCCCAGGACCTGAGATCATGACCTGAGCTGAAGGCAGAGGCTTTAACCCACTGAGCCACCCAGGCGCCCTAATGTGAGGTTTATTGAGGGGTTTTTGTTTGTTTTTGTTTTTTGGTGGGTTCTTTTTTTTTGAAGAGCCCTTATATTTAAGTAGTGCCCATCAATTCCTATTAGGATATTTACTGGATTTTATCGAATGTATTTTGGCAAAAAAGAAAAAACCAAAGAAGACTCCATCTATGACAAGTGCCAGGAAATCTCAAATTGTCTTAAGCAAAAAGTGAACCCATTGGCTTTAATAGCCAAAAATACACAGGATAAAGCTGACTTGAGGCCAGCTTGTTATAAAGGTTCAAACTGTGTCACCAGGATCTGGTATTTCTTATAGACTCTGCCCTTGTGGCTACTTAATAGGGCTGCATCAACTCAAAAATCCATGCATTTAGCTTCAAATCCAGTAATGAGGGAAGTGATAGGTTTTCCTAGAATTCCATAAGATATCTTATTTCATCTCATTGGCTTTGGAAGAGCCATAGGCTTGCCCCTGAATCGGAGAATCTTTATAACCAGGGTAATGTGATGTATTGATTGGCTTAGATGTATAACACAAGCTTCACCATCAGACTGGGTAGAGACCCATCCCGTACTCCTCTGCTGAGTGGAAAGGAGCAGGTGCATCCCCAGAGGAAAGCTTTGGTTTTACTCACCAGCATAAGAGAAAACAAACACTATGAAGCACAATAACAGATGTCGCTTCAGCATCGATTGATTCAACCATATGGCTTGTCCCACTAATTTCTGGTAGCAATACATTGTCTTGATATATTTGCTGATGATGAACCATCCTTAGAATAATCCTTGTTTAGTCATAGTTTATCCCTTTGATGCACTGATTGATTCCATTTGTTTAAAATTTTCCTTCTGTATTCGCAACGAAAATTGATCGCTGGCATTATTTTTTGCATTATTTGTATTATGTTTTGCTGTTAAGGTTATACTTGATACCAGATATTAATGGGGAAGTTTTCTTTATTTTTATATGGACCAAAATAATTTAAATGTAATTAGAATTATCTTTTATTAAGGCTAGATTAAAAAAACAGCTGGAAAAAGGATCTAGCCTTGTAGGGTTTTTATAACAGATGTTTAAGTAACTTCTTACAGTCTTTCATGATTTTTTATTCCTTGATTGAACTTATTTTTTCCCTAGAAATATCATTACTCTCCAGATTTTAAAATTTGTTGCTGTAAAGTTATTTATAATAATCTCTTTAAATTTTTAAATTCATTTAATCTCTTTCCTATTCATGGATACATTGCCTTTCTCTTTTCTAGTATTTTATATTATACTTCATTTATCTTTATTTGCTTCCCCAAATAAATGTGCATATGTTTTTCAAAGGGCCAGCTTTAAACTTTTATTTACATATGTATTTTTTCCCTTTTTTATGTTCTTATTTTCAGTTCTCATATTCTACTAATTTCATTTGGTGTTTTTTTTTTCTAGTTTATAAAATTGAAATTCTTGGATCACTTTACTCTGAGTATAGCTTTATCTGCTGCCACATGTTTTAGCATGAAACAATCTCTATCTTTTTCTATTTATTATTTTTTAGGTAGTTTATAATTTCCATTTGACTCTCATGTTTGATCTAAGGTTTGGGTATTTAAGATGAAGTTTCTTAACTTCCAAAAAATTAAGGCTCTCATTTTCATTGGATTAGATTGTAGTTAGAAATAGGATTTGTAAAAGATTGCTGATGTAATGGAATTTATTAGGCTTTTCTTTTTCGCCTAATAATTACATGCTTAGTTATAGATATCTATAGATATACATATATCAATTTAAGGAATTATATGTTTGGCTTCTATGTTGTTGATGACTATTATTCTTTTTATTTTTCTAAGTGTCAAATTAAAATGTTTTTTCAATCCTTTTTATTTAATGTTTTGTGTCACTTACAATTTTTCAAACAAATAAGATGTTAGCACTAAAAAATTCATATGTGTTTTGTAGAACAGCCTCTTGGTTTTGCTAATAGGGAAACCCAAGATCAAGAAAGGAGAGAGGCCTTGTCCAAAGTCACAAAGTGAATCTGGTGAATTGGGGCTCTTTCTACTATACCCCATCCTATCCTCCAAGTGTCTTGTGATCAAACTGCTTTTGTGTGAAACCATGAGATGATCAGATATAGGTAAAAATGAAAATAAAAAATATGTAGTTACTGGTCTAAAAAGGAAGAGTTAATAAATGTTGAGGAGTATGTGGGTGTGAGTTCTACTTCACTCAGTGTAACCCAGGTTCTTCCTGTTTGGTGTGTCCATCATCCCCTAAGGCATTTCAGTGTCTGCAGGATCTGGCTGCCAGACGGGGGAAGATGGAGAGAGGGATGGATTCCTCACAGGGTTTTCTGAGGAGACCTAGAAGCGATGCGCATCACTTCCACCCTTTTTCCTTGCCAGAATTCAGTCATATGGCCTGAGGGCACATCTAAGTGCCTAACTTTGTCTAAGTGCCTAACTTGGTGACCATCTATCTCATGTTTACCATATCTTGTTCTTGGTTGGAGAAGAGGACTGGATGTGGATGTGGGGGAAGAAACGCACTGGAGTGCAGGGCCTCTGTTGATCTGGGAACCAGAATGAGGTTCCAGACCAAGTCTGGAGAACAGGAGGTTTTGTTGGAAACTGGGACAAAAGCCCAGAGTGCCTAGAAGGGTAAGAAGGTAGACTCCCATATGATGGAAACAAAAAGGCCCAGCGTTCTTTCATGTATTTGCAAATACCATAAGGATTACATTTAGAATGAGGAAACATCTTTGTTGGAGCTACCTATTTTAGCTATTCACAGAATCAAATATTACTGCATTCCTTGCAATACACACACATTCATGCATGAGTACATGAAAGCATGCCCACACTCATGCACACCCACACCCCACAGTCTTCCTGAGAAGGTCAAGAGCCAAGGTAGCATGAGCAGCAGCAGACGTTCTTGCGAACTCTGCAAGTTCTTCAAGATTAAATGCCTTATAATGCACACTTAGCATTATTTTCTCTTTTACTCTGCTGGAAACCAGATTGTTGATTCCTCTTCTCTATCGTTCTCTCCCTCCCTCCCTCCCTCCCTTCCTCCCTTCCTCTTTCTCTTCTTTCCTCCCTCCTCTCTCTCCCCCTCTCTCCCTCTCATGTCCTCTCTCCCTCTCACTGCCTTTTCCTCCCTGCCTCTCTCCCCTCTTCTCTCTCCCACCATCTCCCTCCCTCTTATAAAGGCTGCATATTATTCAATATAGGTCATCAGGTCAGACTTAAACCCATTCGCAACTGCCTCAACACTCTTGCCAGCTTTTTCTTTTTTCCTGCTCTGTTCTCCATGAGCAAATAGGGCATCTTTCTGAGAATGAGCATGTAAATTTCTTAGCATTTTTCACAAATATCTTGGTTGTGTGCTTGCTTTCAGTCTCTTGGGCTCAATTATCTGAAAATAGACCCTCATCTGTTTTAGCCTGGGTTTGGTTAGTTGCAAATAATAGAATCCTACTCCACCTGGCTTAATCAAGAGAGGAGGATTTGCTGGAAAGGTACAAGGATAACTCACAAATATCAAGTCAGCAAAGCTTCGGGGAACCAAAACCCATAACAGAAACCGAGGCAGGAGCTGGCTCTGTCCTCATCTTTCTCACTCCAGCCCTCTGCTTCTTCTGCTAACCTGCTTCATTCTCTGCCATCAATCACCTTTTTCTGTTTTCCCACGGTACCTTCACATGGCAGAATATGCCATCCCAGCCCCTTACAGCAGTTCTTAATTTGATTAGAATCAGAACGACCTAATTCCAGATTCTCAGGACAGAGGGTCTGATGGATAGGCTAGGTGTCCACCAACTGTGACCAGGGAGGTGATTAGGAGGCTCTGGGGTAGCAAAGACCTCCCCACTACCCAGCCAATCGAGAGCAGCAGTTACAAAATATTTTAAATATGGTCCTACAAATTAGCCTTGAGACAGTCTGCTCCAAGGCTTTGGGCTTATTCCATTGATCTGCCTACTGTGTCTGGTGGTAAAGCCGGCTGTGACAGTGCCAGTCCATGGGATTTGAACATCCTTTCATGAAGCCAGGGCTGGGAAACTCCATTAATAGCAGGCGATCTGCACAATAACACCACTAACAGCATCTCACAGGGCAAGGTTGGGGCTGCAGAGCGCAGTGGCCCACTCAGGTTCACACACGTACGTCATCTGCAGAGGTGGTATTTGAATCCAGATCTGCCTTGGTCCAGTCTTCCTCCGGGGCTCCGTGCCTGCCTTTGCACAAGTGGGCGTGTGTGTGTCCTCATCTGTAAAATGATGGTTAAAAAAGTAACACTCACATTTTTCCTGTAGGCTCGTTATTGCAGTAAAATAGTAAGATGAGTTGGGCGGAAGCGTTTCGGGAACTACAGAACGCCATATAAATATGATTATCTCTTTATCCCCTTACCTAGTCCCCACCGCTCTGTCACGGTTTGCATAAGCAATAGTTTGATTCCGCAGGACTTTCCTTGCGTGTCGTTTTGTGAGGAGCTATTCACAGGGATGATGGGCAGAGTGTGGGGGGAAAGGGGGCGAAATCAATAAGCCTCTGACATTAAGCCTCTGACATTAAGCCTAAGCCTGAAATAATGCACTAAGATACCAGGTCTGCTAGAGTTTTCTTGTGCGGTTTTGTTTGTTTGTTTTGGAAAAGGTTGGTGGTTTTTTTTTTTTTTTTTTTTTTAGCCATCTTAACACTTTTAGTTATTCCAAATTGAAATCTGAATGATCAAAACTACTTCTGCTCCTGGTACAATGGAGACTCATTATCCACCAGCCAGAGCCCTAGGGGGCATCTTGGACTCCCCCCTCTTCCTCCAACCCCACATCCAACTGGCTACCAAATTCCTGTTTCCTCAGCATAGCTACACCAGTTAAAAGCAGTTAAAATCCCACTCGTCCCCAAACAGCCCCACTGTTGTTGCTGTCTTCGGTTCATCCTCAGGATCCCTACCAGTTTCCTAAGATGTGCATTTGAGTTGCGTTGCTTTACCTGCTCAGAGCCCCTCAGTGGCTCCCATTCTCTAAAGCCCAAGGGCCTAGTGTGACTTACAGGGCCCTGCATTTCTCTTCTCCTGCCTGAACACATCACAATGCTTGGCACATCCTGAATGCACCACAAGCTTCCAGTTCTGGCCTTTGCAAGGACAATTCCTTCTGCAGAGAGATGCTCCCTCATCCTCTCTCTGCATCGTACCATTGTCTTTATCCAGCAAGTTGCAGCTCCTTGAGGGTGTGTTTCTTGCTGCATTCAGAGAGGGGAAGAGTTCCATCATTACCTGGCCTCCTCTCTGCTCCCCCAATTTTGCAAATATCTTTACATCGTCCCTTCTCACAACACAAAGCAACGATTTAAATACCATCTCCTCTCCAGACTAGAGCTCCTTGTGGGTAGAAAATACAGTAGCCATGCTTGTATCCCCAGGACCTAGCGTAGGACCTGGCAAAAGATGTATTTTCAATAAAAATTATTTGAATAAATGAGTCAGTCATCTCTGTCCATCTAAAATCTTGTTTCCTTAGATGAAACAAATGGTATTGAAGCCCGCCCCCTATGATTCTAACAGTGATGGCCCTGAATTAGGTGCTGGGAGAGTTTTGCTTCCAAAGGCAATGATCAGTTTTATTCCACATTGCTGTCTCTTTAATAAAGAAAAAAACAAAAAACAAACAGACAAAAATGAAACCATAATCCAGCCTTGGAAATGTGCATGGCTCTGACTTGGGTTAAAGACAACACAAGATATCTCAGGACCATGTCAAATGTTGGCTTGGACAGCGCCGATGGGTGCATTCCAAAGTGGACAGAGGCTATTTCTTGTCTTCGTGGAATACCATCTGGATTCAAATGTTAATGTTCAATCCAATTTGTTGCTAAGGCAACCAAGTTATAGGCCATCTTCAATTTACAAAAGGTGATATTGCCAAAGTCATTTCATAAGTCAGATGTTTGAAAAACACACTACATTTTCCAGGATGAAAAGTGATATAAATGGTAGCTAGAACCTGCAGAATTGTATTTAACCCGTATTGTCTCAGTGCTTGTGCAGGATGAGTTGGTAAATATATCCCATGTCTCCTGGGTCACAGCAAGTCTCAAAGCAATCTGGTTGTATGCCCAAGAGCTGGGGGAATGGGAGCTTCTCTCCAGGATTCTCCAAAACCACCTCAGGATATCCTGTGTTTAGTCTAGAGATTTAAAAACCTGGTTCATTCAGCATCTGGATTACCTGGGACGGATTTATTAAAAGACTCACTGGTTCAACTTTAGACCAGTCCCATTAAAATCAGAATAGTTAGTGGGCTCCAGGAAAATATACATATTTTCCCCGAAATACATTTATTTTATTTTTTCAGTGTTACAAGATTGATTATTCATGCACCACACCCAGTGCTCCATGCAATCCGTGCCCTCCTCAATACCCACCACCAGTCTCGCCCAGCCCCCACTCCCTCCCCTCTAAAACCCTCAGTTTGTTGCTCAGAGTTCATAGTCTCTCATGGTTCATCGCCCCCTCTGATTTCCCCCCATTCACCCTTCCTTTCCTTCTCACAAAGCCCTAGGTGATCCTGATATAATTTCTGAAAATTTTTTCCTCTCCTGCTTTGATACTAGGAGGTGGCTTCTCATATTGCTGCCCAAGGTCAAAGCTATAGTTATGTGAATAATGACCTCTGAGAGTACCATGGTTTCTACTGCCAAAGGATGATCTTGGATATCCTTTGAAGGCACTGACACTAAACTAATCCTGATGCCTGGACCAGCATTGCTGATTCTCATAGGGACAGACTCTTTCTTCCCTGATAAAGGGGGAGAACTGATAGCCTCACAACAGACCACTGATGCCACAAGGACCAGCGACATTATCAGGATCATGGGAATTCATTAAAAGTAACTAAAATAGCTCTTTTCTCCCCCATCCTTCTTATCCTAGGACTAAGGCATAAGTCCCTGGGGCAATCTGAATACAAGATACGGTGTAGGTAACCCCTTCCTAGATACTAGCCCATCATCCCTGGATATCACATCATTGCTTTGACCATCTTTGTTCTTATAATAAGTTACAGTGATGAGCCCACTATGCCTTTTGTGTATAACAAAGCCCTGGTGGACCCACCTCATTGCTCCCCAGAAAGTCCTAGCCAACTAAATCCAAAGATAAGCCTAAATTAAATTCAAGAGAGAATCCTGAGAAGGCCTGTTGAGTTGGAGGAAAATTGAAAAGTTTGCTAGAGTTTATCTGTTAGATGGCTTAGCGTGTTAGAATAATGGTTCTCAATGAATCCCATCTCCTCATGCTTGTGCACTTTTGTAGTATAGCATCGTCACTCTTCCCAGCAAGAAATGGGATCTAGTTTTCTTGCCTCCTCAAATCTGTTTTGGCCATGTAATTTTCTTTGACCAAGAGAGTGTGGGAGGAATAATGATGAGCAAATCTGGACACTAGGTCTTCAAAGGCCTTCACTTGAAATATCCATTCTTACCCCCCGAGGCCAAAGAAGAAGAAGCCCAGTCTATTCTTCTGGAGGATGAGATATCAAATGAGGAGCATCGAAGTGTTCTAATCGGTAATCAGCCAGACTTAGGAGTGAGGACATCTTGGAACCTCCAACCTCAGCCTAGCCTTCATTGAGGGACTATAGCCAGTAAGGCCAGCATAAAAAGAGTCCAGAGTGCTGACTCACAGAATCACGGCAATAACAAATCATTGCTATCTTAAGCCACTCAACATTGAAATACCAATAGGTATCCGATTCACTACTATTTTATGTAATATAAAAAATGCATATGGATACAATTGAAAATGATCACAAATAATCTCTCTGTACTAAAGCTTGCACTCTTCCAGGATGTTGATATTCAAGTGGATGCATAAACGTTATTCTAGATGATGCATAATTGGAATTCCACTGTACATGCAATTTTGTAACCTGCATTTTTTATGTAATAATACTCTCATCATTTTCATATCTCATAAATAATCTTCTACATCATTTTAATGACTACATAATACACCATCATTAAGATGCACATAATTTATTTAACCTGTTCCCTTTACTGGATATTTTTTTCCAATATTGTCATCAGAGCTGTGATGAAAGTCCTTGTGCATCCATCTTCCTGCACATAAATGATCATTTTATTAGCGCATTTGGGGAGCATTATTGCTTAATTATTTTTGTCAATATAATAAAAAATGGAATGAAAATTTCACTGATTTTCATTCCATTTTACTAACTATGAGGTTAATGAGATTTGCACTTAGCTTCCAGTGGGATTCTGTTAACATATATTCCCCTTTATGTACCTGGTTCTTGGGAATATCATCAGTTCTGATATAAATTGAGTTATGCATTCCTAAAAATCACTATGCTATATGAAATTGCACAATAAAAACCACAGGAATTATTAAGAAAATGGGATTAGCTGTATACTCAAAAACTTTATCAGTAACCAACACAAATAAAAAAGAACATAGGAACCTAGTAAAAATAGTAGCACACTTTTACACATTAAATTGTTATAAATACATGAATCCTACCATAAATACGATCTTTCTATTAGGTTTTTATTTTAATCCCTGGTGTTCATCATGACAAGTACACTCCTTAATCCCCATCACCTATTTCACCCATCCCCCACCTCCTCCCCTCTGGTAACCATCAGTTTGTTATTGATTTCTCTTTCTCGATCTCGATCTTTCTCTTTCTCTCTCTCTCTCTCTCTCTCTCTCCCCCCCACCCCTTATTTTTTCCCCTTTGCTTTTTTTAAATTTATTATTTTTTATTAACACATAATGTATTATTTGCCTCGGGTGCAGGTCTGTAAATCATCAGTCTTACACAATTCACAGCACTCACTGTAGCACATACCCTCCCCAATGTCCACCACCCAGCTACCCTATCCCTCCCCCCCCATACTCTTTGCTTCTTTGCTTTGTTTCTTAAATTATATTTATGAGTGAATCATATGGTATTTGTCTTTCTTTGACTTATTTCACTTAGCATTATACTCTCTAGTTCCATCCACATCATTGCAAATGGCAAGATTTCATTCTTTTTGGTAGCTGAATAATATTACACACACACACACACACACACACACACACACACCACATTTTCTTTCTTTTTTTTTTTTTTAGATTTATTTATTTATTTGACAGAGAGAGTGAGACCACAAGCAGGCAGAGAGAGAGGGGGAAGCAGGCTCCCCACTGAGCAGAGAGCCTGATGCAGGGCTCGATCCCAGGACCCTGAGATCATGACCTGAGCTGAAGGCAGAGGCCTTAACCCACTGAGTCACCCAGGTATCCCCCCCATTTTCTTTATCCACTTATCTATTGATGGATACTTGGACTGCTTCCATATCTTGACTATTGTAGATAATGCTGCTACAAACATTGAGGTGCATGTATCCCTTTGAATCAGCATTTTTGTATTCTTTGGGTAAATACCCTGTAATGTAATTGCTGTATTATGTGATAGTTCTGTTTTTAACTTTCTGAGGATCCTCCATACTGTTTTCCAGAGCAGCTGCACCAGTTTGCATTTCCACCAACAGTGCAAGCGGGTTTCTTTTCTCCACATCCTCACCAGCACCTGTTGGTTCTTGCATTTTTTTCTTTTAGCCATTCTGACATGTGTCTGGTGAAATCTCATTGTAGCTTTGATTTGAATTTCCCTGATGATGAGTGATGTTGAGCATTTCTTCAGTTGTCTATTGGCCATCTTGATGTCTTCTTTGGAGAAGTGTCTGTGCAGGTCTTCTACCCATTTTTAAATTGGATTATTTGCTTTTTAAGTGTTGAGTTTTAGAAGTTCTTTATATATTCTGGACAGTAACCCTTTATCAGGTATATGTCATTTGCAAGTATCTTCTCCCATTCCATAGGTTGCCTTTTAATTTTATTAATTGTTTCCTTCCCCATGCAGGAGTTTTTATTTTGATGTAGTCCCAATTAGTTCGTTTTTGCTTTTGTTTCCCTTGCCTCGGGAGACATATCTAGAAAGAAGTTGCTATGGCTGATGTCAGAGAAATTGCTATCTATATCCTTTTCTAGGACTTTTATGGTTCCAGGTCTCATATTTCAGTCTTTAATTATTTGTCTTTATTTCGAAAAAGACGAAGTTTGCATGTGGAAGTGAGAGCATTAGATTGAAGCTTGTGAATTATTGTAAACTGATGGAGGAAATTAGTCTGAAATGGAAGGAGAAGTTGGAAGACCAGATGTGGCTGATAACATGCTGTGAACTGAGGGAGCAAGCAGATGTTTGAGGCATGTGTGCATGCATTTGTGTATTCCTACATGATTCGGCTCATTTGGGTGCAGTTTTCTGCATCACCTTGTGCTTCCCTTGTACGAAATGACACGTGGTCAAAACTTATGTTCACATTATTCCCTAATAGACAAGTTTGCATTTTCAAAATAAACGTCATAGCAGAACTGGCTGCCCTGAGCTTGCATCTGTGTCCCCTTCAATCCTGCTCCATCTGCATCTGACCTCATGGAAGTTCTTCAAAGTTCTTCCCGGTGGATGCTACCCCTTCTAAGTTTCCAGGGCCCATGCAAGCTTTTCCTATTGTTATATTGTGAAGCTCCAAATCTCTGGGGATAAGGAGAGAACTTAAGCAGCTGTGATTATGTTGCAGTCTTTCCTAGAAACCAAATTTAGACCGTCTAACTCTGTAGCCCCTTGCTTCTTCCCATGCCAAGCCTAGTGACTATGGGTCATTGAAAAGAATTTTTTTATTTAAAGGTAAATGCGAGTTGAGATTTAAAAACAAAAACAAAAAACCAAGGTGGATTGTTTTTTGGAAAAAGTATCAGAAGAAAGATTAGTAAATACCCTCCACCAGAAGAAAATGTCAACCTCTGTTTTCTTAACAAAATGTATTATTTTACCTTTTTTGCTGTGCTTTATATATGCGAACAGCCTTCTTACCTCTCAGGTCCTTGGCTGACCCACAGCTAGAACAGAAGGAAGGAACAAAGACATTTCAGGCAAGAAAAGGAAATGGGAAGAGGTATGGGAAGGTCTGAGAAAAGGTATGGGAAGAAATGTTTGTGTTAGAACTGTATGAGTTTAAGTAAAATTGTCTCCATTGGAATTAGCCAAAATAAAAGTGAGATGTGAGGGGGAAATGGAAGGCCTGCAGGGAAAAAATTAACCATGAGGGTGGAGAGGTGGCACCAGGTGTGAGTATGGGATAGAACCCTTTGAGAGCTACTGGGAAGCAGGAGAGGGTGTGGGGCTAGTGGGCAGAGCAGGACACAGCATGGTGGTGAAGGTGGTGTGCTCCAGTATGGCCATTGCTCAGTGTGGCAGGAAGAGAACAGGAGCCCAGTGGAGCCCTTGGCAATCTTGTTGACACATGCAGGGCATCAGGCAGTGTTAAGCTCTTCTACTGGGAGGAGGATAGGCTCTTATCAATAATGATTATCATACTTGTGCACATTAAAATTCAACACATATAAACTCTGTTTTCAACATGTATGACTTGTGCAGTGATACCCAGGGGCAAGACTTACCAGGTTTCCTGTTTCACTGAACAAATGAAACATCTCAACTTTTGCCGGTGCGGCTGGCAGTTCATCTAAGCCCAAATCATTGTTACATTCCCCTCTTCCTAGCCTTTGGGATCGTAAAAGAACTGCAGGCTGACCTATTCACTACAGGAACGTCCAAGAAGGGCCTCTGGTCTTTGGCCCTTGGGTGCCTCTGAGCTGTAAGCTGTCCAGGCCCAACATGCTCTGGAACTTTTCTCGGTGGTGTCCTCTCCCACCTTACCAAGCTCAGCAACCAGGACGTTGACTAGGGCTCTAATTCCTGAAGCTGCTGAGCTTGGTTCTCAGAATGTCTCCATCCTAACACATTTGTGTCTTTGCAGTTCAGCCTTCTGCACTGCTACACTTGTTCCTCGTCAAGCCATTGCCCCTCTTCTATTCTTGCTACACCACAAAGGCTCCTCCTCCCTCTTTGCAAGGGGTAATTGAGAGATATTAAATAGAAATATTAATTTGTCCTTGTGTTGAAGGAGCTTAGGACTCACACTTAAAAGGATGATTGCTTTTAATTCTTATTTTAAGGAGTTCATAGTTAACTCCCTTCTCTTTTTTTAGGAGTTCATAGTTAACTCCCTCCAAAAAAACCTAAATACCTTTTAACTCATCCATCTGACACCTCACTACATATTATCAATTTACTTGTAGGTGTGGCCTTTAAAAGTGGGTGTTATTCTTGTTTTAAAAACAATGGGAAGAGCCAACTAATTTGCTCAGGGTCAGTTACAATGCGGGCGCAAATCTAAATAACTCAGACCTGACTCCATGAGCTAGTTTCCTACTCCTACATAGCAGTTTCCTGGTCAGTACCTAAGATAGGTCTTCTCTTTGGTAAAAAAATTTCCCCTATAAAACATCCTTTACTATCTTACACAGTTTATGAGTATCAGGAATCTGAGAATGACTGAGCTGAGTTGTTCCGGTTCAGGATCTTATGAGGTGGCAGTCCAGTTGTCAGCTGAGGCTTTATCATCTGAAGGCTTGACTGGGGCTGGAGGATCTGTTTCCAAGATGGCGCACTCACCTGACTGTTAGCAGGAGGCCTCCATTTCTCACAATGTGGGCCCTTTCATGACATGGCAGGTGGCTTCCACCAGAGTGAAGGAGATGCATGGAAGAGAGGGAGAAATCACAGTATATTTTATGACTCAGCCTTGGAGGCAGGAAGGGACCACACATAGGTGTAAATAAATACCAGGAGATGGGGGTCACTGGGGGCCAGCATGGAGGCTGGCTTCCACAGGGCATTTACTTTGGCTGATTTTAGTACCATGTGTATCTGCAACACCAGGGTGAAAAATGATTCCTGGTTTATACTTTTTTTAATGAATTAATCAGTCTGTTTATATTTTCCATTAATTTTTCCAACTAGAGATGGAAATTTTTCTAATTAGAGATGTGGATAATTTCAGAGGCACAACCCACCAATTAATTGCATTCCATCTTTCATTATGTGTTGGTTCATTCATTAACTCTTTATTGATCATCTCCCATGTGCTGGGCACTATACTAGTTGCTTGGATACAATGAGAAGGAAATTAAATATAGTCCTTACCTCTCCAGAGTAGTCAATTGAATAGGGGAGAAAGTTATTATGTGAATAATCACATAAATTGGTACATTACCACAAAATGTGATGAGTACTATAAAAACATATGTTTATGGGGATCTATTAGATTGAAAATCAGGATGCGCCCTATAGCAAGGATTTCTTGACCTCAGAACTATTGACATTTTGGACTGGATAATTCTTTTGTGGGGACTATCTTTTTCATTGTAGGATGTTAACAGCATCCCTGACCTCTATCTACTAGATGCTCTAACCCCTCCCTAAGTGGCGAAAACCAAAAATGTCTAGATATTTCCAAATGTTTTCTAGGTGCAAAATATGCCCCAATTTAGGACCACTGGTCTATAGGAAATTTCCAAATGAAAAGTGTTAGGGAAAGGGGCATTTCAGGAGGAGGAAAGAATATGTTAGTGAGATTTTTGTTGACAAATAAAGATGTTATCAAATAATAAGACCCTCCCCTCCAAAAAAACAGTTACCTAATTCTGATTCCCAAGTTTAAATTCAGATCAGACTCTTGCCTGGATAACTTGTTGGTGCCCCTTTAAACAGAAATTCACACCCTGTTGCCAGTCTGCTTGTGCTGAATAAGGTGTCTCCATATAATTACTAAGGAAAAAACAGGTCTGGCCTCAAGCTCTCTTCTAAAACATATTTTAACTTATTGAATCTCTGGGCTGGCTAAAGTTGTTTGGCCTTCAGCCTGCTGGTTTATATCACTGCCCAAAGCAGGGTATTATCACTGAGAAATACATGGCCTCACTTTTATTGGAAAGATATTTATAGGCACTGCTTATATCTTATATGAATATATTTAATGTGGAAAGAGTATATAACCAGGCTGGGTATAAAGTCAGATTACTTCCACCAAGACTTGCCTTATTTCAATTTTGAACAGACAAGAATTAGCTTGTGTGCTTAGAATCCTGAAATCTTGAGTGAAAAGGGAACTTAGAGAATCTTATGGGAAAATCATGGCTTTTGGAATGCAGACACTTCTGGGTCAAATTTGGCCTTGGCACTATGATCTTGGACACATAAAATAGCTTCAATTTCCTTATATGTAATGAAGATAATAATTCTTACTTTGCAGGGTTGTTATAAGGATATATAGGATTATAGCAACATTTGACATAACAATAGATGTCCAATAAATGAAATGGCCCTCTTTCCTTCAGACGATTTGGTTCATATTCCTCTCAAGCATCCCCAAGATATGGTCCCCTTGAAATCTGGGAGCTAGTATATTCTCAGCTCTTTCTTCTTTCCATCCAGAAGATTACCAAATTCCCTCAAGTTTGCCCCCATGTTTTACTTGGGCTGCCATAATTTTATTTTTGGGGTACTTCGCAGTGGTTTTCCAACTTACCTATAAGCAAAGATTTTTAAATCTAACCATGTCACCCCCAAATACTACCTCTCATTGTCCCACAGGATCCAAAATTGGATTCTGTCTTACCTGTCCAGACTTATCTCTCTTAGGCACCCTGCCTTTCATCCTGTGCTCTAGCAGTGTCAAACTTCTGACAGAGTCCTACACGCTGTTTCATATTCTCATGCCGTTTCAGACATTGTTTCTGTGGAAAGACATCCATCCTTCCCTGATCTTTGTCCACCCACCAGAGTCCTACTGATTGATTCTCAACAACCCATCATCCATGGAGCATCTTCTGACCTCCCACTGGCCTCCCTCCCCACTTCACCAGCTTTTTGCTTTGACACAACCTCGTACACATTTCTGTGCTGACATATATCATGCCTTATTGATTTAAGTATTTGTTTATGGGTCTGTCTTCTCTACTTGAGAGTGAATTACTAGAAAGCAAGAACCAGATCTTACTAATCTTTGTATTCCCAGCAATTATCACTGATCCTGTGGTGGTCCATGTTCCATAAACATTTGATGAATGAATTCACATTTAGCTTGAGTCCTCACAGTGATGGGAACTGCCAACATTGCAAGGCAGCAACCTGATTTTGAGCATGTGCCCCATGTCAAAGCCAGATTGGTAGGTCTTCCATCTCTATCACCATATCTACTTCTCTACCCACCCCACTACCTACTGTTCCTACTTAGAAATAATATATATAGTCCTCAAATGGCTGCCATTTCACTATTAGAGTTCTATCAACATCATACAGCAACAGAATTTCCTCTTCTTGGAGAATTCTTCTACTCACTTCTAGTGTGACAGTGGTGTCCAGGTCCCTTATCCCCTTATCTCCCTGATCGGGATTTGTTGTGGGTCACCAGTACCACAGCTAGACCTAAACCCAGGATACTGAATGAATTCTAACAGCATAGAGGGTCTTTGTCCTAATCATGATATTGTGGTATGAAGAGGAGACCATAAAACATGCTTGCATTTATTCCTATGTTTCTCTACAATAGGAGTAATAGTAGCTACCATTGTTAAGTCCTTACTAAATGTCATACACTGTAAGAGCAACAGCCCCACACTAGTTACTCTCCCTCTACTCCCTGGACTCAATTGCACAACTATCCTCATGACCTCCCACATCCCCTGGAAGCTCCCTGGTGTGACCTTGCATCATGGTTATCCTCTGGGGTAGTCCAAACAAAAGGGTTGGTTTTTGTTGATCTCTGCCTAGAAGCATCCTTCTGCCAACCTGGCAAGAATAAAATTGCATGACCACGTGGTGCTCACAGTTACATAATCTGTGGCTTGAGCCACAGATTATAGCATCTAGTCAAGACACCCAGGCGGCCAGATTGGGCAACCTCACACATCACTGGTGAAGGCATCATTCAAGGCTCTCTCAGATCAGAGACCCCATGGTTCAGTTCTTCATTGGTGTCCCTTTGGTTTTCAGAATGGTTCCAGTTTCAGATGTCCTGCCCTCTGTCCAAATTGCTAGTATTTTAAGCCACTCAAAGTTATTTAATCCTACTCATAATCACTCACATGTCGCAAGCACATTTTAGATACCAGGAATTGTATTTAACTCTTTGCCTGCATAACTTCGCTGAGTCCTTTCAACTGCCCTAAAGCAGACACGTTTTTCAACTGAGGAAACAGGTTCACAGAGCTTAACTGACTGAGCCTAAAACATAGGGCTGTTATTTAACTGGAGAGTTGGGATTTGAACCCAGACAGAATTCCAGTGCCCACACTCCTGCACTCCATTCCATACAGCTTCCTGAGTCAGTTTATTCTCATACCATAGGGCTAAGTGGGGATCCCATGGGCATTATGCATTTAGAATCCTGGAGCAAGGAAAACCTTCAAGAACACCTATGGGTGAGACCCTTTATGTAAGACACAACTGGGGACAAAGTCCACTGGAATAGCAAATACTGTCCAGTCAGATATCATCTGGGCCCCATGCCAGCACCTCCGGCTCTCCTTATAGCCACCATGATACTCCAGTTGAGAAAGTATCACAATTCACACACCAGGCTTTTTTCTGTATAATTGATTTCCAGTATGTGAGACTTCTCCCCACTTTGCATCCTCTTTCTAAGAGCTACAAATATCATCTTTTCCCCAAGAATTTTGTCCTCCCAACTTTGCCCTTAGATATATTTAAATCCTGCCTCACCTATTTTCCTGGACAGACGTGGCCCAGAAAATCTGTCCTTCTGAAATCCAAACTCCCAAGATTGCTCCATCTTGTCCACAAAGACCCATGAGAGATATTGCCTCATGTTGTGCAGGGATCTGGAAATAGTCTGCCAGTAGTATACCCAGACAGGAGGCAGTGTAGACATCTGGAGCCAGAAACATTTGAATGCTTTAGGACAAGCTCTAGTCTGAGGTGGCAGAAGAGCCATTTTTTCCTACTCAGAAAATCTCCCTGGACCCCTGTCCCCCAGCAAAGGCCATCTCAGCCCCAGAGTCCATCAAAACTTCAATTTTATCAGAGTTTCCCCTATGATGCCATTTTATGTGCTATTAAACAGAACAATGCAGCTCACCAGTAAAATAATCTGTAATAACAGCCCATTAAAAGCCTCCCTTAATATGGAACTTTCTAATTAATGTAAATGGGGTGCAAAGCTTGGAAAGCCGAGTTGATTCTAATGTTCAGGAAGTAGGTAAAATAGGAAAGGGTCTTATTTTTCATTAGCAATCTATTAGGGAATCTAATGAAATCTTTATGGCTTGGATATATTACCAAAAAAGTTGCAATTGCTTTGTTTCCTGCCTCATTTCTCTGCCACCTTTCTCTATAAATATTGGCATGCTACGTGTTTGATCTGGGAAAATGAAATTTTGCATGGATTTTGTGTCTGCATCCTGTCAGGTTCTGAGTGTTCGGAGATGAAGGGAACACAGTAGATTCAACCTTAGTTCCCACCTGTCTAAGTTGGAAGCTGAACCCCAAAGGGGGTTTAAGACGAGTGTACTCATTTCCTTTTTTTCTCCCTTCCTCCCTTCTTTGTTCTTCCTGTCTTCTTCTTCCCTTCCATCCTTCCTTTCCCCCACCCTCTCTCCTTCCTCTCACTCTCCTGAGATATTTTTTGAACCCTCTAGCAGTCAGGTTAGACTAGGTTACTTCTGCTAAATGTGAAAGCATTAAAAGTTTATCTGTCATCTGTACTACTGTCCACTGTGGGTCATTAGGGGGGCAGAGTCACTCTGGGGTCAAGGCTGATACAGCAGCCACCATGCTGAACATCCCCAGTCATCCTGCCAGAGGGAAAAGACAAGGTAGCAAATTGGGATCTGGCCCTTCAAGTATCTACCTGAGGGGTGCCTGACTGGCTCAGTCAATAGAGCATCTGACTCTTGATCTCAGGGTTGTTGAGTTCAAGCCCCATGTTGGGTTTAGAGCTTACAAAAAAGAAATAGAACAAAAAGCATCTACCTGAATATATGGAGCCCTTCTACTCACATTTCATTGCCCCAAGTCAATTACATGGCCATGCGGGACTTCAAGGGATCGTGGTAGTATTATCCTCTAGTGTGTCCAAAAGGCTCTTCCCAGGGGCGCCTGGGTGGCTCAGTGGGTGAAAGCCTCTGCCTTCGGCTCAGATCATGATCTCAGGATCCTGGGATTGAGCCCTACATCGGGCTCTCTGCTCAGCGAGGAGTCTGCTTTCCCCTCTCTCTCTGCCTGCCTCTCTGCCTACTTGTGATCTCTCTCTGTCAAATAAATAAATAAAATCTTAAAAAAAAAAAAACAAAAAGGCCCTTCCTGTGAGCCAACCAATGTAATAATAATCTGTGACATCACAGTGAATTAGAAACAGACCCTGCTCTCAGGGAGCTCAGAATCTATTGGGAGAACCAGAAAATAAACAAACTCCAGCCAGAGCATGGTAGATGGGGTGTGAGGCTGTCTCAGGAGCCCTGGGGCCAAGTGGGCTCATTTGCTCCCCTCCTTGTTGACCTTCCCCTGGAGCTTTGCTGTAGCTAGTGTTGTGACCACCTTCCTCTTTCTTCTTGGGATCTAGTGTCTGGGGGGAAAACTCATGCCCTGACCCAGTTTCTCAGGTACCTGTTTTCAGTTTCATAGACCCTTGATCCAGGGACTTATGAGAAAAGGAACTGTCTGAGACCAACCAGCCTCGTCCGGCCTGAGGCTCAAGAAAGGGAAGAGCCCAAGAAGGGAAGGCCGAGGTTCTGGCAGCATGGTGGGTGTGGGTTACCCTGAGTGCTCCATAGCCTACTGGTAGGCACCTGTTGCATCTCAGTGCCAGGAAGTCAGTCATTTCAAAGGACAGGTCTCTGGAGGAGGTGGTAGAGTAGTTTGAAACAAGTATTCAGACCCCACAAGTACTGCGGGATAGTGGAGTGGGAGATGGGGAGACTGAGGCAGGAACTCAGCAGTGAGCAATACTGAAGCATCAGGCTTTCCTTGATCAGTTTATAGTAGCAGTTCAGCCCAAAACCTGTCTGCTAAAGTTGAACTTCAGTTCTTAGAAGATTTTCCCACCACACAGACACCATACAAGCCTCGGGCAGGATTGGCTCTGGAGCCTGGGGAAGCCAGGGATTAAACCATAGGAAATGAAGGGAGTCATTGGCTGGGGTGGGCGTGCTATGGACAGCCAGACATCATACACTTTATACCCTGTGCAACAGGCCTTTTTAGAGCCCAGAGAGAATGCTCTGGCTAGCTTTGTAATCACGTTCCAATCAGCTTTACAGAATTGTGAAATTGATTATCCTGCTGGTCTCACACAGGCTTTGGAGCAAGGCAGAGGGGCACCTTAATTCTTTGTTGAGTTCCACACACTGATTCGAGGAGACTTTAGCTTTTCTATCCATCCCCAAGAGGAAGGGAGTTCAAATTACCTTGAAATTACTATTTAGGGCCATCAAACCTTGGCCAGTCTGTTTCATTTTCCCAATAACCTAGCCAGGACCAAGAATGAGAAAGGAGGAACCTGGCCTATTATCTTCTCTTTAGGAACATGAAAAAGAGGTGAAGTGAGAGAGCGAGATCCAGGTCTCCACGCAGGCCCAGACATTCTATAGGAATGGGAGAGTGAGTGAGGGATGTGGCCACTCTGAACTTGGGTCCAGTAGTTCTAGACCTCCCCCGAGGATGGTGTGATTGGGGTCATAGTCAATTGACTTAAACCAAGGTACTCCCACTGGTTTTTCTTTGCTTTCATTTTTGGTCTTGATGAAATAGTGGGGATTTTTGTATTGCTGCAGGGAAATGAATAGAACTTAGTCATGTGTTTCTCCAGCCTAGGGGTTCAGAGAAATCTTCCTGTAGTCAAAGAGCCTGACCTGGGTCTTGAGCAGTGACCAGGAGCTACTCAGTTGGAAGGAATTGGAAAGTCCATTACAGATAGGGGGACGACCACATGCCAAAGCCCAGAGGCACTTTACTAGAACAAGTAGAGGGAGGGAGGGAGGGAATGGTGGAGAGAAGACTAGGAGGGCCTGGCATACTGAAGAGGTTAGAGTCTAAAGGCAAAGGAAGAGGCATGCACATCAAAAATGAAATATGATGCAGATGTAGTACAAAGAAGGGCCACATGTACCCCAGTGTTCATGGCAGAAACGGCCACAATCACCAAACCATGGAAAGAGCCAAGATGCCCTTCAACAGACAAATGGATAAAGAAGATATGGCCCATATACACAATGGAATATTATACATTAGAAAGGATGAATACCCAACTTTTTTTATCAACATGTATGGGACTGGAAGAGATTATGCTGAGTGAAATAAGTTAAGCAGAGAGAGTCAGTTATCATATCGTTTCACTTACGTGTGGAGCATAAGGAAAAACATGGAGGACATTGGGAGAAGGAAAGGAAGGGTGAATTGGGGGAAATTGGAGGGGGAGATGAACCAAGAGAGACTTTGGACTCTGAGCAACAAACTGAAGGTTTTAGAAGGGAGGGGAGTGGGGGTTTGGGTGAGCCTGGTGGTAGGTATTGAGTAGGGCACGTATTGCATGGTGTGGTGCATGAACAATGAATCTTGTAACATTGAAAAAATAAAATTAATTTTAAAAAATGAACTATGAGATCTCAGGTGGAAAAATGGAGATGTGGTGGGCACAGCAGAAGCAGAAACTGTGGAGTGGGTCCCCTTGGAGGCTTGCTAAAGCAAGCTGACTTAATGTCACATCTGTCAACTCATGTCTGGAATTCACAAGGAATTTCTTTTTCCTCTCAGTTACCTAGATCATTATTATGTGATGAGAATCCTATGATAATGGCTGATAAGTAGTGAGTACTCACATACTTTCCTAAGAATTTTGTGTATCTTATTTAATCTTTTCACAATCCCATGAGGTGACTATCATTAGCATCCCCATTGTGCGGATGAGGAAACTAAGCCTCAAGGAGTTGATCAATTTGCAGAATGTTGCAGAGCCAGGAAGTGGTGGGATTGAGGTCCAAGCACAGGAGTCTGAACATTGAGCTCAATATACTCTGATGTCTCTGGTGATGAAAACAGAGCTTATCTAGTCCTTCCTTTATTCCATGGAGAGGCACTGAGTGAGCTATGCAACAGGCTCTACGCTAAGTATGGGGAAGCCAGGGGTGAGCAGGATGGCAAGCGGCGCCCTCACATGGAGCCTCCCATCTACTGGGGAGACAGAAAATCAGTAAACGATCAACGGGAAAGAGAACATCAGGTTGCAAAGAAAAAGTAAACTAGGGCATCAGGGGAGAAAATATGAGAGCATGAAAGAATCTTCAATGCCAGGTGAAGGAATTGAAGCCAAGAAGAGGGGAGTCATCTCAGCCATACAGTAAATTGGCAACAGAGTCGAGAGGAGAATCCAAGACTCCTGGTAGACGCTGTCGTCAATGATCTGGTGCCGATCTGTTTTAGGCGCCTGAACGAGATAGCTGCAGTCCCTCTCCTCATGGATCTTACATTCTTTCCCCAACCATTGCCACCTGGGCACCTGAAGCTTTACATACATACTTTTTTAATCCATTGTTGGTTCTCCAAAAAGATGCCCTCCACCTTTATTTCTGCTATGCTTAGCTCATGGCTGGAAAATCTGAATAGGAGTGTTTCCTTCTCTGGATAGCCCGCATTCCCCTGTCATGAGGAATGAGAACTTTGGGGGGAAGTAAGGATAAAAGAACTATGCCTTTCTCCAACTTCCCAAAGAGCGAATATATTAACGATCATGTAAAAGAAGATGATCCCTACCCTGGTGCACTACTGCTTTCAGGCAATCAACAAGTAGAGGGTTGATGACCTTTTTTGAATAGGGCAGCAGGGAAAGGGGAAACCCCAGAAAAGTGAAAGGACATTAGCTAATACATCAAAGATTGTCCCTCATATGTAATGGCTTTTCTTCTCTTGTGCTCAACCAAGGCAAAGGGCGGTGGGCTCTGGCTGAGCCTGCAGCTTCCCAGATGCCCTGCTGAGGTCCCAAAGCCCTGAGACTCCATAGGGCAGCCTGCCAAGGGGGATAACAAAGGACTCCCTAGATATAATTCCTGCTTTCATGGTGCGGAAGGGCACCATCGACCAGGTGAAGCAGAGTCTATTTATCAACCTTCTTTGGATCTAGAACAATTCATACCCTGTTTCTAAGCCTGACCCCTTCTCTGACACTGTGACCTCTCCTTTATATGTACTAATTCATGTGATCTTCACAGCCAACCTCAAAGACAGGTGCCATCATACAGACAAAAAAACCAAGGCACGGAAACATTAAAGGACTTTCCCAAGGTCACATAGCTAGTGAGTAGATGACTTCATCTTTCAATTCAGGCTTGAGGAGTGCCTGGGTGGCTCAGTCAGTTAAGCATCTGACTTCAGCTCAGGTCACAATCCTGGAGTCCTGGGATCGAGCCCACGTTGGGCTTCCCACTGACTTCTCCCGCTGCCCCTCCCCCTGCTCGTATGCTCTCACTCGCTCTCAAAATAAATAAATAAAATCTTAAAAAAAATAAAAATAAATAAATTCAGGCTTGAATCTGGATTCTTAAGCAGTGGGATATACCGCACCTGCTCCTCCTAGTCTGCCCCCGCCCCCACTGCTAGCGGTCTCAGCGCTGTGGGGAGCAGGATCCCTCGCACTAGGACCGTACTGTTAATGATAATGATAGGATTTTTACTGCTGCTTCTCTGACGCTGCCATGGGATTTGTAATCCCTTTGCTCCGCGTCTGCCTGTGGGGTTCTTATTACAAATCCCAGCACCGCTGCCCCCAACCTTATGCTGCCTTCCTCCCTCCTCCTCCTCCTCCTCTTCTCCATCTCCCCATCTCCCCAGTCCCAAATCTGCTGCTGTGCCTTCTCCAGGCGTTATTTGCAGAAGGGGAATGGAGGCTCTGAGATAGGAAATGTGTCAGGTGTGCGGGTCTGAGGCTGACACATGGCCGCATGGGATTTTAGAGCTCGGTCATTTATCTCAAGCCCGGTGGAAATTTCAGACTGTTACAAGAACTTGCAGTGGAGGGCCTGCTAGTATTTAGAACCTCTCTGTGCCGAGGGGAATGCAACGATCACCTGGGAATGTGTTAGAAATGCACAATCTCAGGCCCCCGCCCAGGCCTCCTGAATTGGAGTCCCGTCTGACTGTGTGTCAGAGTGAGCCAGGGCACTGAAAATGCCTGCAAATCCGTCCTGACATTGAATTCTTTTTTTTTTTTTTAAGATTTAATTTATTTATTTGACAGAGATCACAAGTAGGCAGAGAGGCAGGCGGGGGAGCGGGTGGCGGGGGAAGAAGGCTCCCTGCCAAGCAGAGAGTCCGACGTGGGACTCGATCCCAGGACCCTGAGATCATGACCTGAGCTGAAGGCAGAGACTTTAACCCACTGAGCCACCCAGGCGCCCCCTGACATTGAATTCTTAAAGCCCACTAGGAAACAGAGCCCATGATGCCGCTCCCACTTGGGTTGGCCATGTGCTTCAGAACCAGGAGTGTGAATGGCAGGCTAGTACGGTAACTCCCTTTGCGTGGGGGTCAAGATGATGATGTTTTGAGAGCCAGGGATCTGAAGGGAGTGGGTCGGGTGGAGCCGGCCAGACAGGTGTCAGAGGTGCATCTGGCTTCGCGGCTACTGTCCACGAGCTCCTGCGAGAGGATCTGTTGATGTTGTAAATAACTTGGGAGGGGAATGTGTGTGTGCATGCCTGCATATGTTGGGGAGCAAAAGGAGGGGCAGTAGATCACCACCTGCCCAGAAGGACTTCAACTTGAGCATCTCTCCGCATTGGTCTCCATGGTGGGCCCCTGCCTGAAGACTTCCGGCATTGTGCCCTGCCCCCGGGGCTCACAGCTCTCTGGCTCCCCACTCTGTCACCGGCCGGTCCCCCCTGTGCCGGACCCCGGCGGTGGCCCGAGAGCTTCCCCCCGCCACGGCTGTTCAAGCACAGGCGAGCGGTGTTTACCTCCAGTGCCCTTGGGAGCACTCCCTCCATGGCCTCCTGCGCTGCGAAATGGCTTTGCTGAGCGGGAAGCACGGTGGTAGAAATGGCACTCGTCCAGGTTAGCGAAGAAAGGAGGTAATTGCGAAACGAACTCGGAGACAAACAGCTGACAACCTCACTCCCTCTCCTGCTTTGTATCTTCTCTTTACGTGGATGCAAACTATCACCGCTGTGCTCTTCCTTTAAAAGGAAACTACGAGAACATCGCTCTCTGGTTTCATTCCAGAGTCGGCTTCCCACAGCTTCGTCATAGAGCCCGAACCCTTTATCATGCCTTTCAAGGCCCTTTACTCCTCTGACCCCAACTCACCCGCGCCCCGCCCCCGGCTCATCTCCCCAGGCAGATACACCTCGGCACAGAATCTCTCACTGTTCTTCAAACCTTCCAGGCTCTTGTGACTCGGGATCTTTCCACAGGCTGTTCCTTCTGCCTGGAATCCTTTCCCCCAATCTGCTCAGAAGCTTCTTAGTCCCATTTCAGGTCATAAGCTGTAAGGCAAAAACCTGGGCTCTTAAACCATTCTACCTCCTAAAACTCCCCTCACAGAGGACGCTAGCGAAACAGGGCTCTCGGGGGGGCGGGGGGGGGGGCGGGTTAAAGGGGAGGGGTGAGGGTTAGGGTTTGGTGGGAACTTCTCCTGGAGAGGCCTCCGTGATTTTGGACAGGAGCCCCCTGGTGTGTGCGTGTTCCAGACAGGCAGCTGGACGGTCTGGTGGACGAAATGGAGCAAAAAGCAAATCTACATAACAGAGCCATCGATCACTGTCACAATGTGCAACCAGCTGGGGCCTGGAGAGGATGCATTTTTCAGGAGCAATTTTCTTGGGGAAAGGGTATCTGTTGATGTGAGGCTCTTAGGAGTAAGGTGAGGGTTGGTCAGTGTGAGGAAGATTCTTCCCTGATGACTTTTCAGAGACAGTTTTGCAGTGAATCAACTTAAAAATGTCTCTCCTCTTGCTCTTGGAACTTGGGACTGCTGTTTCTCCCCTGCAGTGTGAGAGCATTTCCATCTTCTATCTGGCCATCTCATGGCTCCTCAGCCCTCTTCATGATAGCCTTTCTAGAGTAATTGGGGCTGCGGTTCTCCCCATCCATCGTGATAGTTGGCTTATGGCAAAATCCAGTCTTTGGGTTCTGGAAATATTTTAATTTGTATCTCTTTCACATTTTTTTTCTCCGAAGAGTTATCCAATCTTTACACCCTCCCATGGTGTTTTATTTATGGCTGCTGTTGTTCGTTTGTTTAATTCTAAGTGCCTGCCTTTTTTTTTAAAAGATTTTATTTACTTATTGGACATAGAGAGCACAAGCAGGAGGAGTAGCAGGCAGAGGGAGAGGGAGAAGCAGGCACCCCGCTGAGCAGGGAGCTCGATGTGGGACTTGATCCCAGGATCCTGGGACCGTGACCCAAGCTGAAGACAGTCGCTTAACCAACTGAGCCGCCCGGGCGCCCTAAGTGCCTGCCCTTTGATAGCAAAGTTGAACCATTGTGGTCTAACCAAGCATCTCCTTCCACACATCTGACATTTAGGGGACTGCCCTGAGTCTTTCTGCACTAAATGTGAAGCTGAATGTTTATCACTCTCTAAGCCCTCATCCTGACTTTCTCTATACACCTGTCACTCAGTTGTTTTTAAAAAAGGGTTTTATTTATCTGTTTACTTGATTAACGCCTGT
This sequence comes from Nasua narica, assembly GCA_028533885.1. NCBI lineage: Eukaryota > Metazoa > Chordata > Mammalia > Carnivora > Procyonidae > Nasua > Nasua narica. The sequence continues at coordinate 106,003,448 of CM052811.1, read as the reverse complement.
CTCCCCCACTAGAAGTAGCCTCCATGTGGGCACGGGCTTGTCTCACTGGGACAGTGTATCCCCTGGCCCATGGTGGGTACTCAGTAGATGATTGTGGATATAACACAGTTTTTTGCGTGATGATATTTCCTTCCCATTAAGAAAGCCTTCTTTCTTTCCTTTTCTTCATAAATTGTTGAATTGTGTCAAATACATTTCAACATCTTTTGTGATGAACTCTGACCCACGGATCGGATTCATTACCTTAGGAGAATCTTAACTGTAATAATCTTTCAACTTCTGGAATAGATTCTTATTGGCAGTAGTACATTGCTCCTAAAAAAATTGACATGCTGGTCTATAGTTTTGATTTGGTTTGGTATTGGTTATTTGGTTATTGATTATTTGGTTATGATTCTGCTTTCTGTGTCAGACTGTAGTATTACTAAGTTCTTATGTGAGGCTTCTAGCCATGAGATTAGTCCCAGAAAGAGATCTCACATCAATGCAATGCATGAAAGTGCCCATTTATCCCACTCTAACAAAGTTCTGTGTTAATCATTTTAAATTTTCTTTACTAATTAGAAAAGCAAACCTAGATATCTAATTTAAATTTGCATGTACGTGAGATTTCAAGTGAGGTTTCAAGTGAGATTGAGTCTCTTTTCTCCACGCTAACCAATATGTATCTTTGTGAATTTCCTGTTCATGTCATTTATCATTTTTCCCCTTTCAAGTGTTCCTCTGTTTTATTGACTCGCAAGAACTTTTTCTTTATTGAAGACGTTGGCTGTCTGTCATGCCTGTTTTTAGCTTTCCCATTTCATTGTTTTCTGGTTTTTTGTTTCCTTTTTAGTAGCTTTGATGGTGGATTTTGACATTTTGAAAACTTGACTTTAAACTCTATCACTGTTTTTTAAGGTATACTTTCTTCATTGACTTGCATGTTTAAAATGTCAAGGCCAGGGATGGAACAACTAGCCACCTTGATTTCTCTTACTTGATGATTTCATTTATTTTACCTTTGACTGCTTAATCGAGGGAGGTTTCTCCTTGCTCACAACTGATGTTCTCCTCGCACCTTAGAACATAGCGGACCTTGGTAAGGTTTCTGAGAAAAAATGAGCGGGAGTTTAGTGAGACCGAGGGGTGGGGCTGTTGGAGGGAAGCTGCAGGTTTCCCCTGGGGCATTACAGAAGTTGAATCCAGGGGTGCTGGAGTCACCCCATTCCTGTGTAGATGTCAGGGACAGAGAGGGCAAGAGAGGTGCCTAGGGCACTGAGTTGGATTGGGGAGGCCCTCCCTCTTGGGTGTGCAGACTTCCAAGAACCTTCAGTGTTGTTCCCTGTGCTGTTACTTGCCCCCTTCCACACACACCCCCATGCCTGTGAGGGGAGGGCAGTGCCCAGATGGGGCCATTCACTCCTCCCCACCCTTCTGGAGCCTGGATCTCCCTGGCACGACATGGTCCTGCATGACACATGCTGTGAGGTGGTCTCCCTGTCATGCTTGGCCTGTAGCTTTTGCCATCAGCACAAAAGGTAGGGCTCTGCAGTGTAACGAGCACAGAACCTGCGCCCGGATGGTGGACACATGATCCCTGATCTCCCGCTTCGTGGCCATGGCCCCTCCCCAGCTCTCTTGTCCTCCGCACCCTCTGTCACAGGGTGGCACACCTCTTCTATCCGCCGCCCAGAGCCGCGCGCAGAGTCAGATTGAGCCTGTACTTTGCAAATGGCAAAGCTCTACACGTATGTCCATGATTCCCATTATTGCTGCTACAAATTAATATTGGCACCAACCGGTTCATTTAACGTCAGAGGCCGCCTGCCACTATAGCCAGAACCACATCTAGGCTGTTAGAAGCATCGACACAGCAGAAAGGTCATCTGGGGATGTGACAATCAAAAAGGAGTGAGCGCTATTCCCTCTGAGAGTTCCTGTCAACGGCAGAATCCTGTCAGTTTACAAATGAAAATCTAAATATTTAGGAACCCGAAGCCCCTGCCTGAAAATAAGGATTGGAAATGAATATTTATGAGCTGAGAGTCCCATCACTGTGTCCTCAAGTGCTTCCTCTGGTGACACGTACGAGCCTGTTATCTCCCGCTCTCTGGAGAGTGAGAGCCCAGCTGGGCAGCGTCCCACCACGGGTACAACCTAGATGAAGTCACTCACCCTGTCTGGGCCTGTCTCCTCAGCGGGAAATCGAAAGAGTAATCCTTAACTCATGGTGTTATTCACCAACTTAAATAATACAGCGGATCCTGGGGAACTTAGCAAAGCACCAGGCACACAGTAGGTGCTCAGAAACCATGAGCTGCCTCCACATGCTCTGTCTTGGCTGGGGTCTCTGTCTTTTTGAGGGAAGGATGGGGTCAGAATGTGAGAGAAGTTTCAGTGTTTGGGTTTCCTTTTTTTTTTTTTTTTAATTGTAGTAAAATACACATGACATAGAATGTACTGTCTTACCGAAGTCCAAAGGGGCTTCTCATCTTTATTGGTTGGACCCTCTGCTTCTTCATTACACTCTGGATTCTTAGGAAAGCAAAAGACCTTTCGAGAATCCTCGTGTAGGGTCTCTCAGTCATACTCCCTCCCCAACAGCCTGAAGAAAAACTGCATCGAAATCCCAGAAGGAGGAGAGGCTTGCTAAAAATGTTGGTACCCTGGCCACATTCTAGACTAGCTTACTTGGAGCCCCCGCCTGGGACTACCCTCCGTCTGATCCTTCTAAGGGGATCCCAGTCTTGTCCCCGAGTTCACATAGGCAAGGGTAGGGGAGCTCAAACCCAACAGCTCACCTGAGCACAACTACCTGTTTCTCCTTCAGCGAAAGGGCTGCTTCTGGAATGTGCTACTCCGTTGGTTGAAGCTCCTTATTCTCTTTCCCTTGAACTGGGGACTGGGCTGGAATGTCAGGCACTGGGCTTGATAGCTTTGGGCCAGAGGGCGGCCCTTGGTATTGAAACTGAGGCTGATTCATTCATTCCACAGATATCCATCAAAGGTTTACTCTGTGCCCTAGCTGCTGAGTGACTGCAGGGAATGTCCCTGATGTGATCCCTGCTCGCCTGCTAGGTCAGAGTGGCTGCTATTGATCAGAGAGGCAAGTAAATAAGTGTGAATTTGTGTACAGGAGATGGGCAGTGAGGCTCTTCTTCCAGGGTCGCTGTAGGCGAAGATTTGAGGGGGACTATATCAGTTCCCTTTTTTTCATGTACCCTCCAGAAGTGGTACCTTGACAATAGATGTTAAGACTGTAGTGGGAAAATGGTAGAGACTAGAGTAGAAGAACCACATTGAGCCTTAAGATGGAGCCCTCAGTGCTCAGACCCTGGGTCACAAAGAAACTGTAGGCAAGTGGTGGTGTCTTTTTGATATCCTTGTTCCTTCACCCTCCGATGGTGCAGACCCCCCTCCCCCAGCACCCCCATCAGCCTATCCCTGTCTCCAGCCCGACCCCCAGCCCCACTTCGCTGCTGCTTTGTGCAACTCTAGGGGCCCCATCCACATGGATACAGTGTGAGCAGTGCTTCCTAGAGTTGTGCCCAGTGGTCCTGGCCCTTTGAGAGGCAATCATGGCCTGCTGGACTTGGGCTGGGAAGGTTTGCCTGAGAGAATGACAGTGGAATGGAGAACCGAAGGGAGAGAAGGTGTTTACTAAACAGAGGGGATGGAAGAGTGTGCTATGCGGCGGGAACAGCCTGGCCACACACGTCTGTGTTCGGGGCTGCAGGGCCAACACCAGATGTGGGGAAGACACTAGCACGTCCATGCAGGGGGGGTGTATGCGGTCATGAGATGGCATGGAAATGACAGTGGGGGCCAGATCATGCAGGATCTGTAGGCCACAGTGTAAATGGTTATTTTATCTTAAAAGCAGTGGAGAACCATGGAAGGACTTCTGTGTTTTGCAGGAATAATGGTAGATGCAGTTACTAAGGGCTTACTCTTTCCCAGGAGTTGTTCTGTGGGCTTTTCCAGTATTATCGCCATCATTTCCTCGTTCACACCTATGAGATGGGGACTTCATTCCCTCCATTTAACGCATGTGGAAATGGAGTTACCACAGAGCTAAGCAACATGTCATGTCCAAAGACTCCCAGCTAGTCAGTGGCAGAGCCCACATTCTTAACTGGAGTAGGCAGCTGTCTCCTGGTTCTGAGGAGTGATTAGGGACTGGTATTATTTGGGGGGTATAGCAGGAGAACCCCAGTCTGTCTCCTGAAGGAGTCCCCGCCCCTCTGCCAGGGACATGGCCAGGCCGGGTGGGATGGGGTGCCTGTGTGTACATGTGGCCCGAGGAGAGGACTTAACACCCAGGACAGGTGCCAGACCCCATCACCAGCCCTTATCTGGAGCTGGTGGCGAGGACTCTGACAGGCAGAAAAGCCCTTATCAGCCCGCACAGCTGCTTCCTGGGCTGTTTCCCCAGGGAGCTACATGGCAGGGAAATGAAGGCATCGACATTCAGTTCAGCTTGTTGCACAAACTGTGCGGCCTTGGGGAGCACCAGGTGCCTACCTGAATTAATGCAGTTTGGAGTCTGCACTTGGGTGAATCCATAGCTCGTGGTGGGCTGGTGCAGGACTTGGGATGGGTTAGGAAGGACCATGGTCCCAGAGGAGAGGGCATGGAGGTGGCTACGGAGATAGAGGAGCCTATAACTTGTGACTCTCTGCTGAAGAAAGGGCAAGGAATGGATTGAAGATCCAAATTAGGTGATGGTAGAGCTGATAACATCTCATCAGGGAAATATACTTTTTAAGAAAGCTTCCTCGAAATAGCTCAGATTGGCTTTATAGACAATCCTGGGCAGTGGACGAAAAATGATTTAGTGTCATGGACATGTACTCAGAAAGTTGAATACCCAGATCTCTCTCTCTCTCTCCTCCATTGTCCCTGCTTTCTTTGGTCTGTCTGCCCTATCTTCCTTTCTGCACACAGACTTTACTCTTGGCTTGGTTGTTGATTTCCATGCCACCTGCTTCAAAGACTGTAAGTCTTCAGCCTGCAGTGAGATAACTCTGGCCCCCACCACCACTGCACCTTTGAGCTCCAACCCACCCTTTTGACTTAGCACATGTCCTCTGAGCAATTGAAGGCAAGTTGGCAGATGTGTCTGTGGCACCATGGAGCCCATTGACTCAGAAATAGCGACTTCGACACACAGAATCAGGATGGAAAGGATGGACAGACAGCGGATACCATTAAACCTCTCCAGGGGTACCCAGATTTGGAGACAGATAGCACACCCCTCCTCCGAGCAGCCAGTTTGTTGTTGGAATATTTTCCTGCCTCCTGAATTCTTCCTTTGGAGGTAAAATCTGGACCCCGGGATGATTTGTCATTGAAGGAAAGAGCCAGGCCCAGAGAGGCGGTAACTGATGGAGGCCTCCCTCCAACCCCATGGCAGGTTAGGCAGCCCAAGGTGGTATGGCCACTCCATCACCCCATCCAAGGCTGACAGTGAACCCAGGAACATAGAGCTAAGACAAGAAACCAGTCCAGACAGGTCTCCATGGGAGTGTTTCTCTATATTCAGAGCACTTTAAAGACTATTTGAATTGCTCCTACTTTAGCAAACGTCTTTCATGCAAATTTTGATATTTTTCAATGAAGAAGCTTTCATCTGAATCAATGGAATGATTCTTTCCACCTCCCACATGAAACACCCAGTGCCTTCCAGTTGCATACCTTGTACATGCTGAAGAGAGAGTCTCTGAGTTGCTTGCTTCACATTTGAGAGATCGGTGAGCCTTGCCTCTTGATGGGAGGCTGGAATTCCAGGAATGGACCTCAGAAAGAGATGGTGTACTTCAACTATTAGCCCAGCTGCATACCTGAAGCTCTGCTGGGCCCGCAGCTCTAATTCCTCTACTTAAAGAGCAGTGAGTTTCAAGGTCTCAGGCTTCGTGGGAGGCTAACACTAAAGGCCCCACCTGCCAAAGCTCTGGGATCATCCACTTCAGAGAGTGTTGCTTATGATAGGCTTTGACCTCCTGAAATCAGCCGCTCCCTCTGAGGTCCAGCTTGGGGAGGGCCATGCCAGGCAGGCAGCAGCCACCTTCCTTGATACCGCCTCATCATCCTGATTTGTGTTCATTTTTCCTGCCTGAGGCCAACTCCATGCTCTGTGTTTACCCCTGACTCACCCAGCCGTGGCCCTGGAAGGAATCCAGGTGGGTAGCTGACAGGGACACAGGGTTCAAAGGCTAGACTCTGCAGTACCCTGTGGATTCAGAGGACGTGGAGGTGGGCCCAGCTGTACCATCCTGCCCTCCTAGCTACCCAGGGCCCAGAGCCTTGTTGGACTCCCAGGGGCTCATGGGCCCCTACCTCCCTGGCCTGAGTTGGAGCAGCCGTGAATCTCAATCTAATCTCTTCAGGACAAAGAGTTCAGTCTTTCCAGCCAGTCCTAATGGCTAGATCTGTCTCTAGGGCTGCTTCTTAGTCCAGTGCAGCTCATGACTTTCAGGGGCCCCCATTCCATCCAAACCAAAAGCCTAAATCTTGCAGGGACCCCATTTACCCCCCTTTCACCCCATCTCCCATCTGCCCTCCTTTGCTCACTGGCCCCCTGCCACACTGGCCTCCCGGCTGTTCATCAAATCAGCCAGACGTGAGCCCAGTTCAGGGCCTGCCCTCCAGCTCTTCTCTTCAATACCCACTTAGCTGACTCACTTCCGTGGATTCCTCACTCATATCTCACCTTGTCGATGACTGGGTCTCCCCCCCCCCCAACCCCCGCCCCGCACTCCTGTACTTCCTCCTGTGCTCTTTTGTGTCCCTTCTCTTTTCTCTCTTTTCTCTGGCACCTATCATCTGCTCACATACTAAGTTACTGCATGTTACATTTTGTATCATTTTCTCGAGGCCTCTCACTGCACCGGAAGGTGGAAGGAAACCTCCAGGAGGGCGGAGGTCTTTATCCATTTGTTCACTGAAACATCTTGAGTGCCTGAAATAATGGCTAGTTTATATTAGCTCAATAAATAATTGTTGATTCAAATTGAGTGAATCCATAGGTTACCCAGAATCGCCTGAAAGACCCTCTCATGTTGCAAATTAAGGTCTGACTGACCTACTTGCTATCCTACTAAGTTCTAGTCATTTCCAAGGGTTTTATCCACATAGACATGCTTTAGCTCCACAGCAAGCCTTTTTTCTTGATGTTGAAACTGAGTCTTGTTGAAGGTCCCCCGGCCGCTGAGCATCGTGACCAAGAGTCAACCCCGGGACCCATGATCACATGTATACCTGTTAAATTTAAGTGTTTCAGAATTCAAAGTTTGGCCTTGTGTCTTCTCTGAGTCTTTAAAAGATTCGAAGCTGATGAGATTCAATATCTTCCTATTCCAAACCCCCTCCGAAGTAAAAGGTAGGGGAGGGTTTATACCTAAAAAGACACGCAAGAATCCGTGAAGTACACTTTGCTATGAAGCGCAAAAAAAAAAAAAAAAAA
>CM052811.1:105962210-105995501 GCA_028533885.1 Nasua narica | reverse complement strand
AAAAAAAAAAAAGGCTTTCACAAAACCTTCCCCTGCTAATAGAGGCTCATAAAACATTTTACATATGTGCTCTGCTGGATTGAATTGATGTTCGGATCTCCAATATGCCCACCCCTTTATTCCTTTCCTAATGCCTAATTTGGGGAGGGGGGGAATAAAATCAATTCTATTTTAATTTCATGAGGAAAATGCTGAATGAGAGAAAAATGCAGTAGAGTGAAGCTTGAGCCTTTAGCCCCCTGCTGCCCCAGAATATGTTATTATGTGATCAGTGAAGTTCTCCCCAGAAAGCCCCCTGGAATCTACCCCCTGCCTCAGCCTTCCGAGGAGGGGGCAGGAAGCTCCAGATCAGAAGGAGAGACCCTCTGGGGTGCTCAGGAAGTGCAGTCTGGGGCAGGCCCCCCATCCTCCCCATTGTCCAAATTCACTTCCTCCCCAGTCCTCCTGAACCTTGGCTTCCATATCCCCCCAACTCTCTAACCTGGAGCTCTCCCTGTCCCTCCAAATGCCCGGCACGTTCTCTCATGCCAGCCGGTCCTTCAGCGGACAGGTCCCCACAGCAGTTCCAGTGTCCCAGCGCCTGGAAGCAAGCCTGGCCCCTCCTTAGGAGGACAGCAGAGCCCTGAGGCTAAGCCGGTGGAGTCTAGATTCCCTCTGCCTGGGTGGCAAGCCTGCGCTGCCTCTCACTGGCTTTGAGAAGCCTAGAAAGCGACTTATTCTCCTTCAGCCTGTTTCCTTGTCTGGAAAAAGGGGATAATAATGGCACTAGTCTCCTACATGCCTGATGACTAAAGGAGTAATGTGTGGAAGGTGTTTGGCGTGGCTCCTGGAAAATGTTGAGTGGCAGTAAATATTAACTCCTCTCGTTAGTGTTACTGTAATAAGTTTCTACAAGGAGGTGGGAAGCAGAGGGGTGAACCTTTGGCTTCTGACCTGTGGTTCCATGATTCCAGATGAGCCCATCAATGTGATTTAGGCATTTTGGGCAAAAATGACACAGGAGGGATATGCCTTTCTCAGAGCATCTTACCAGGGGGCTCCTGACATCCATACATCTCATTACTGGAGTTGCAACCTTTGATCATTTGGTTGGGAAGGTAGCAGGCACTTACTGAGCATCTACTGTGTTTCCTTCACGGGATACAGAAGTGAATAAAATGTTACCCATGCTTCCAAGAAACTGTCAAGTCTGATGGACAAATGGAGTCCTCGTCACCATTGCTATATGAGAAACCATGCTAGAATTTAGTGGCGGAGGGCAACAGCTTTGCTGTGATCACAGGTTTTGGGCTTAGGAACTCGAAAGGACATGGTAGAGATGGCTCGTCTCAGCCCCACGATGTCTAGCGACTCAATCAGGAAGACCCAAATGACTAGGAGTGACCGGACAGGGAAGTGGGACCATCTAGAGGCTTGCTCCCTTCCCAGACTGGTGCCCAGCTAAGACCCACAGCATGGATTTGGCAGGGGCTTTCACCCAGAGCATCTCCACACAGCCTCTTCGTGGGCCCCATGCTTCCCCACAGCATGGCAGCGGCTGGCGCAGCAACTTGCATGTTGAAGACTCGAGCATCCCCTTGTGACCCATTTTCAGAAGTCACACACGGGCATCACTTCCTCCGTCTTCTATTTGTCATGGCCATCACCAGTCCTTCTGGACTCACGGAGGGGGACAAAAGCTCCACCTCCCGAGGGGATGAGTGTCAGAGGATCGTGGCCATGTGTAAAAACCACCCCAAAATGGAAGAGCACTGAAGGGTCTTTCTACTTACACAGGTTTGGAAACTTGGCCCCAAGAAGAAAAGAGCTTCACCAACGTGGGCCGCATTAATTATCAAGTACATGATCTAGTTTAGTGTCACCTGCGTACCAGACAGGTGTGGACCCAGTTGCCGGGGATGCTCGCCAAGCCCCTCCGCGGGCTGGCAGGCCCGGATGCACCCACTGCAAAGCCTTGTGGTCCGAGCACTGCAGGGAGCCGCCACCGCCATGCCCCACAGGCCCCACCTCCAGTACCTGGTCACACGAGGTACAGGGGGTCAAGGACAAGGTGCAGGGCAGGCTGGAAAATGCTGGACTTCGGCGTCAGAACGACTTCAGTGTAAACCAGGCTGCACCACATTCTGAGTCTGATACATTTTCATCCTTAATCCTCATTTATTCAGTAAACCTCATTGACTCCTGCTCTGTGCCAAGCTGAGTGCTGGCAATTACAGCAGTAAACAAATAGAGTCCAGGCCTTGCCCTCAGTGAAGGATTTCCCCAGGCTGTCTCTGCCAGAAAGCCTGTGGGCAGCACGGTCAGGTTCCGGGGAGCAGGGTCGAGGGATTATCCGGCCGCTCTCACATCTCCATGCCCAAAGCCAACTGGAGAGGAATTGGTCACGCAGTTTAGCGACTTAACCAGGTTAAACTCAGCAGAACAGCAATCAGCTGAGTGTGGAGTTGGAAGGCAAGCCGCTTACACCTAGAAACCCAGGAAATAGTGCAATGCAGACTAAAAGCAATTGGGAATATCATTAGACAGACTCATTAAGCAAGAAGGTTTCTGTGAAAATAACAAAATCATAGCACCCAGGGCACCCCAGCATGAGATTAAAAGCTGAAAGGAGGTTCAAGCTTCATATTATTAAGCTGCGTTATGACAGTTTAGGAGAAAGAATTTAGAGCCATCCGAGTTGGTGGCGGCTCTGTAACTGGGCTCTGACTGACTGCGACTTTGAAATTCAGAGCAGTTCGAGGAGTGAAACTATCAGAATATCCCTCCCTTGTGGGGAAGCCAGCGGAGGGGAGAGGAGGACACTGAGAGAAGCCCCGAGGTGAGGGCTGGAGGGACTGCGGTGCTTTGAGAGTGCGGGGGGCGGGGGTACACAGTGTCCCGTGTCCTGGGAGGGGACACGCACTCAGCTGAAGTCTGTCCGGACCTGAAGGCCAAGGCGGTGATTTAGGGGAGGGAGGGAGATGCACAAGATATGTACTCGCTAAATGTTAGTTCTTGTTATTACCTTCTACAAGCCAACTTTGCAGCTTGGGGTGCTGGGTGGTAAATATTCATGACCCTGGGCCAGCTGGATTCTGAACTCACTTCCTCCTCGTGTTTGATCCCAGAGCCACAAGGAAACCAGCCAAAGTCAGCGAACAGGATATTGATTGGAAATCAGTAAAAGCCATGTTGGGTGAAACAGCCAGCTTCCCTTCTGCAACACGTCTTTGATCTGTGGCAACTGCGGGAGTGCAGGCAGGACTGGGACAAGCTCCCCGAGGGGCAGCGGCAGCAGGCCTGACGAGCCCTCCCTCCGGGTCACTGCAGGCTTCGGTCCCTGTGCTGGCAGCTCTGGGGAAGGAGTACGGCCCAGGGAAGGTCTTGGCGGGGCAAACCAAAGCCCCAGGCTGGCCCTCTGACTCTGGGAACCAGAGAAGCCTGGCAGGCCTTGGCAAATAATAGCGGAGCGCTTTGGCGAGTGAAGTTACAAAATGCATCCTCGGCCGTCCGTTCCATAAGTGGTGGTTCTGGGCTTCAGGGTAGGTTCTCCCAAGACTGGGATCTGTGGTCTTCCTTCCCCTACTCTTCTCATTCCTGAATGTCAGCATGCATGAGAATCACCTGGAGAACCTGTGAAAACAGAGTCCTGGGCCCCAACTCAGACATTTTGATCAGTAGCTCTGGGATAGGTCCATGAATCTGCATCTCTAACAAGCCCCCAGATAATGCTGATGCTATCTTGGCTCTGAACCACAATTTCAGTAGCGCTGTTCTTCAACTAGGGTATGACCCTGTCTTTCTTTTGATAGCCTACCCTCCCCTTTAATGGCTCTCTGTTACCCTCAAGATAAAATCTAAACCCTAGAGTATTCACATAAAGCCTTTCATGACCAATCTCAAAGCAGGGCTGTCACGTTCTGTCGTATAGTTCGTGCACTGCACAGAGACACACCACTAAGAGGATGAGATCCACGAAGCACTGAACTGTATTTGTCAGGCAGGCCGTGACTGGGCATGAAGAAGGGTCTCTCTTTTTCTTGTCACAGAGGCACCCTCAGCTCACTGATGTACCAAGGGCTGGGATGGAGGGTGCCTACATCTGCCTGGAGAGCTGCCTTTTCCTAGTTTCCTCAGAAGCAGTACACAGGCCAGCAATCATCCTACCCAGGAACATCTCTGCAGCCTCCACTTCCTCCCTCCTCCCCTGTCTCCCAGCCTCTCTCTCCTCCTTCACCCGGTTAACACCTTCACACTCTCTGGGAAGGACTTCCCGACCCCAGAAACCGTCTGTCACATGCTCCTGAGAACCAGCCTGCCTTCCTTCAGAGCAGTAATCCTTCTGTGCCTTTGCCACTCATTCTTGTGGGCGTGCCTATCTCCCCGACCTGACTGTATGTTTCTGAAGGTTCCCCGGGACTTAGCACAGGGCCGACGCAAGAGCTCACTGAATACTTGTTGTAGATTCTATTCTGCAGCCACGAGGACCTCCCAGGTGCCAGACATGGCACCCCACTTTTGTTGCTGTTTTGTAAACATTTTATTTTGAAATAATTCTAAATTTACAGAGAAGTTGCAAAAATAATACAGAGAGTTCTGTACCCTTCACACAACTTCCCCAGATACTAACCTCTCACACAGCCAAGGTGTATTTACTCCAACTGAGAACTCACGTGAGTGCCTGACTGTTGACTAGACCTCACACTTTGCTCTCAGATTGCCTGAGTTTTTCCACAGGTGTCCTCTTCTCCCCTCTAGGCTCCCATGTAGCACTTAGATGTCATGTCTCCTCCTCCTCCCCTCTGTGACAGTGTCTCGGTCTTTCCTTGTCTTTATGACCTTGACATTTTTTAAGAGTGCTGAGCAACATTGACTCTGGGTTGGTTGGATGTGTATTTTTTTTTTAAGATTTTATTTAGTTTTTTATTTGGCGGGGGGGGGGGGGCAACAAGAGAGAGTAGGAGTGAGGCAGGGAGGAGCAGAGGAAGAGGGAGAGGCAGGCTTCCCGCCAAGCAGGGAGCCCGATGTGGGGCTCGATCCCAGGGTCCTGGGATCCTGACCTGAGCCGAAGGCAGATGGTTAGCCAACTGAGCCACTTGGGTGCTCTAATGTTTGTTTGTTTAATTGGTGGGTGAGATTCTAGGGGAAAAGACCACAGAGGGCAAATACCCTTCTCATCACATCATATGAGGGGCTCTTGAGCTCAGTATGACTGATCATTGCCATGTTGACCTTAATCGCTTGGCTAAGGTGGTGTCTCCCCGGGGGAAGGTGTGGGGAGGCAAAGAACCTCTGTTCTGCTAATGAAGCCACAACAGAAGCTAGTAACTCGGGGCGGGGTGATGGAGACAGGGCTGTGCAGACATGTCATTCCTCCTCAGTGGGGTCCACCGAGCCCAGCGTTCACTTACACTTGTGCCTGCAGCCTTTACCGCTGTGGTGCTCCCCTGGTGAGTCCCCTTGCCTCCAGCATCCCCTTTGAGGACACCTTTCCTTGGCACGAGGCGCAGTTTGCAATTCTTCTGCTTAACCTCCTTCATGGAAGGGGTCCAGCTCTACCGCGATCAACCCTGTCTGCCCCATAGCATCTCCTGGAGAAATTTAAAACTGTACTGATGCCAAGGTTTTTCTGTCCGGAGCATTGGATTCAGTTAGTTCAGGTAGGGTGCAGGCAGTAATACTTCTTAAAAGGTCTTCAAGGGCATGCTGTGCTCCGGAGTCCCGGCTGAGGGCCACGGGCCCAGCCCCATGCTCTGGCAGCCCCCCGGGAGGCTGTCTGCACTCTCCCCGGGCAGAACCGGTCACTCCCAGATCTGTGTTCCTCCAGGACTTGGTTCCTGGCTCTTCCCATCGGGGCCTCTGTTTGTCCCCAAAGCCAGGCACTGGGTTAGAAACACCAGGAGCAGCAGGACGCGCGTCGGTCAGAATCATTTTCCTGCTGTCGTTATAGCCCTCCGCTCTCTAGGAAGAACGAGGGCCCCTGGCCGAGAAGCCGCTGCCATGTGCAGTTCAGCCATCTGTTCAGAAGGAACGTGCTCGCATTTGATTTTTTAATTTTCAGGAAACCAGAAAGACATCGCTAACACTTCTGACAAGAGGTGATGACCTTGAATAGGTCTCTCCTTGTGTGTTTACCTTGGAAGTCGCCAAGATGGCAGAGACCGTGCCCGTAAACACTTTTGCAATGGGTGCCAAAAAAAGGGAGAAAATGCTTCAACCGTTTGTTTTGGGTTTAAAGAGAAATAAAATTAATTTAACCATTTTAAAAAAAAAAACGAACTGACGTTGCTGGTAGGCTTGTTAGGACTTCACGAGGGCGAGGCCTCCAGAGGATGGGCCGGAAGCCATGTGGAGAAAGTCAGGAATAGGTGGGTTGCCTAACGTAGGGTGCTGACTTCCCCCTCCCCCAAGGGGTTTAGGACAAAGCCAGCAGGGGTGTAGCGAGAGGGGAGGGTGCTGAGCTGTGGAGGATGCGTCTGGATCATCACGCTATAGGCAGGCACGTCTTGACACACGTCATACCATCGTTCCTGCCAGTGGGTGCTGTCAGGACTTTCCTCCCCTTGGGGTCATGTAGTTGTGAGTGAGCTCTTCAACCAGTGCTCGGGCCCTTCCAGGACATCTCCGTGTTTCCTAAGTGACGGCTCCAAGTCCTTGGCGCGTCACGGCACGCACATGGGTGTACCGGCTGCGATGAGACCGTGAGGAAGCAGAGGCAGCGCAGAACATTTCGCGAACGGTGGCTTCCCATCTCTCCTTCCGGCACACTTCCCCCTGGGACACAAACCTTCCCTCACGCTGGCTTTGACTTGTCCCCTGGCTTGGCCTCAGCGCCCTCAGCTAAGGAATGGCAGTGACCATAAAGAACCCATTCTATTTTGGGGGGAGGATTAAATGAGATGGTTTTTAGGTGAGGCCCCCTCACGGCACCGGGCACATAGTGAATGCCCCCAAATTGTGTTTTTGTCATGATTGCATCTTCCGACCGTCCCCCCGCTTCTGCATCCTGGCCACTTCCCTCACCCCTAGTTTATCTCATATCTTCCCTCTCCCCCCACCCCGCTCCATGCAGCATCTCATTCTCAGGAGCAGAATCTCATCAGCTGCTCTGTCTGCTTCTACCCTGTACCCAGCCCAGTGCCTGGACCACAGCACAGCTCCAGGCATGTGTAAGAAACAAACAGGTCCTTCCTGGTGGGCCTCTCCGAGGGAAATCATCTCCTTCTGCTCTCCCTGCCTCCCTTGCCCCATCCTCTGCAGCCCGGGCTAGAGAAGCTGCTTGTTCTTCGCAAGGTGACCTGTGGTCCGTGGTGGCCAGACCCTTGTGACAAAGGCAGAAGTGGCTCGTGGACCCCCCTGGAGCCTCACTCCTGATCAAAGAGGCTGCCTTCCCTAGAGAAGAAGGGGGAACTGCAACATCAAACAGAAACCCAAATTAAAATGATTATTTAACCCTTGAAGAACCGTAGGCTCAGGGAAGTGAAGCACATGGCTCACCCCACACAGCGGGCTGGGTCATTCACTCAGACATGTGAGGGGAAGCAACGCGGAACAAAATCCAGGTAGGATCCTTGCCCTTGGGGAGCTTGAAGTCTACTACAGGAGTCAGCAGACTTTTTCCATAAAGCAGCAGAGAGGATGTGTTTTACACGGTATCAGCCATAGCCTCTCTGCCGTGACTTAATCCCTCCGCCTCGTAGTGCGGAGGCAGCCACAGTGGTCCCCAACTGAATGGCATGACTGTGCCTTGTGAACTCCTATGTACCCACACGCATGGTGAGACACCCTTGACTTCCAGGCTTACTTTTTCAACCCTTGGGCTAGTGGAAAGGGACTCATGAAAGAAACAATCACATGGCTCACCGTAAAGTCAGTGCTGCAAAGGAAAGAAATGTTCTGAGAACATAAACTAGGAGGGCGGGAAAGTTGTAGAAGACCCTCATGAAAAGTGTCATTTGCAGGGGGAGGGTGCCTTTTATATATATATGTGTGTGTGTGTATACACATATATATATATATATGTTTTTAATTTCAGTATAATTAACATACAATGTTACATGTTGCAGGTGTACAAAACAGTGATTCGACATTTCTGTACATTACTCAGTGCTCATTGTGATAAGCGCCTCTTAATCCCCTTCACCTCTTTCACCCATCCTCCCACCCACCTCCTCTGTGGTGACCATCCCTTGACTGAAGTGTCATTTTAAGGGAGATCTAAAAATGAGGAGTCATTAATTAGGCGAAAGGAAGGCATGAGAAGGGAAGAAGTTGTTCTCAGTTAACAGAATAGTTGGTGCAAAGGCCCTGTGGCCAATGGAACCGTAGCTCTTTTTAGACATTGGAATAGAGCCTTGGAACACAACAGGGAGGGCACAGAGGCCACTTTATGCAGAGAGCTGATGAAAACCACAGGCTAGGAGTGTGCTCTAAATCCTAAGAACAATGCGAAACCACTGCTTTTTTTTTTTTTTTTCCTAAGGGGTGATATGACTAGATTCTCCTTATGAAGTCCTCACTCTGGCTTCTGACTGGGAATCTCCCTGACAGTGATCAAAAGAGACCTGGGTTGACAGGCAGTTCAGCCCCCTTTCCCCCACTAACTCTTTATGTTATGCTTCCTATTCTAACAAATCTCACTCTTCCTCTAGTTCCAAAGATTCACATTACATTATGCATTTTATGGGCGCAGCTCCGTCCCATTCCATTTTTCTCACCTCCTGGCTTTACTTCCCCAGCCCAGTCCCCCACTAACTTCGTAAAACTTGCAAGTTAAATTTTTCAAAGACTGTTTCTGACAAAGCAGTGGGAATTAGATTTGGTGAAGCCCTTCATAAAAAATTGAAGACACGCTATATTAACATACATTGATTTATTCATAGTGTTTCATTACAAGTAAGTGAGGATCCTGTAATACCAGGAAAGGTTAGGAGAGCAGGGGAGCGCGGTATATTATATTGACAGCTCGGTGGAAATTGAGTCGCTTTTGGATTGAATTTGGAGCTCAGGAAAGGAATTGGCTAGTAAATAAGGCATGAGTTTTACCTCCCCGTGTCTGTATATCAGTGTGGTTGCCACCAGCCCAGGCAGGGGGACACGGGCGGAATTTCAAAAGGCTGCAGGGGCACCTGGTACACTGGGGGCTGCCCCCAAGCAGAGCTCTCTGGATGTCTCTGGTCCTGTGCCACCGGGAAACTGGCATCCAGCTGCGTGCTGGGGGCTCAGCGCCCCCATTTGCTCACCAGCCTCCGGTCACACTGGGTTCTCCGCAGTCCTCCCAAGCCTGTTCGTCTGGCCTTCACCCAGGCAGTTTCCTCTGCCTAGAGTGCTCTCACCTCTGCTCTGACTCTGTTACCCTCGGATGTCGGCTCACTTCTCCCCCGAGAAACCTCCATGAGCACATTGTCTTAGTTTGGTGACCCCGAGGCACAGACTCTAATACAAGTAGATGATGTGAGAAGCGGGAGTGGGGAAGGGAAAGGAAGGTAGCCAATGGTGGATGTGTTCCCCAGCTGGCTGCCTTTGGAGGCAATCAGAGTGGACGCCCTCCAGGAAGTCCCCTGGGATGCTGTGGGGGCATCACCATGTGGGAGGAGCCCAAAGAATGTGTGCATCACCTGCCATCAGTCCGGTGGCCGGGAGGTGCAAATTACCCAGAGCTCCCTGCAAGCGCCCCTTACCCTGAGAACAGCGCTCATGCACAGAGGGGCTGACGTTTGCCGTGCCTCCCTCTGAGAAGCATGGAGGAGGCAGAGGTGACCAGAGGGAAATCTGGGGACAGGTTCCCCAGGAACCTTTGGCTCCCTGGGTTCCCCTCCAGGATTTGCTCTTTCCCAAGCAATCCGGCCTCGCTCCTCTGCAGGTGATATCGGTTGCTACACTGCTACTGCTGGACGGAGAGCAGAGAAGTGACCTCTGTCTCCAAAATATCCGGTGCCCTGGCCAGAAACAGCAGGCTGCTTATTTTGGATGGAAAGTTGGTGCATTCCTGTTTCGGTCTGGGTCTGGTCTTCCTGTCAAGGCCGAGACGTTCTTGACAGAAGACAGGGGCGTGTAAGGTGGCTGTGCCATTATTGCCTTACCTCGCTCTGGAGTGGAAGGCACCCGGGCACACAGTCCCGCCTGCACTCACCAGGGTTGTACCAAGCAGAGCACAGTGCAGGTCCCAGAACACAGGCCTGCACGGGGAACACTCGGGAAGGAGCAAATAAGTGGATGGGCAGATGCATGAATGCCTTCTTCGGGTAATGACGCGTTGTCTCCCAGCCGGGCGGCTCCTTATGGAATGAGGAGCACAGTGTTCAGACCCGGCAGGCCTGGCTTTACTCACGTGTCGGCGGGAGAACACTGCATCACCGTGAGAATGCGTGATCTCTAGTGACACGTGACAGCCAGCACGGGTCCCACCAACATAATGCGGAGTGAAAGAAGCCAGAAATGCAAGAGTACGCCCTGTACGGTTCCATTTGTATAAAGTACAAGACTGGGGAAAGCTAGTCTGTGCTGTTAGAAGTCAGGACAGAGGTTATCCTTGCTGGGGGTGGGGGGCACGATCGGAGGAGGGGCACGCAGGCTACGGACTCGGCCCGTGTCCAGGTAGTAGGAATTCATTGAACTGTAGAGTGTTCTTCACGCACATGAAACTCTAATAAAACACTCTTAATAGAACAAACTAGATGAAACAAACACACAGTGCTATGTTTGTCACCATAACAATGGTGTGATATAGCCATGTGGCCCTCAAAATGTGACCTGTGGGGGCTGGTGCTGGGATGCCCCCTGTCTGCTTCCTTTCACAGCTGAGTAGGTGCAGAAATGGGGAGCCAGCGCTTAGAAACTGTCCCAGTACCTTGACCTTGCTGCAGCACCCAAGTGTGGGACGAGAGGATGCATGTCCTTGTAGAGCGCAGACCCGTGTGGCTCTGACCAGACTCACGTGGTGAGACCCAGGTGTGGTCTGCAGGTTACGATGGCCCCAAGGCGGATCGAGAAACACAGAACTTGGGCCTTCCCCGAGAAGGTTTGGAGAGTGCTGATTTCATGCAAGTTACTTGCCTTCGAGCCTTATTGTCTCCAACATTAAAACGAGAATGGAGAATGGGTATCCTGATGCCCCAAGGCCGGGGGAAGAGGAACCCGATAGCGCATGAGAAAGCACCAGAGAGTGCCCCGTGGACTAAGGGACACGGGAACTGCCTTTCTAATTAGCCTTCCAAACCATTCTTACAGGACACCGCATGTAAACGCCGCTCCTGGGGCTGCCCCATAGGTCAGCCACTGGCCCCATGCGGCGACTGAGCTTGGGAAACATAGCTAGTCCAAAGGGCGATGTGCCATAAGGACTAACTGCAAACTAGATTTCTAAGACCTAATATTGAATAGCAGAATATAAGACACCGCGTGAAATTTTTAGGTTGATAGACTATTGGAATGATTAACCTTTGCAAATATGAGGTTCAGCAAAATGTATCATTAAAATCCATTTACTTTTTTACTTTCTTCTCTTTTCCACGTGACCACTAGAAGACTGAAAAGCATGTGTGTGGCCCACAGCCTGTTTCTGTTGGGCAGCCGCACTCCCGTGTATCCCGTGCGGTATTCGAGGTTGGGTTAATGTGTAGGGTGGACAGTCACAGCAGAACCTGCTGTCCAAGCCCACACGCCTCCTTCTCCTTTCCGCTCCCAATGTTCCCCTGGATGAGCTCCATCTAGCTTCCTGAGTGAGGTATTTATTTGTTTGTTTTCTGGCTTGTCATACAGATCAACTACAAGGCCGTTGGCTCCCTGGACCCAAGTGCCGACCTGTCCAGCCAGCGGGGGAAAGTCTTCAAGCTCCGGAATGAAACCCACCACCTCTTTGTGGGGCTGTACCCAGGGACCACCTACTCCTTCACCATCAAGGCCAGCACTGCCAAGGGCTTTGGGCCCCCCGTCACGACTAGGATTGCCACCAAAATTTCAGGTATCTCTCTTAATAGAAAGCGGAAAAGGAAGAAACGTACTCTGGGTTTTTTTTTCCCCGTCCCTAATTTTCCTGGGAGCAAAAAAGGCAGAACCAGCTGTCACCTCGTGGTATAGAGCAATTAGGACGAGGCAGTCCCTCATGTGTTAGCATTGTAGTCTTGTGAAGAAACCGAATCCACGAACTTCCTAAAGTGTAAAAAACATGCTAATTACACTAGACCAGTGGGAACGCTAAGCGATTCACCAAATAATTTACCACACAATTGCATTAAATAGTAACATTTTTTCTCCTGCAGATTGGTTTGTAAAAATGTGATTTCAACAATATTCCTTTTGTCAGTACAGGGCATAGCACGAGTTCTCATGAAATGTCTGAGAAGGAAGGAAGGAAGGAAGGAAGGAATGACTAGTCGAAAGCCATAGAGGTCTGAGAGTCCCCAGGAGGGTCCTCTTTGCCGCCAGGCAGCATCAACAGAATTAACTCCGATCCCGTTTTGTAATTTACATTTTTTGAGAATACCTGTGCAATTCCGGCCTGCATACATACATATTGTGCATAGATACCCACAGTGGTTTTTGCAGCTTAATGGTTTCACTTATCTTTATACCATAAGCGTTTTCCATGTTGGTACATTGCTTTCGTTATAATGTTCTGTCAAGTGGATGGACGTAATTTAATTAAACGTTCCCCCGTGGTTGGATATATACAGTGCTTCCGTGTTTTTATAACATAACGCTTCAATAAACATGTTACAGAATAAAGTGTAATTCCTTGGTTTGGATTATAACTTTAGGATTAAATTCCGGAAATTGAAATACTAAATTAAAAGGGATGTGGGTTTTAATAACCCTTAATACAAATGGCTAGATTACCTTCCCAAGGGATTAGATTTTTGTACTCCTATCAGTTGGGGCTGAAAGAAGGGAGGGTCTCATGAAAATATGAGAGAGAGAGAGAGACCATGGGCCCTCTCTCAAAAAGATAAGAGGAACTAGTTCATCACTGCTGTAATTTGCATTTCAGATGTGTTGAACAAGGTCGACTCTGCCTTCACTTTGTTAAGTACTTAGACTTCCTGCTTTTATTTGTTTATTTGGTGGGGAATTTTTTGATTCCAGAGGGCTGCTGGCCACCTCCCAGATATCCTTCCCCAGACTCCTGTGCACCTGGAAGGGACACCGCCCCCCCCCACCCCAGGTTGGAAGGAGAGCAGAGAAAGGCCTGGGACACCTTGCGACTCTCAACCAACTGGCTCCCATGTACCCCTGCTGGCCGTCCTGGGTATTGTTAGGGATGGCAGCAAAGGCGGGTGGCGAGCTGGGTTTGGGACCTGTGCTGAGTGCCCTCCTCTCTCTGCTCTCTGCCCAGCTCCGTCGATGCCTGAATACGACACAGACACCCCACTGAATGAAACGGACACAACCATCACGGTGATGCTGAAGCCCGCACAGTCACGAGGAGCCCCTGTCAGGTGAGCAGGCTTCGTCCCTTGGACTTCGCCAACAATTACACGTTGCCCCCGGGGTACAGCTTTCAGATTGGCTCAGTTCGGGGGCACCTGGGGGGTTCAGTCGGCTGAGCATATGACTTCTGATCTCAGCTCAGGTCTCGATCTCAGAGTCATGAGTTCAAGCCCCATGTTGGACTCCATGCTGGGCAGGGAACCTACTATATAAAAAGAAAAAAATTGGCTCTGCTTGGTTCAACAAGCACGCACTGAGCATCTCATATGCTGGGAATGGTGCGGCAACAAGGGATCAAAACTAGTTGTTTATTCATTCCTTCAGCAAACATTTATTGGGCACTCACTCAGGGCCAGGCACTGTTTAAGTGCTTGGGAGACAGTTGGAACTAGCCGTGAAGAAGTCATTTTCTAAAGAAAGTCACACTTGAGTTGGGAAGCAAGAAACATGAGAACATAATCACAATACGGTGCGTGCTTATTGAGATGTACATGAGTCGTTCTGAGAGCCCAGGGAAGATGTTCCCAGCTGACAGTCTGCAGTGACACCGAGCTGTATCTTAAATGTTATATAAGATTTTGCCAAGTAGTAAGAGGGTCCAGCATGAGCAAGGCATTCAGGAGAGAAGCCATGCAGGAGAGAAACTATCGTGGGGAGCAACCAGGAGTAGTTAATCCAAGGCTCTGGATTTTCCTTTAGCATGAAGGCCAAGGCAGGAGCAGTCGGGTGAGAACAAGGGCCAGTTTTGAGAAACTCCAGCTTCTTTGAGGGGTCTTGGGGAGCCACTGGCTAGCCCCCTGCAATGTCACGTTTATGAAACTGGAGACTGGGAAACCAGCCAGGACAGGGGCTACTGAGATGGTCTAGTTCTCAGTTTTCCAACCTGGATCCAGCTCTACCCAGGAAGCATAGGCGGCAGAGGAAACAGAACCAATGACAGCAATTTGGAAGCGGCCGCGTATTCTAAAGATTCTGAACAGTGTCCAGTTCTAAGTCAGGTTTTGCAACAGGTGTGTGTAGTGCTTGTGGAGCGTCGGACCATAGAACTTTTGCTTTGTATTCTCTGCGTGAATTGTTCCAGGACTGTCCTATCTGGGATGAGCCCGAGCAGGTGGTGGCTCTTCCACCAGATGAATCATTGCCTGACTTACTGCTTTTCTTCCTGTTACTGTCAGGCAACGTGGTCCTTTGCTTCTCTCTGTACATGGCTCTCACTCTCTGTGTACATTCTGTAAGTGATCGTCCTCATTTCCACGTGGAGATACCAACCCTCGGAAATGTGCAAGAGCCCATGCGAGTCGGTAGGAAAGCTCATCTCGAAGGCAGGTCCTCCAGGTGCTGAATCCTGTGTTCCCCTTGGGCCACCAATGCCTCTCTCCCTTTCCCAGCTCTTAACCTCCCATACGGCAACACTGGTCACTATTTCAAAACCTAAGAGAGCCCCTCCAGTGATAAGGGTATGGTCCAGGAGAAAGGAACAGCTTGCCCAGCACTGCACATCAAGTCAGCAGCTGACCCCGACGCACAGACTAGATCTGACTGAGAACCTAGGACCTAGGACCCCAGTGTCCCCTTGCATTACTGTGAGCCTAGAGTTCAGCAAGGCGACCTCATCAGCTGGCATCCCACCGTGTGGCTCCCGGCAGGTGCGGGTTCTCTCTAGCTGGCTACCGACTGTGGCTGCCACGTGCGGTGATGAGAGGATGTGACTTTGGCAACAGCCAAAGGATTCAGATCCTGCTTCAACACTGCTGGGTGACTTTGGGAAAGATACTTAATCCCCCTGACTCTCAGGTTTTCTTATCAGGAAAGCATAGATGGTAGCTGGTTGGTAGAGGCCAAATAAAATATGAAAGTGATGAAAGCCAGACCTTCGAGAGTTCGTTCCTTCCTTAGCTTTGCTGCTGCTTTGTGGCACTTAGGAGTTCCTATTCAGAACCTCTATTCTACCCTAACTACAGAGTCACTTCCTCATGGTCACAGAGCCGGTAAGTGAGGAGATGGGACTTAGATCCTGTTCGCATTTCCAGAGCTTTTTGAGACCCTAACGTTCCATGGTGGGGAAGAAGTGGGAGCCCCTAACTGTATCCCAAAGTTTCAAAAAAAAAACTTCTTTTAAGACAAAAGTTTTACTGAGAAATAAGCCATCTCGGTCTTGCCCAGTGGCAGAATCACGGTAATTTTCCTCC
Organism: Nasua narica; assembly: GCA_028533885.1. Lineage (NCBI taxonomy): Eukaryota > Metazoa > Chordata > Mammalia > Carnivora > Procyonidae > Nasua > Nasua narica. Next base: position 105,979,905 of record CM052811.1, on the reverse strand, counting down.
AGAGGATCCAGGGTCCCATCTTCAAGATGAATCAGGTTATTTATCTACGAGCCTCTGAAAACCCGTCGAGCCCAGCTGAACGCAGATGGGAGTAATTACCACTGTGTTTTATTGGGCCACTGTTAGTTCCAAGAATTTAACCTTGACTAACCTATTCATGTTATTATATCCCCGTTAGAAATGCGGAAACTGGGTGCCTGGGTGGCTCAGTTGATTGAGCAACTGCCTTCGGCTCAGGTCATGATCCTGGAGTCCTGGGATCGAGTCCCACATTGGGCTCCCCGCTCTGCAGGGAGCCTGCTTCTCCCTCTGACCTCTCCTCTCATGCTCTTCCTCTCTGTCTCAAATAAAAAAAAAGAAAAAAAGAAATGCGGAAACTAAAAGTTCATGGTCACAGAGCCAGTAAGTAAGTGATGAGATGGGACTTAGCACCCAGGCCCGCCCAACTCCAGAGACCAGCAAAGGGGTCCTCTAAATGGCCCAAACCAATGACCCTGAGGAAGCTTTCCCAGTTGTCCCCAGGGAGGGGCCCCTTACACTTTCCCTCTGAGCCTGCCCGCTCTTAGTTTGCACATCTGTTTGATATGCTCACTGCATCCCAAGACTACAGTAAATTAGGAGGTGGGGATGGAAATATCCCAGTAGCGGCAAGAAAGGACAGTGAGCAGGGGACACAAAAACAGGGTGGGTCTACGAAACAGTCGCAGACGACTCAGCGAACAGCAAGGTGGACCAGCTTTGGCTCCTGCTGCTCCTCACGGCCGTGGAGGTTCGTTCGCTATTCTGGTCCAACGAGAAATGTAGCTTGAGGTTCTGTATCTTCGAGTGGAAGGAGTCTGTGCCAGCTTCCCTGTAACGAGGAAGCCCTTGCCACGTGCCTGTCTCCATACACCAGCTTTCTGTGTCCTCACAGCACTGCGGGAATCATCTCCCCATTTTGCAGATACGGAAACTGAGAAAAATAGAAGCCGAGTAAGTTGACCCAGGCCGTGAGGCAAGCAGTGGCACTGGCGGAATTTAAACGCAGTTCAGCTGACCCTAAGCCAGCGCTCATTTCACGCTACCTCCCAAGGAGAGAGTTGTGCGTGACATATTTTGGTGACATTTCCATGGGGGAAAAAAAAATTTAAATGTCACTGCTCAAAGGGGCAACGCTTGGTGTCTGGAAGTGTCTGGCTGCTTTTCTTCCCAAGGCTCTGGATCGCTGAGGGTGGGCACAGGCTCAGTTTCGGGAATTATTTTCAGACTGCTGCTGGGGCATTTGCCAAGAAGGGAATGAGACTAACCAGTCCCAGCCTGCATGACTTCCAGGTCCACGGCAATGACAGCAGTGGCAATGTCACAGAAGATTTCAGTTACCTGAGCCCTCTTTCACCTTGAACTCTAGGCACTAGGAAGCTCATCTCTCTAGGAGGCATTGGACCACTAGATCATTCAGCATGTCTTTATTGAGCCCCTGCTATGTCCCAGGAACTGAGCTCAGCAATGGGGATAGAGCAGGACACAAGGTAGATACACACCTGTCCTCTTGAGGCTTGGCATCCAGCAAGTGTGCGTGCGCATGGGGAGGGAGGCGGGGCATGGAGCAGGTAAGCAGAAACGGTGCTGAAACTGGCCGAACAAGGTACTGTGAAGCCTGTGGGGACAGTGTATTGATGGCCAGAGGGATGGGCACAACGCTGGCCAGCAGGCCAGTGAGAAGTCCCGCAGGTCAGGGAGGCACAGGCATCTAGAAGACAGTGAAGGCTCTCTAACCACAGGACACAGTGAGCCCACTGGAGGGACTGGGTCATGGATGCCTGGAATTGTATTTTATGGTTGGTAGCTCCTTTAATTCCAATGTATCATGTGAACATCGCTTACCCAGAGAGTCAGCTAGGGGGAAGTACCATCTCCCTATCAGAGGAGGAAGCTGAGCTCGAAGATGCTAAGTGGTTGGCCCAAGGTCATGGAGCTTGTTCGCCATGCAGCCCCTGCGTGGACCTTGCTTCCTGCTTCTGAGTTCACTGCTCCCTCAGGAGGTTCTGCATTCTCTGCCCAAGATGTCAAGTGAGGACTCGGTAACCTTTGGGTGGGGCTGTCGAGTGAGCTCCCATTGACTCGGGAATTCGGGATAGGCAAAGTGACTTCCCCGGGGGCTTCCAGTCCAGGGCTGTCCAGGCCCGGCCGGTAACTTGTGGACCCGGCACGTCCCCGAGCGGAGCAGCCCCTCCTCCAGCAGCCTCACTCCTGAGCCTCGGCTGCAGGCCTTGCCCATGCAGTTGTCTCCTGCCTTCTGCCAGCAGTGTTCTGGCCCTGGCTCAGACCCCCGCCCTTCCTCCAGCCAGACCCCAGCCTTGCTCCGCCGCTCGCTGCCCCCTGGAAGCGCCAGGGGTCCAACTCTGCCTGGTAGAACAGAGCTTGCAAGACGGGCGAGGAGGACAAGGGCAGACTGTCTTGCGGGGCTCCCGCACCCCTGTCCCCCCGTCCCTCCATCCAAACCACCTCAGAAGCTTGGCCTATTTTTCTAATACTCCACAATGGAGATTTATTGCTTTTGCATTGCTTTCCCCAGGCCTTCAAAGATTTATTGGTTTTTAAGTGACAGAATCCCAGAATTGCTTAAAAGATCAATCAAATAGTGACTAGAATCTAATATTCAGCTCCAATTCGAACCCGCCAAACCTTCTTCCCCCACGCCCCACCTGTCACGCTGATGTATCTGTGGTAACCTTCATAAGAAAGTAACTTGGCCGTGAATTTATCACCCATGATGCAGCCTCTGAGGCAGAGCCCCAGATTCTGTAGTAGACCTTCCCCCGCCCCCAGATCCCCAACTGGCTTCTTTGGGGACATCCTTCCATCCCCCTGCTCTCCTTCCCCTCCCATCAGGCAGGAGGACCTGTCCACCCCGCTCCAGAGTCAGCTGTGGGGCTAGCTCTTTCTTGTACCCCTCTGCCACGCTGCACCCACTCCCCTGGCCTGCCACTGCCAAGGCCTTGCTGGCCTTGCTGGTTTGCCTGCCGTCCATTCCTTTTCCTTCAGTCCCTTCCCCACTGAACTGCTGGAGTGGCCCTGAAAGTTCTTACGTGGGTCACTGGCTCTCCACCACATGAGGTTCGAGCTGCTGAGCGTGAAAGTCGAGGCCCATGACAATCTGCCTCTGACCTCCGCTTCTGGATTTATTCCCCTCACTCTGCCCCCGACACCAGTGTCTATCCAGCAGGGCCCAGGGAGTTTCCTTCCTTGTTCGTTCTTTAACTGTGTTATGCACCCGCCAGTAGGTTTTCCTTGGTTCAGTGTCTTGCCCGCCCTTCACCAGCCTGTGAGCTCCAGCAAATCTTGACCTTGGTGGATCCCCATCCCCTGGGACACTGTCTGGCACTGAGTAGGTCCTCGGAAACACAAGTGAGTGATTCAGCACATCTGTTTGGCACACCCCCTAGATGTCGGGTCCTAGGACTGGAAATGCATTCACAGGCACTGCCTTCAGCTGCCTCCGAATCCATAAGAATACCGCCCGGTAGAACTTCCCGCAGTGATGGAAATGTCCTGTGTCCGTGCTGTCCAGTCAGCATCTCCGAACACCTGTGGCTGTTGAGCACTTGAAATACGACCAGTGTGACTGAGGAACCGGCTTTTTACTTTTTAAAATGACTTTGAAGAGTCTTTCAAGGTGATTCATGGCTCACGGCTACCATTTTGGACAATGTGGTTCTGTCAGGAAGACAATCAGAGAAAGGAAAAAATGCTTGGTCTGAGGTTTCTACGAGAGGTGGGTGCAGAGGCATCCGTCGTGAGTCTGACGCGCTCGGGTGCCGAGAGGGCTTCCCGGAGGTGGTGTTGCTGGCTCTGAGACCTGCCTGCGGAGGGGAGTTTGCTCAGGGAAGCAAGGGGAAGCAGCACACCATGGGAGCCGAGGCAGAGAAGGTACACGGTGTGTTCACAAGGTGGCGAGAGCTGCAGCGCCCTCGGGCAGGGAGGAAGGAGGCAAAGGAACAGGCCAGGGCCAGTAAAGAATCTTGGGTTTGGACTTTGTCCTAACGGGTGTGGGGAACCCTTTGTTCTCCTCTAAGCAGTTGAGCCCTTGTCTCGCCGCTCTCTGTGCTGAGCTCGTCCTCTCTACCTGGCCAGTGTCCAGTTCCCACCCTGCGGCCGGACGCATCGGCTCCCCTCGGGGCTCCCACTCTGCGCTGGCTGCTCCCCAGTCAGGGACTTGAGGCCTGCTCTAAGCAGATGCCTGTTGGCTGCTCGGACATCAGGAAACTCTGCCTCCAAGGTGCTGGCCAGAGTGTGACACTTCAGGGAATGTGCCGCGATCTCCGGGAGTATCACAAAATCCTCAAAACAATATTCCTTCCAAGCATATCCCCAGATTTCGGCACATTTCAGAAACATGGAATCAAGCAGATGGGGCTGGGGCATCTCCACTGCCAAAAGGCCAGCAAATCAAGGGCTAAGAGCAGCGCCCTGGACTTGGAGGAGAGGCCGCTCTATGTTGTGAAATCGAAGGCAAGCAGATCCAAAGTATTCTCAGGAAAGGGCCTGTGGCCCCACATGATCGTCCTTTAGCAAGACCTTATAAACACGGGGGACCAGACTGGGGACCTTGAAATCAAAACCAAGCAGAAGAGGGGAGACCAGATCCCAGGAGAGGAGTCAGGTTTTTCTGTTCACAATTCATTAAGTCAGTAAATACATTTGAATTTGAGCAAACAGCCGTGTGCCAGACATTGGGCTGAGCTCTGGAGATCCAGAAATGAGCAAGCAGGCCCACGTGCAGACATCCTAATGGCAGAGAGAGCTCCCTGCAAATGCTGCCGCAGACGCTAACGACACAGGCTGCTCGCAATCGCAGCCGATTCTCGTTGGCTCGGGGCCAGCTCACCCACCCCCCACCTCATTCTAGCTGCCCCTGAGCTGGCCCATTCCGTGCAGAGGGACGGGACCCCCCCCGCCTGCAGCGCCAGCCCCCCCCCCTTTTCTTCTTGGCTCTAGCGCTTCCTCCAAAGCCCCCACAGACCTCGGTTAGTGTGAGCGAGTAGATCGAGCTCAGAAACACATGGGACTGAATGCCAGGAGGGCACAGGAGTCCAGGCATGCCCAGCCTCCAGTCCACGTCCTCCACAGGGGCCATTCCGAGGCGTGTGCCACATGGGTGCTCACACACCTCCAGTAGGATTGAGCCCGGGGTTGCCCACAAGGGGAGCCAACTCAACAATGCATACCTTACTAGTTTTTCTTCCTTCTGTGTCTGACAGTTTTACCTAAGAGGGGATCACACCAGGCTGGAGAGTCAGGAGATGAGGTTAGAATATTGAGGAGGGCACGTATTGCATGGAGCACCGGGTGTGGTACATGAACAATGAATCGTGTAACACTGAAAAAATAAAATAAAAGTATTTGGAGAAAAAAAAAAAAACTAAAAGGAGGCCAGGAGGACAACAGGGGACAGAAATGCAAGGGCGAGTGGCCCCTGATGAGCCTGGATGGCAAAGGGCCAGAAGACATTGCTCTCTAGACGAGAAGGGACGGCCGTCCATGGCTGAGTGGTTGTGGCGATGGAGAGGGCCCTGAGCAGAGAAAACTGAGAGCAGCTTTGGTGATGACTTCTCTCCGGGGTGGACAGGTGGGTGGAAAGGAAAAGACATCTTCCTGGGTGACTCCCAGGTTCTGGCTTATTAGTGGCATGGAGGATGGTGCCATTCTCTGAGTTAAGGAACACTGAGGGCAGAAAGAATCTAGGAGTACACATTATCCAGGAGAGACCGGTGATGGTCTCATGATGAACGTGGCCGGGGTACCTGATGGGGGATTAGGAACCAGCTGGGCAGGAACAGGGCTAGGATTTGATGTGTGGTTCAGGCGAGTGCTGGGGACCGCCGAGGGACATCCTCCAAAGCTAGGACTTGGGACTTGCTTTCATGGGATGCTTCAGACCTAGTAGACTAGGTCTACTAGTAGACACAGTGGGGCAGCTCCAGCTTGGAGGGCTGAAAGTATGATAGTCTGCGTACATGGAGACGGAGTATCTGGCGAGCGGCCTCTGATATCCACTGCAAGTTCTCTTTACCCCCTGATGAGAAACCCCTGAGCCCTTTCATTTGACAGGTACAGGGAGTTAATACTATGACTTTAAAATGCACAGTGACGAGCTGCCGTACAAATTGGAGATCCAGTCAACTCCTAAAGAAGTAAAACACTTCATTGGAAAGAAGAGGAAAAATTGCCAGATTTCTTCCAGGATTCCTTTAATAACCATGGAGCCCAGATGGGGAGCACATAAAACAATCACAGAAGGCTTCTGCTGGTTCCTTGGAGCTGCACTGAGCAAAATCGGCATCATTACCATCTGATTCTCAGATATGAGGACATGATGGTGTCCAGTTAGGAAGGGGGAATTTTTGAGGATTTATTAGTATGGGGCAGTCTTGGGGGTTCCCAAGTCCCCGTCCACATTGGGAGAGATGGAAAATGACAATTATACTTAGGTACTCTTTCTCAAAACATCATTGATTTCACTTAGTTTCCCAGCTCTCCGGGTCTCCTTTGCTGGGGCCCGAAAACAAGGAGTGCTCTGTGTCCCACTTCGGTGGAGGGATGGGCAAGAGGCATTCCCACATAGACTGCAAGAAGATTTAGCTCTGAAAGTAATATCATTCGTTGCCAAGTCTCTTCACATGCCGGGATTTTATCACACCAGACGAGGAGGATGAGGCGAAGCCAGACACAAAAAGAGACAACCAGAAATAAGACCTAGTGGGATAAATACTACTGCAGGGCTATTCCCAATGGGGCTGTCCCGTACTCTAAATATGGTGACGAAGGGCATGCATGTCCTATGATTAAAGGGACATGTCGCTATGATTAAAGGGACAAGTCACTACCGTCGAAACTAACCAAAGAGACAGGGTCAGTCTGGTGAGTATGACACCAAGCCATCATCGGAAAGACCATGCAGGAAAACAAAAAGGGGGAAGGGTGGGCCCCAGGTAATGTAGGCGGGTTCACATTCACTTCAGCTCACCCTAACTCTATTGCGAGTTTCCCTTCATTGGCCCCCAAACAACCCAACTTACCAAGAATTGGTTCCAGTGTTGATGGATTCTGGATTTTATTCCTTAGGCTCAAACCAAGGAGGAAAAACAGGTGTTGCAGAAAGAATATTTTAAATGGAGCAGGAGGAGCAGTTGCTGGAACACGGAGAACGAAAGAGTGTTCTATTTTGGGCCGTCTGCCATCTGGAGAGATGGAAACAGACTGTCCCTGGCATGAGGGAGAAGAGAGTGTGTTTGTCTTGTTCACCTCCTACCGTGGGGACTATTTAAATTCCGGAAGGCTGGAGGGCTAGAGAGGCATGAGATCGGGGGGGTGGTTTGAGAGTGGAGAACCATTAACATTCAAGTGGTACTTGAAGCAAGGGGAGCAGATGACCTTATCCAGGCGGAGTGTCTACGAGAAGAGATGGAGAACAAGCTAGACAGCTCTGGGAAGCTCGGTCAAGGAACCACGCAGGAGATGGAGAAGGGCTGGCCAAAGAGTTGGAAGAAACACCAGGGCAGAGTTAAAACATGAAAGCCAAAGGAAGAGTGGTTTTTTTTAAAACAGGAGATAGTTGAAGTTTTATAGCTCAGTTTTCTCTAAGAGCTCCCGGCAGCTCTTACCATAGAAAAGAGGAAAGACACCTACCTTGATCCAGGGCCATGGGAGAAGGAAGATGATGAAGTCAACAGAAGTTCTTAAAAATGGGTCATACGGTCCAGGCTTGGGTTTAAAAGCCCCTGAAGGTAGATATGCAGATAACGGAGATTTTGAGGGCCAGGTGACCCCAGTGGTGATGAGGAAGCTGTGCAGAAGGTACAAGGCTGGGAGAGGCTGGACAGATGGGAAGTGGCATTCAGAGAGTAAAATGATCGAAGATAAGGTTTTAGTAATGGAGTCCTGCAGTGGGAGACTATGGCTTCTGGTGTCACCGTGTTGACAGCGGTAGTGGATGGATGGTAATGGATTCAAGGTGAAGGTCACTGAAGCCAAATATTTCAAGGACTGAAGAAGCCAGACTAAGGATGGGCAGGCTGTCTGAGTAGACATAGTTCTTGTAATGCGAATCCTCCCACCCCTGGGGAAGTGGTGAAACCCTTTGCAGGAGCCACAGTGATTCTGTAAGGTGTCTTCTCCCGGGTCTCACTTTTTTTTTTCTCCCCAAATATGTTTATTTTAATTTTTCAGTGTTACAAGATTGATTCTTCCCTTTTGCTCCAACTTTTTTTTCTGCTGACTTCTGTTTCTCACAGTGTTCTGGGCCCCATGACAGTTTGCAACGCTGCTTTGTCTCAGATCTTGCACAGCTGATAATGGATGGTTCTCAGTCTCTCTGTCTACAGCCACCCAAAGGTCAGACTTTCAAGTCGGCCTCCATCAAGTGCATTTCTATAGCCTGATCTATTGATGTTCCTCTGAGCTAGTGCATGGATCTGTGCCACGTTAGATTCCAAGGAGGTTTTCTCTCATCCAAAAAGCATTCTGCGCAAGGCTCACTCCAGCTGCCTGCGGCTGGCTGCTCAGAGAGTTGCCTCCTCTCAGTGGCAGTGAGAGAGGTGATCTTTAAAAGTCCTGGCTTTTTGTAGGACAAAAACAACTCAAAGGTTAGAGTCTCACCCATGGGGTAGAAGAAATTTGTACTTACCCCCTTTCGCGATGCAGTCCATCCTTTCCTTGCCTGTCTCCACCTGTTTACGGTTTGCTGTTTCACTGGTGCATTTCCACTTGCGTGTAGGCTCACTAAGCAATTTCTAAAGATTATAAGTGTATAAAATAAGTATTCGTAACCAGGACCGGGGCAGCACCTCCAGCAACAAGAAGGATTCAAGGGCAAGACTTTAGACCCACACTGTCTAATACTGAAGCCACAGCTACATGGGAGCTATTTAAATGTCAACTAATTAGAATGAAGTTAAATTAAAACTTCATTCATGAATTACGCCATCCACATTTCAAATACAGTAGCCACGTGCACCTGGTGGCTACCATATTGAGCAGCGTTCCCATCATCACAGAAAATTCTAGTTCACTGCATTGCTCTAGACCCTCAGAGGGCTGCATGGCCCACATTTGGTTTCAGAGGAATTAATGACGTAAGCATTTCAAAGGGACTGTTAATGGGCACCTGTGACGGGGCTGACTTGCTGCTCAGAGCCTGACCTCCTGAACGTGGGTTCCCAAACTCCACTGCATCCCGCTCACTGGGGTGGCAGCTGGGAAACGATTTAACCCCAGGGTTATCAAATCCCAGTGGCTATTAGAATCACCTAGGGAGCTCGGAAATCGGTAGATTTTTTTCCGTCCCCGGGGCTAACAGGACCAGACCCGAGAATCTGTGTTTGCCCAAGCTCCCAGAGGATGATCACTCTGGTCTCGAACCACAGCTTCAGTACCCCTGGGTTAATTTACTGGTGGGCTCCTGTGTGAAGACAGGAGCCGGTAGAGGGAACCAAGAGTTCTCTTCTCTGGTGCTGGTGCTCGCTTGTTCTCATGACAGCGGCAAGTAGTTGTTTTGCATTTTACTGTGGAGTTGTCCCTGTTGGCTTTACAGTTTTTGGATCTTGTGTCTCTTTTGGTGTACTTTTCGGCATGAAGATAATCAATTTTAGCTCCTAAGAGCCGAACTAGGACCTCTGCCATTTACTTCACTAAGTGAGGTCCATCCGGGGGCCGGAAACACACCCCTGTTTTCCTACGATGATGACAGTGGCTGGTGTGTGAACCCATTCGTGTTGTGTCATTGCATGCTGATAGCACATGTGAATGTATCGCGTCGATGCAGATAGGAGGCTTGGGTAGAAGATGGATGTACGGTGAGACAGAGCGTTGGGATCTGAACAAATCTGTATTCTTTGGTGGAAGGCTAGAGCAGCGTGGGAGAAACAAATCCATTTCCAGCTTTCACTCTATAAAAAGTTCCATATTTTCTTAGATCAGACAAAATATATTGAGTGCCAAAATGCTGCAGCGATATGGGCGCGTCACTCAGCTGGGTTAGATTCTGTATGCATTGTCCCCCCGGGCCAGTTTTGATTATGTTCTTTTTCCTTTTATTGCAGTCAGCAAATCTGAATTTGCTATTGTGGGGAGAGCAGGAAGAGGAGGGGAAAAAAATGAAGGTTTTTAACCTTCAGAAAGTTCAGAGGTTCAGTCTGAATAAGCACAAAAACTTTCGGCGTGCCTCTGAATTCCTTGAATTTGCAGAACTGCTTGGAATCCCAAGAGAACTACCTTGTGCACAGAATCTGGGCCCTGCTTTGTAGCTAAAAGGCAGAGCAGAAATTATGAGAGAGGAGCAGAATTAGAAAAGGGGGAAGAGGAATCAGTGTACAAAAAGGAGTTTGGTCCCATTCCAGGCTAAGTTTTAGCCTATTGTTCAATTTCTTCAATTCCAAGCCATCTGCTTCCCACGGCTCTCAGATAACGTCTCCCCTGCCAGGACACCCTGTTCCTGCTTAATTGAAATTAGTTTCCAAGAATAGTTGTCCAAAGCAGTTTCCAATGGTGGGAATGTTTTGAAAGTCACAATAGGAGTTGAGGCTTGGGGATACAGATGTCTGCACACAAGCCAGATGTTCAAAGGCATCACATGGTCTACGACCGCCTTCACATTTCCAAAACCAGGAGCTCTCTCATTGGCCTCTGCAACTTAGAAATGGCTCCTTTGAAACTCCATTAGGGACCTGTAATACTGCAAGTATGAAGGGAAACAATCCCTTCTATTCAGGTTTAGAGCAATGTGTTTCCCAGGCTTAATTATACCACAGGTATATAAATTACAGAAACATGTTAATGCTCCCATGATTAAAATTATAGAGTGCCTAATTGAAAAAGCATAAACTGAATTGAAGAATTCCTAATTATAGTTTGCTTTGAGGTGTTAATTTCCTCCATAACGAATGCATAATTTCTTGGAACCTAAAAAGGTGGCCTCTTGCATCATCACGTAGGATGCAGGCAGATGGGATTGGGCTGTCATCTTTCAGTGCAGGAAGTTGACAGGGAAGGTTTGGTTCAGTGGGAGAACCTTGGAAGGGAGTTTGGGAGGGAGGTGGAACTGGTAAAGATGCCAAGTCAAAGTTCTGCTTAGTGGGCATCAGGACAAAGGACAGATGAGGACCCTTAGAAAACTTTCTCCACTTGCCTTTTTCTTCTCTCTCCAAAGTCCCAACCTTTATCCCAATTCGTTTTGGTAATATTTGTGCCTGTATCCTGGACAAGCAGTACGATCAGGGAATCTGTTAGAAATGCGGAGGTTCGGGCGCCTGGGTGGCTCAGTTGGTTGGGCGACTGCCTTCGGCTCAGGTCATGATCCCGGAGTCCCAGGATCGAGTCCCATATCGGACTCCCGGCTCTGCGGGATGTCTGCTTCTCCCTCTGACCTTCTCCCCTCTCATTCTCAGTCTCTCGCTCTTAAATAAATAAATAAATAAATAAATAAATAAATAAATAAATCAATCAATCAATCAATCAATCAATCTTAAAAAAAAAAAAGAAAGAAATGCGGAGGTTCTGGCCCTGTCCCCTGACCTACTGCATCGGGAACTCTGGGGGTAGAGTCTAGCCATGTGGGTTTTAACAAGGCCTCCAACGGATTCTGATGAATGCTAAACTTTGAGAAGCCCAGTTCTGAGGAGTGAGTCACACATCTAGCTGAGAGTTCTTGAACTTCTCCTACTCTAAATCAGAACCCATGATCAGCGACTTCCCAAAAATCATTTCATTTTATACACATAGCATCCATGGAAGCAGGAAAAATGTATCCCATGAGAAAACGAAGATCTGGAGAAGCGGCGTTGTCCAGCTCATGTCCTCTTTGAGAGATGTAGGCCTTGTCTGTAGGTTCAGATGGAGACTTGGTTGCACCATGTTGTCCATTTTTTTTTCATGGTTGTCACCTCGTTTCATCAATACTTTGCTAATAAATGGGTTTTCTGAGCATCGTGAAGCTGAAGGCTGAGCCACTTCTGAGAATGAATTCCCGGTGAGTCATGACTTTGCTAATGCTGAGTCTGACTGTAGGACAAGGGAGAGACTCCTAGATACCGATAGTAATTGCTATTAATGGCATAGATTGTTAGTGTGCATCCTTCCTGAATAGTGATGTGAATTCTAAGCATAAGAGACCAGAGCTCTGAGTTTTGGAAGAAACTCTGAGTTTTGGAAGAAATTCTCCTTCCAGAGTGACCCAAGCAGCTGTAAGCCCCCCATTAGAGACTTGAGGGGCAGAGGAAGCTGCTCTAAGATGCACCATATCTCCATCTCCTCTTTTTGGACACCTTGGTTTTCGCAGGTTTATGTTTTCTAGTCTAAACACATCAGGGCGTGTGTGCGCTTCTCTCTCTCTCTCTCTCAATCTGTGTGTGTGGGGGGGGGTAGCTTTTAGCCAGTCCATAGCCATCTGAAACAATAAACTTAGGTTCTTGGCCTATAGCATTCAACCAAATTTTTGCACAAGACTTCGACATTCCTATATGGTTGAAAATTTGGATCATTTCCAGTTATTTGTTGTTATAAATAACCCAGAAATAAATACCCATGTGTTTCTTGTGGTAGTGTATCTTTAAATAGGAAAAATTCCCAGGAGTGGAATTACTGAAATGAATAAACTCTAACTAAAATGTATTGAGTACCTACTCTAATATGCCAGGCACTGACAGCCAATTCATATACATCAACCTTTTTCATTCTTTAATTAAAAAGAATCTCAAAGTAACAAGTATATGTAGGAAATCAGATAGTCAAAGACCGTTCCCTCCCCCACCTTGTCATGCCCCAGTCCTATGCCCCAAAGGCACCTGCATTGTAATTCTCTATGTCTTCTGGGAATTGGCATTGTCACTACATAATGTGCTGTTTTAAAATCATTGATTATAGACATTATCTATTTACTTCCTGTTCTTATAGATGAGAATTTGGCTGTTTTAAATCACCCAATACTTCCCTTCCAGCTTCCCAATGTAGTTATACCACGATTTTTAGTTAAGTAAATACACAATGGCTAATTTTATAATTCTATAAAAGCAGGGCACTTCAGTGCCAAGTGGTATGTACTATTTTTGTTATCGTATTGTATAATTAACTCAGAGCTTACTATGTGCTAGATACTATTTTCAGTTCTTTACATATATTAACTCCGTTAATTCTCATCCAGACCCCTTAAGATAAGAATAGCATGACCCTGGGCACCTGGTTGGCTCAGGTGGTTAAGCCTTTGGCTGAGGTCATGATCCCAGAGTCCTGGGATCGAGTCCTGTATCAGGCTTCCCCTGCTTGGTGGGAAGCCTGCTTCTCCCTCTCCCTCTGCACTCCTCCTGCTTGTGCTCTCTCTCTCTCTGTCAAATAAATAAATAAAATCTTAAAAAAAAACCAAACAATAGCACGATCCCTATTTTAGGATGGGTAAACTGAAGCACTGAGAGATTAGGTTACTTGTCCAAGTTCACGCAGCTAGTATGTTGCTGGTCTGGGATTTGAACATAACAGTCTGGCTCCACAGTCTGAACTCTTAACCACTGTGCTGTATTACCTGTCATTACTCTTTCTGTCTTGTATAGTTTTTTTTTTAATTCTTCCTAGAATGTACAATTATTCTATTTTACTCAAGCAATATTTTCTTTATGCTATTCGTACGTTTTTCATCTCACCGAGCTCTGTCATTTCAAGTCTACTCTTACATATTCTTTTTTCTTTTATTTTTTATCTCTCTCTATTTTTTTTTTTTGGTCTTTTCATTCTGTTTTCTAGAAAAATAACCCTTGTATAGCAGTTGTTGTACAGTTCCAATTTTTTTTAAGAGCTATCTATGGCTCTCTGAATTTATTTCCTCATATCATCACTTCATATTTATAGAAGCAATTATTTCTCAAACTTTTCTGAGGATATTATTTTGATTAGAAGAGAGAGAGAGGCTTTGCCGACTACTGTATTATCTCCATTTCCTCTAGAATCATTTTTTGCCATTTGAATTAACTACTTTCTTTTCTATTGGTGCATTTCTCACCCAAACAACAAGGCTTGTAGTCCATATTTAGAAGTAAGGTATTGTAATAATAAAGAGGAATTAAGAACACAGTGCCATTTGCATTTGCATGAAAAAGCATAAAATACCTAGAAATAAATTCACCCAAGGAGGTGAAAGGCCTGTATGTGAAAAATGATGGCATTGATGGAAGAAATTGAAGTAGACACAAAGAAATGGAAAGATATTCTGGTTGGAAGAATTAACATGTTAAAATATCCATACTACCCAAAACGTTCCATAGATTCAGTGCAGTCCCTATCAAAATTCCACGGACATGTTTCACAGAAATAGAGGAAATAATCCTAAAATGTATATGGAACCATAACAGACCCTGAATAGCTAAAGCAGCCTTGAGAAAGAAAAACAAATCTGGAGGCATCCCACTTCCTGATTTTAAAGCATATTACAAGGCTGTAGTAATAAAAACAGTCACGTGTTGGCATAAGAACAGACACATAGGTCAATAGAACAGAACAGAAATCCCAGACGTAAACCCACAATTATAGGATCAGTTAATTTATGACAAAGGAAGCAAGAATATAGAGTGGGGTAAGGACAGTCTCTTGAAGCAGTGGTGTTGGGAAAACTGGACAGCCATATCCAAAAAAAGGGTACTAGACTGCTCTCTTACACTACATACAAAACCTAACTCAAAACGGACCAAAGACTTGAATATAAGAAAACATAGGTGACAAGCTTCTTGAAATTGGTCTTGGTTATGATTTGGTGGTGCCGTCAGTTAAGCATCTAACTTGTGATTTCGGCTCAGGTCATGATCTCAGGGTCATGAGATCAAGCCCCACGTCATGCTCCCCGCTGGGCCTGGAGTCTGCTTAAGACTCATTCTCCCTCTCTTTCACCACCCCATGCATTCTCTCTCTAACATAAATAAATAAATCTTAAAAAAAAAAAAAAAAAACCACTCACTCAAGGGTTGGAATTAACACTTTTTAACTGCTTCATCAAGGACATTTTTAGGTAAAACTGGCATTTGGGGTTTTTATAAAGTGAGTTTTTACATGGTGGTGAAGAATATAATGACAGAACAGTTGGAAACCATTGTGTGGATTCAAGCTAAGTTAACCAGCCATTTTACCCACCGCTGTGTCTGCACTGAATGCAAATATCAAACACAGTGGGGAAAAAAGGTAAATAGAGTCTTGGTGTACTGTTAAAATCACTTTGATGTTGTGGAATCACAGAAAGGGTCTTGGGGACCCCCAGAGCTTCATAGAAGACACTTTGAGAACTGCTAGATTAGGTGATTATATGATATCCAAGGATCTCTTTAACTCCTGTCACAAAATCAGGGCAAGCTTTTTGCAGGAGGGTCTCGGAAATTTGGTATATATAAGAAAACTTCCGTGAGGGATGCCTGGGTGGCTCAGTGGGTTAAAGCCTCTGCCTTCAGCTCAGGTCATGATCTCAGGGTCCTGGGATGGACGCCCTGCATCGGGCTCTCTGCTCAGCAGGAAGCCTGCTTCCCCCCCTCTCTCTGTGTCAAATAAGTAGATAAAATCTTAAAAAAAAAAAGAAAAGAAAACTTCGGTGAGCTTGTTGAAAGTTCATATTTCTAAACCCCACATCCAGAGATGAGTAATGGGCTCTGAAATTCACAGGCGATTCTCTTGTTGGATGGAAATCCAGCACCTACAGTTCTCCACACATAGGTGATTTTTCAGGTCACTGCCCTCCTACAAATAATTTCATCGGTGGATTACGTTTCCCCATGGGAAAAAATGTTTTAATGGGTGCTATTATTCTTCTATAGCGTTTACTTGCCCTATCACGCACTAATATACCAGTATTATTAATTTAATGGTTAATTAATAATCATTCCATTTACCTTTTTAGAGCTTGGAAGGACTTTTTGAAGATAATTGATTTCAGATAGTCTTATAAAAACATGCACAGAGGATTTTCACATGACACTTCCTTAAACAAATGTCTTTGTTGCAAGTTGAGACATCCAAGGCACCCTATCGATCCGTCTTAAAAATATCCAGTGTAGCATCTTCTATAAAAGCATCACTATGGGTTTTAATCATGAAATTTGGAGGCTGAATCCTTGTTGAAGCTAGCCTTGTTCAACTTTATTTTTTTTTTCCTTTGCTCCTCTTACAATATAAGGTGACTTTAGAAAAGAACAATGACATTTCAACTGAGAACTTGGCAGGAGGGTAAAGGGGCTGCTTCCCAGGACATCTGAGGAAGAAGACAATGCTGGGAGGCCTGGGGTGAGGGAAACAGTCTGGTTCTCCACTGGGGGACATAAAATGCTTCCAAATGTTTATTAGAAAAACAAAACAAACCAGGAAGACTTTTGGTTCCCTAAAGTGCTCTATTTTACTTTCTTGCTTTTCAGAATTTAATGTATAGATGAATTACCTGCAGTCTTTTAGAAACCAGTTTCTGATTCAGTAGTTATGGCATGGGGCCCAAGGTTCTTTATTTCCAGCACATTCCTAGATGATAAGGATGCTGCTGGCTCATGGGCCAGTAAGTAGCAAGGCCCTGCAGCATTCTGCTTCTCTTTATTGATTGGCACTGTTGGCTCTAAGTATTCTTTATTACTTAAGTCTATATAAACAGCTTTAAAGTTTTGGGTTTTTTTTAAAAAAGATGTATTTATTTAAGAGAGAGAGAGCCTGAGTAGGGGAAAGGTTAGAGGAGAGGAACTCAAGCAGACTTCTTGCTGAGCACGGAGCCCAGTGCAGGGGTCAGTCTCATGACCCTGAGAGCATGACCAGAGCCAAAATCAAGAGTTCAACACTTAATCAACTGAGCCACCCAGATGCCCCTTAAAGTTATTGTTTAAATAAGCTATTATAATCTTAGCTAATAGAGCTGTTGGTCAGTGGTCATTGTAAACTGAGTAAACTTTCCTTCCTTCATTACTGGTTCCTTGATTGAAGTGATACTCTTCAACATGAACTTGGTTGGGAAATAACACTCTGAGATTTACTAGGAGTGGGGTAAATTTACTAAATATTCAAAAGTCAACATTACTCAGCCAGCTACAAGCGTATTAGGCATGGATTATGCCATGTCATCCAAACACAGAAATCCATCCATCGATTAAAAATATGATACTGGGGCCAGTTATAACATATTACATTAAATAATCATTTTTATTCGTGTCCCTAATTATCTTTTATCTCCATCACAACACTGAGGTAGTTAATATAACTACATTTGAATAAAGATTAAACTCATCACAAAAATTATATATGCTTATATTGGAATTATGGAAAAATAAAGAAGAAAAACTCCTGTATTATTCATCATAAAATATTAATATTTTGGGTAGAATTTCTTTACCATTTTTCTTTACCAAATTAAAAAATAAGGTTGTACATGATTGTGATACTCTCTTACAGTGTTGCATACTACAGTTACCACATATTGTAACAGCACTCATCATTTTAATGATATTTATTGGGTATTTATTCTTTTTTTTTTAATTTTTTTATTAACATATAATGTATTATTTACCCCAGGGTACAAGTCTGTGAATCATCAGGCTTACACCTTTCACAGCATTTGCCATAGCACATACCCTCCCCAGTGTCCATATCCCTATCCACCCCCCCACCTCCCAGCAACCCTTAGTTTGTTTTGTGAGTTTAGGAGTCTCTTATGGTTTGTCTC
>CM052811.1:105928973-105961710 GCA_028533885.1 Nasua narica | reverse complement strand
GTGAAGCTTGAAATCAGGCAATGTGATGCCCCAGCTTTGTTTTTCTTTTTCAACATTTCCTTAGCAATTCAGGATCTTTTCTGGTTCCATACAAATTTTAGGATTGTTTGTTCCAGCCCTTTGAAAAATGCTGGTGAAATTTTGATCGGGATGGCATTGAAAGTATAGATTGCTCTGGGCAGTATAGACATTTTAACAATGTTTATTCTTCTGATCCATGAGCATGGAATGCTTTTCCACCTTCTTGTGTCTTCTTCAATTTCTTTCATGAGCGTTCTGTAGTACCTTGAGTACAGATCCTTTACCTCTTTGGTTAGGTTTATTCCCAGGTATCTTTTGGTTCTTGGTGCTACAGTAAATGGAATCGATTCTCTAATTTCCCTGTCCATATTTTCATTGTTACTGTATAGGAAAGCAACTGATTTCTGTGCATTAATTTTGTATCCTGCCACATTACTGAATTGCCGTATGAGTTCTAGTAGTTTGTGGGTGGAGTCTTTTGGGTTTTCCACATAAAGTATCATGTCATCTGAGAAGAGAGAGAGTTTGACTTCTTCTTTGCCAATTTGAATACATTTTATTTCTTTTTGTTGTCTGATTTCTGTTGCTAGGACTTCTAGTACTGTGTTGAACAACAGTGGAGAGATTGGGCATCCTTGTCATGTTCCTGATCTCAAAGGGAAGGCTGTCAGCTTTTTCCCATTGAGAATGATATTCATTGCAGGCTTTTCATAGATGGACTTTATGAGGTTGAGGAATGTTCCTTCTATCCCTATACTTTGAAGAGTTTTAATCAGGAATGGATGCTGAATTTTGTCAAATGCTTTTTCTGCATCAACTGAGAGGACCATGTGGTTCTTCCTTCTTCTCTTATTGATTTGTTCTGTCACATTGATTGATTTGCGAATGTTGAACCACCCTTGCATCCCAAGGATAAATCCCACCTGGTCATGGTGAATAATCTTTTTAATGTGCTACTGGATCCTATTAGCTAGGATCTTTTTGAGAATCTTGGCATCCATATTCATCAGGGATATTGGTCTAAAATTCTCCTTTTTGATGGGGTCTTTGCCTGGTTTGGGGACCAGGGTAATGCTGGCTTCATAGGAAAAAAAAAAAAAAAGAATGTACAGCTGGAGTTGAGAACCACTGTTTTTGAACAACACACTTCTGATTTTGAAATGACTATTCTCTGCCCTCACTTGAAAAATCAGTAACAGTGTCAACAAAATACTGCTTAACTGAATTCATTAAAAGGACCATGGTTGATCGAGTGGAATTCATTCCTGGGGTGCAAGGATGGTTCAACATACACAAATCAATAAATGTGATACATCCCTCACATTAATAGAAGGAAAGGTAAAAATCATGTGATCATCTCAGTAGATGTAGGAAAAGCATTTGACGAAATTCATTGACCATTCATGATTTTTAAAAAGACGTCAGCAAATTAGGTATGGAAGGAACATACCTCAACATGATAACATCACTAGCCCACAGCTAACATACTCAGTGATGAAAGTTGAAAGGTTTTCCCCTAAAATAAAAAACAAGACAGCAGTGCCCACCCTCACTCCTATTCAACATAGTAGTAGAGTCCTAGGCAGAGAAATCAGACAATAAAAAGAAATAAAAGGTATCCAAATTGGAAAGGAAAAAATAAAATTATCTCTATTTGCAGATAACATGATCTTATATATAAGATATAATAATATTGTATATGATAGATATTATATATATCTAATAACTTATAATAGAATTATAATAAAGGATAAATAAAAATTCAGTAAGTAAAGTTGTAGGATGTAAATCAACATATAAAAGTTATTTGCATTTCTATATATTACCAATTATCTGAAAATAAAGGATACAACCATATACAATAGCACCAAAAGAATAATATACTTAGAAATAAATTTAAGGAGATGAAAGATAACTACACTGAAAATCATAAAACATTGATGAAAGAAATTGAAGAAGAAAAGTAAGTGGAAAGATATCCTGTGTTTATGGGTCAGAAGAATTAGTATTGTTAAAATATCCATAACACCCAAAGTCATCTGTAGATTCAGTGTAATCCTTATCAAGATTCCAATGGAATTTTTACAGAAATAGAAAAAACAATTCTGAAATTCATATGGAACCACAAAAGATTCTAAATAGCCAAAGCAAGCCTGAAAAGGAAGAACAAAGCTGGAAGCCACACATATCCTGATTGAAAACTATATTACAAAGTTATAGTAATCAAAATAGTAAGGCAATTGCATAAAAACAGACTCATTGACCAGTGGAACAGAATTGAGAGGCCAGAAGTAAGTTCACACATATATGGATATGTACATATATCCATATATGTCAAATTACTATTTGACAAGAAAACCAAGGATATGAAATGGGGAAAAGATAATCTCTTTAAATGGTATTGGAAAACCTGGATATTCACATGCAAGTCGGTGAAACTGGACCCCTGTCTTGCACCGCTCACAAAAATTAACTTGAGATGGATTAAAGATTTAATTTAAGACCTAAAACATAAAAGTCCTAGAAGAAAACAAAGGGGGAAAGTTCCTTGAATTGGTATTGGTAATGATTTAATGGAAATGATACCAAAAGCACTCACAACAAAATCAAAAATAAATAAGCTATATAAAACTAAAAAAAAAAAAAACTTTTCTCTGCAAAAGAAACGATCAACAAAATGAAACAGCAGACTAAAAAAGAAGTAACATTTGCAAACCACATATCTGTTAAGGGACTAATATTCAAAATATAAAGGGATATCCTACAACTCACTAGTAAAAAATAAAAAATCCAATTAAAGGTAGAAAAAGGACATGAATAGACAGTTTCCAAAAAAAAAAAAAAAAAAGGCATTCAGTTGGCCAGCAGATACATGAAAAGCTGCTCAACATAGCTAATCATCAGGGAAATCAAATCAAAATCACAATGAGATATCGTTTCATACCTATTAAAATGCCTGTTAAGAAAAACACAAAAGATAACAAGTTTTAGCAAGGATGTGAAGAAAAGGGGACTCTTCGTACACTGTTGGCAAAAATGTACAGTGGTACCACCATTATGGGAAACAGTGTGGAATTTCTCAAAAAACTAAAAAAAAATAGAATTACCCTATGATAAAACAATCTCACTTCTGGTTATATATCCAAAGGAAATGAAATCTGTGTCTCAAAGAGATATCTGCACTACCAGCCTTGTGCAGTTTTGAAGTCTTATCGCTTTTTAAGAACCCCACGGTATGCTTGTAAGACACTAAAAGGGCAAAAGCCAATTAGAATCCTAATGGTATTCTAAACATAGTTTTGACCTTGAAGATCACCCAAATGGGTCTCAAGGACATTAGATGGGCTTCCAGTCCCTACACTGGGCCACCATGGCTTCCCCCATCACACAGGGATGCCTGTCTCACTCTGTCCTTTATGACTGAATTGTTTGGGAAGAAACTAGAACAGGGCAGTAGAGAAACCTTGAATTTTACTTTTAAATATTGGATTGGTTGTGGTATTGATGAGTCAATTCTGAAATGATTTTATGTGTATTGTATGAGAGAGTAAATGAGTAAACAATACTGATGTTGGAAAGGAGGGTTTTTACTGGACGAGAAAGGAAAAATAGGCAGCGGGGAGGGTGAAGACGAATCTTGTGTTAGTGGATTTGAATTGACAATATCCTTTCAAAAAAATGAATTGACAATATCAGTATGAAGTAATTGGTATGAATGTATGAAGTCTGTTTCTAGGAGAATATGAGCCCAAATGTACGCTTTATGAACCTGGGCAGTCTTCACCTACAACCTACAGTATCCTCTCTGTAACCTGACTTCAGCATTCTGCATGAGTAACAGCCCCTAGCTGGGGATCTCTTCCCAGATACACAAAGGGGGTCATGGGATGTGTTAGTGATTGATGGATGGCTCTTACAGGCCCCTGGTCCCTCACAGAGGAGCATGAGTTCTCATCCAGACCGTTGGCTCAGGAATCATAGGGGGCATGAATCTCTGGTGGCAGGGTCCTCTAACACCTGCAGAAAAATTGCTGTATGTCTTGCTCTTCAGTGTCTGAAGCAACTGTTCTCTGTGGGCTGGAGTCTTGGGACATGAGACTAGAGTAGAGTGCTCTAGTCTCAAGAGATACAAACTAGAGGATTGAAGTTGCAGGCAAGCCTGAGTCTGAACAATCAGGGAGAGAGGGCTAGGGGCAGTCACTGTAGCAAAGAGGATCAACAATGGACCTTGAAGGTGAGCTACAGTGAGGAAGCCAAAGCCAGGGAGGTGAAAGAAGGTGCACACTCCCCTCTATCTTTCCTGTTGAAGTAAGTGTAGCTGCTTTCAGGGTCCTGCAAGAAGAGACGCTCAGGAGAACTTATACAGAAGATATGGTCACAAATGTCCATCTTCTCACTGGGAGAAAGAGAGGGGGTGTCCCAGGAGGGGGAAATGTGTGAATAAATGCTATATGTTGTGAGGTGAGCATCTTCAGCTCTTCTTATACTATCAGGATTTTTCTACTAAAAAAGAAAAAAAAATCCCTTCTCTTCACAAATGCTCCTGAATAGTTTATTGTAATGACTTCTTTTGCACTTGAGATATGCCTTTTGGGGAGTTCTTTTCATTTAGGTATGATTTTATCATTATCAGCAGGCTGAAAGAGCTTAGATATATTTGCAAGAGAGCGATGATCAGAATGAAGAGACAAAACAAAAAGAAAGTATCTTGTTGCCCCCCCCACCCATCCCTGCCCCTACTTCCTAAAATGGGGAAGTACAGTTGCATAGCTTGCATGTGCCATCTCTTCCTTCTCCTTCATCAGCGTTTCCTCATCTTGGGGAGAGGCTGGGTCCGCTAGCAAAAAGATTTATATGACCAAATGGTTTATAGTTTTCTGGCTTCAGTTGCAGATTTGCCTCTGAATGGACAAGCTGCAGGCACAATGGGCCTGAGGGTGTTGCTGGCTATACATTGGCACATTCATCCCCATAGTATGTGAACTGTACATTGACGGCACAGTTTAACATGCCCCTCCTCAAATACATCCTTTGCTAGGCTTTGTAATTTCAGAAGAAGCTGGGTAGGAAAGATTTAAGTAGTTCAAGCTGCCAAGTAAAAAATACTCAGCAGTCCCTTTGTACATTTTGTTGGTTTCTAGAAAAAGAAGGAAGGTAGAGAAAAAAAGGATACTGGACTGTAAATGAGAAGTCTGACTTTCTACTTTTGCTGCAATTTGACAGTTATGGGGCACTCTGCTGCCAGCCACAGATCTTCTGTAATCTGGCTACTGAGTGTGGTTGAATTGGCAGTTGAGTCGTCAATAGTCAGATTGGTGTCAGGATCACAGGCTGGCCCCTGGAGACATGTTTTGCCTCCCTCTCTAGCCTTTTGGAATATCATGCCAGTCAGAGGCAGTGTTCAGGCCAGCCTTGTGCCTCTTCTTGATCCAACCCATCATTGTTAGGGACAAGGACAACAGAACGTGATTCCAGGGATGAGATTCAGCCCAAGTGAAGCTCCCAAGGCTTTGGGTTCTCCATTTAGAGGGCAAGGGTGACAGAAGGAGTCAGGAGTGACATGAGAGTTTTGGGCTTATAAATGAAAATATTTACCCCAAAGATACAGATATAGTGAAAAGAAGGGGCATAGGCACCCCAATGTTCATTGCAGCAATGTCCACAATAGCCAAACTGTGGAAGGAGCCAAGATATCCTTCAACAGATGAATAGATAAAGAAGATGTGGTCCATATATACAATGGAATATTACTCAGCCATCAGAAAGGATGAATACCCACCATTTGCACCGACATGGGTGGAACTGGAGGGAACTATGCTAAGTGAAATAAGTTAAGCAGAGAAAGACAATTATTGTATGGTTTCACTCATATGTGGAACATAAGGAATAGAGCAGAGGACCACTGGGGAAGGGAAGAAAAACTGAATGGGAAGAAATCAGAGAGGGAGATAAACCATCAGAGACTCTGGGCTCCAGGAAATAAACTGAGGGTTACAGAAGGGAGAGGGTGGGGGGATGGGGTAACTGAATGATGGGTATTAAAAAGGGCATGTGTTGTGATGAGCGCTGGGTGTTATATGCAACTAATGAATCACTAAACACTACATCAGAAACTTATGATGTATACTATATGCTGGCTAATTGAACATAGAGAAGGAGAGAGGGAGAAAGAAAGAGAGAGAAAGAAAAGGAAGGAAGGAAGGAAGGAAGGAAGGAAGGAAGGAAGGAAGGAAGGAAGGAAGGAAGAAATGGAAACAGAGGTCTTCTCACGTAGACAGGGTTAACCCAAGAGTAGTTAAGGATAGATTGGGCCTCAGGGAAAAGCAGAGACTCAGCTCTTTGCAACCCTTGTTCCTAGGGATGAGGCTGTTCATGCTTCCCAACCTGGTCAGGAGGACATGAAGGCTGGATAGGCTGGATAGCCCAGTTCTATCTTGTAGGTGCATTACCAGCTTCCACAGGTGGACCCAAGAGACTGCTGCTCCTTCACTCTTCATTACCTTTTGCTCTTTCCCTCATAGATTAGAGTTCCATGAAATATACACCCTCAACAAGCAGTCCTTAACACTCTAGCCAGATTCAAAGTTTGATTTAAAACTACTATTACACTGGGTATGGTGCATGAATAATCAACCTTGTAACTCTGAAAAATTAAAATAAACATATTTGGGGAAAAAAATAAAACTGCTATTACATGTAAAGCATTGGGTGTCCTGAAAACTGTTATAGACACCCCTCCACTCTCACCTTGTGACCTCTAGGTTTGGATCTTAGGTCTTTGTTATGTCTTTCAGAGATTGTTTTGAGCTTAGCTGTCCTGATAAACAAACTGTATCATTGAGAAGGACTCCAGGGTTGAGGAGGAGGGAATGAGTACTGAAGCCCTAATTTAATTTAGGTGTTTATTGACTTCAGTTTTATGAACATATATAGATGATATCATACACACAGAAACACACTCTGATGTCATACACATTTAGGTGTGCACACACCGGGGTGACATTCACCTGGATGTCACACCCACTCATTCCAAGAGTATATATGTTCCCTCAGTTTTTAGACACCCAAGTCCTACAGTTGCTCGTTTGGACATTGCTCACACTCAGATGTAGTCTGCATTCACAGAAAAGCAGACTGCATTCACTCACATGCCACTCACATGCCTTCTGGGCCACTGAGTTCTCATTCAGATGTACCCATCAAACAGTACACATGCTTGCTCACCTCAACTCCGATACCACATTCTAAGTGTGGCAGACATTCATATGCCTATTTATTTCCCATTTGCATTACTGATGATCTCCATGCTCAAGGAGATGCAGGGGAAGACTTGCTGTGTTGGGTATGGCATGTTTCCTTGGGTCAGTCCCACTGTACCCTTTTATTTTTAATTGAAATCGTCCTGTGCTTCTGTCTTTGCCCAAGTTGTGCTTCTTAACCAAATGTCTCTGGGTGGACAGCCTGATCGAAAGATGGTAGCCCTTACCACATTTCAGCTTCATAAACCATGTGCTAGCTCATTATGTCATGTTTAAATGATTGGTTTGGGGCTACTGCTGCAATCACGTCTTTAATTCACAAGTTTCCTGGGGGCACTCTTTGGCTAATTGATCTTTTGTCTTAGGTCGTGAGTCCCAGAGATCTATGCAGTAAAGATCTTCTAAAAGAGGAATATTCATTTGGGGGGACCTGGGTGGCTCAGTTGGTTAAACATCTGCCTTTGGCTCTGGTCATGATCTCTGGGTCCTGGGATCAAGCCCTGCATCAGGCTCTCTGCTCAGTGGGGAGTCTTCTTCCTCTTCATCTTCCTCTTCCTCTTCCTCTTCCTCTCCTTCTCCTTCCCCTCCCCTTCCCCTTCCCTTTCCCCTTCTCCTCCTCCTCCTCTTTCTCCTTCTCCTTCTCTCTCTCTCTCTGAAATAAATAACATCTTTTTTAAAAAAGCACTACTCAAGAGAAGTCAAATTATAGACATTCAAAGAATAGTAAAATGCTATCCAAATGTACAAACTTTAGGATAACTTTTATAAAAAGAGCCTACACATTTGGCATATAGCTGGTGTTCAGTAAAGGCTTGGTCATCTCTACATACACTAACACTTCCTTACTTACTTCTAAGTTGAAAGAATAGTACAAGATCTCTAGACAGGAGTTCAGAGTATTTACTGTTTATCTTAATTAGGGATTCTGTATCCAGTCATATTTGGTTTCATGCCTGCTTTCAGTTTAAGTTCAACTTAATTTGGTTCACTTGAACAAGCATTCACTGATCACTGTATGGGTATCAGGAGCCTACTCAGCGGTATATGGTGGAGGGCATGATCCAGAGATGACTAAACCACAACCCCCACTGTCCAAAAGGTCACAGTCTAGCCAGAGAAACAGTAGTTCCGTGTACATATTACTGTAATCCCAAGAACTGTAATCCCAATTCTTAATCAATTGTAGGGGAGGAAGACTCATTCAGATTGGGAGGGTCTAGGTGGGGTTCACTGAGGAGAAGAAAGATAGACTGATGAAAGATAGCCTTTCATGGGTTCACTGAGGAGATGAAGGATAGACTCAGCCTTTAGGGAAAGGCTTCTACCAGCAGAAGTGGAAGGCATTGCAGGTAGAGTAGGCATGAACTGATGATGGCATGGTGTGGGATCCACAGGATGTTTGTGCAATAGCAGGGGGTCTGGAGCAGCTAGAATGAGGAATTCATTCCAAGAGTTTCCAAAAGGGAAGAAGCCAGGCACAAGTGTCCCCAGTGCCAGGATGAGGAGTTTAGATTATATCATCCGGATAATGGAGAGCTTATGAGAGTGCTTGAAGAGGGACGTATTATATTCAGGAAGATCAATGAGTTGACTTGTTGATAAGTTAGAGGAAAGAGACAGTTGAATCCAGATAAAAGGTAGGGAAGTGCCCAGCCTCAGCTGTATCTGTGAAAGGAAAGAAAAGAGAAGGGCAGGTACAGATTGCTGATATCAACAGGGCTTTTTGATTGTAAGGGCAAAGTGATATCTAAAGAGAAAGGAATTGAGGATGAGCCCCAGACTGGAGATCTCATCTCTTGATGGGCAATGCTACTCTTTTCTAAGGAAAAAATGTAGAAGGAGGAGGCAGGTTTGTAGGGCTTGGGACCATGTTGCATTTTGGATATATCCAGTGTGAGCTGGCCTTGGAACATCTAAATGGAGATAGTTTCTACAAAGCAGTGGGTTTATTAATTCTAAAGCTTAGGAGGGAGGTTTAGTTGTAGACAGAAGTGGTGATAAATAACAAGTTCATCCTTCCAGATAGTTGCTCATCTGCCTCTCTTTCCTGTCCAGTGTTTATCAGCTGGTTGTCAAGGAGGAGCGACTTCAGAAATCACGAAGGGCAGCTGACATCATTGAGTGCTTTTCGGTACCTGTGAGCTATAGGAATGCCTCCAGCCTTGATTCTCTACACTACTTTGCTGCTGAATTGAAGCCCGCCAACCTGCCTGTCACCCAGCCATTCACAGTAGGTGACAATAAGACGTACAATGGATACTGGAACCCGCCTCTTTCCCCTCTGAAAAGCTACAGCATCTACTTCCAGGCACTCAGCAAAGCAAATGGAGTAAGTATGGCCACATGGAGGTCATTTCTTGCCTTGTTTGTATTTTCCCGTTCTCAAATGAAAAGTAGCATGGCTTTAGAGCAGAACTTGACAAACTGAGGCCTGGGGATCCAATCTAGCCCTGTGTGTGTGTGTGTGTGTGTGTGTGTGTGTGTGTAAGTGTATATATGTAGATATATATATAGATAT
Source organism: Nasua narica (assembly GCA_028533885.1). Taxonomy (NCBI): domain Eukaryota; kingdom Metazoa; phylum Chordata; class Mammalia; order Carnivora; family Procyonidae; genus Nasua; species Nasua narica. The sequence goes on along the minus strand of CM052811.1, from coordinate 105,951,912 downwards.
ATATATATATACACACACATACTGTTTTTAATACAGCAATGCCTATTTGTTTATATAGTCTAAGGCTTCTTTGATGCTACAATAGTAGTAGTTGAGTAGTTTATTTTTTTAAATATTTTATTTATCTATTTATTTGTCAGAGAGAAAACACAAGCAGGGGAGTGGCAGGCAGAGGGATAAGCAGGCTCCCCACTGGGGAAGGAGCCCAATGTGGGACTGATCCCAGGACTCTGGGATCATGACCAAGCTGAAGGCAGATGGTTAACAGACTGAGCCACCCATGTCTGTAGTGCCTGGGTGGCTCAGTGAGTTGAGCGTCCAACTCTTGACTTCAGCTCAAGTCACAATCTCACAGTTGTCGTATTGAGTGCCATACTGGGTGTGGAGCCTGGGTGGGATTCTCTCTCTGACTCTCCCTCTGCCCCTCCTACACACACCCCCACCACATGCCCACAGGCGCATGCACGTCGTCTCTCTAAAAATAAATAAAAATAATAAAAGATAAAAAGTTCTTTCAAATTACCTCTGGGAAAATCACATGCCTATCTGAAGATTAATTTACTCACCTACAAAATAATACCTATCAATTTAGTATCTATGAAGGTACTAAGCATGTTGTAATTAATCAGTGAATGTTAACTGTTTTATTATTACCAATAGTCACATTAGAAAATGTTTTCTTCTCCCAAAGACAAGGTAACCTTTTTTAATGTCAAATATTTCTTTGGTCAAGATGGGATGCCAGTCATAACATCACAAAAGCACAGGGCTGGAAAAGATCTAAAAGGTCACCAGTTCCCTCCCCCTACACATAAAACAATCAACCTTACAACATCACACTTAACTGGTATTAGTGCATATTCCTGAATATCTCCAATGACAGAGAACTCACTCCTTTATGTGGTAACTTTACTGATCTTTGGGGTGGCTGTGGCTCTAAGAAGTCCTCTTATTGTGCTGCTTGAAATATGTCTCTTATTATAGCTTCTACCCATTGCCATTATTTCAGACTCTTAGGTCCCAAGAGAACCAATGCAATTGCCTTCTCAGGCAGCATTCTTTTGGTTCCTTAAGATCTTTCTTACCATTCACCTCCCCTCTGTTCAGACACACCCATCTGATCTTATTTCTTTTTTATTTGTTTTTATCTTATTTCTGAAAGTTCAATATCTTCAGTTCCTCTTATGACACAAGTATTTTCTATCTAGGATGCTTTTGTGGACATATCTCAGGTTGCTATATTTCATCCAGCAAATATATAACAAACACTGACATATGCTAAGTCCTATAGTTCATATTGAGGTTACAGAGTAGGTGCCCTTCAAGAGCTTTCGTAACATGAGAGAATCTGGTGTGTGCCATGTTTTACAGTATTTCTGGAGAAGTGAAAAGCTCACTGGAGAAGGGAACGCTGAGACAAAAGCAAGATCTGGTGAACTGTGTGGAGAATAGCCTCTGTAGGCTCTGGTGGCCAAGATAGAGAGTTTAGTCTGTCAGAGGAAGTCATTACCTTATGAGAAACCTGGATTGAGGAACTAATTAACATTTTAAATGTCCACATAGCCATTTAAATTCCACATTGGTATTTCAGTTCTGCATTTATTACTTACTCAAGCAACATTCCTCACAGAGAGTTTAAAACTACAAAGAGAAGCCGCCAGACTGCCTTCCATCTGTCCATCTGGTCTTCCCTCTGCATGAAATGCTCTGATGTATTGAGGAGGAAGACATAAATTTGAGCAGAAAGCATCTGGGGGCCCATCTTGTTCCTGGTTCTCTGCATCCCAGACGGTCTAGTTTATTGGCGGAGCACAACTCTGAGAAGGTGTGACTTTCCCTGCTCTTGGCCACATGTCAAGAGGTGCTTTTGGGTTTGCATGCTGTGAAGAAGAGTAGCAGCTGCAGTCATTTCACTCTCTGTCACATTCTTACCAAGACTCTAATAAAAACCCAGCAAGAGACCAAGTCTTTAGAACCCAAAAAATTGACAAATGGACCTCAAGAGGAATTTGCCCAAATCAAGCATGGTTGGCCCTTGCACAGAACAGCAGGTGACACAGGAGGACTGTGGGAAATTTTGCCTCCCAAACATCACATAGTGGACTATCTCCTCAAGACATGGGGTTTTACCTTTGAGAAAAAAGTCACCCTACCCTGAAGCTACCTCATCTAGGAAGCAGTTTCTACTATTGCTTCATGGTGAACAAGGATCGTTTTAATTACTATGCCTTCAATCCCACACCATGTGGGCTCCTGTTCTGGAACTAAGATTTGTAGGAAGGAAATTAAGGGAATTGGGTGCATGCTTATGCCAGGGGTCTTGAATGTGTCATTGGCCTCACAGGAACAGAGAGGAAAAGCTATTGAGAGCTGGGCACTCAGCGTGTTGTTTTCTTCTGGCAAGGGAAAAACTACACACTATTTCAAATTACTGTATTTGGTATTAAGTTTTACTAAAAAGAGTTAAGCTAAAGGGTCATAGGAGCAGAAAAGCCATTCTCACTCTAACAAATCTCTGCCTGGCTCTTCTCAGATTCCTCCATCTCATAAAGGGCAGCAGACAATGCAGTTAAGCCTGGAGGATTTTTGAGGAGAAAATGTTATAACCCACAAATTCTTTATCAGCCAAGTTGTTGTTCTTGTGCAAATACATCAGAAAGACATTCTCAGTATCCAGGGGCTCCCACATGCCTTGCTTCTAATAAATCATTCAAAGAGCAATTGACCAAGCAATGAATCAAAATAAAGAAATCTAGAACAAAGATATATGGAATGAAAAGACCCACAGTAAGCATGGAAACTAATTAACCACAGTGTTAATGCTAAATTATTGCTATAAAATATGCTAAAAAAGGAGAAGGTTAATAGAAAAATAATTACTTAAGGAGAAAATATATAATATAAAAAATTAACCATTGTAATCTGGGTCTATAATTTGCTATTATGTTAACAAAAACTGAGGGGGAGTTGGAGGATTGATGAATGTAAATAAAAATCTGCCAATTATTCCACTTTGGACAGGTTGGAATAAATAACTTCTACTTTATTTCTGATACTGAGAATTTTTGAAAAAGTATAGTTTTTTAAACATAAAGGCAGCTTTCCAATCTATCCTTTAAAAAGCCAGAAAACAACAGTCAACAAAGAAAAGGTGAAGCAAAAGAAACTATAAGTAAACTTGAAAATTAGCAACTGTACAGCAAGCCAGAAGACAAAAGCATTAGGTTTGATATTTTTTTAAGTGGTGCTTTGTTCCCCTCATAAAAGAGGAATAAGTATCTTGGGTCAAGAAATTTCTATATCACTAGAATGTTAAAACCAAAGGATGGAGCAAAGTCATACTAAATTAAAACAAATTAAAGGAAAGTGAAAATGGCCATTTGTTGCAGGATGTCTGTGGGCCAGGTTGAATAACTTACTATCAGTCAATTGTATTGTTCTCAACCTAATCTGCAAGTTTCAGTCAGAACAGGGTAAGAAAATTTGAGGGTCCAGATACATTTATTCTATGGATATAAAGGATTGTTAGGTTTTGTTTTGTTTGTCAGTTTAGCAGAGTGGCTAAATATTCAGCCTTTACAATCAGACTACCTACACAAAAAACCCTAGTATCTCTGACTTTAAGTAAGCTGTTAAAAAATAATTAAATATATTAAGTAAACATCTAGGAAACACATACTATATATCAAAAAAAAGGGGGGGGGCACTTCTTCTGAGTCGGCAGAATAAAACAGTAAGCCAAACAGACAAAACCCCCTGCCTTCATACTGTTTACATTCTAGTAGTACAGTTGTTAAAAATAAATAGGGAAAATAATGTGTCAAATAATTAGTCATTAGATTTATGAATGTGGTGGTCACTCATTAACTGATGACTATTAATAGGATGAGGACAAGAGCATCTTGTAAACTCAACAGTAATCTGTAGAAATGTAAAGTACTCTAATCCAGCCCTATAAATACTACAGAGAGCCCAAGTATGATATGCATTATGAGGCATGGTGCTCAGAGTCCTTGCAGGCATTTTCATGAATTGTGAGTTGTTGACAGGCACTTTTATTGGGAATTTTGATCAGATCAATAATATCACGTTTACCCATTGATGCTTTCTTTCTTTTTTTTTATTATGCTGTTAGTCACCATACAGTACATCATTAGTTTTTGATGCAGTGTTCCATGATTCATTGTTTGCATATAATACCCAGTGCTCCATGCAGTATGTGCCCTCCTTAATACCCATCACTGGGCTAACCTGTCCCCCCACCCCTCTCCCCTCTAAACCCTCGGTTTGTTTCTTAGAATATAGTCTCTCATGGTTCATCTCCCCCTCCAATTTCCACCCCCCTTCATTTTTCCCTTCCTTCTTCTAATGTCCTCCATGCTATCCCTACATTCCACAAATAAGTGAAACTATATGATAATTGTCTTTCTCTGTTTGGCTTATTTCACTTAGCATAGTTTCCTCCAGTCCCATCCATGTTGATGCAAATATTGGGTATTCATCCTTTCTGATGGCTGAGTAATATTCCATTGTGTATATGGACCACATCTTTATACATTCATCTGTTGAAGGGCATCTCATCTCCTTCCACAATTTGACCATTGTGGCAATTGCTGCTGTGAACATTGGGGTGCATATAGCCCTTCGTTTTGCTACATCTGTATCTTTGGGGTAAATACCCAGTAGTGCAATTGCCAGGTCATAGGGTAGCTCCACTTCCAACTTTTTGAGGAACCTCCACACTGTTTTCTTAAAGAAAGAAAACAGAGCAGTGCTGGCTGTCGGTGAACTGTCCTTGGTGCTGAATCCTCAGTGCCAGTCTTTTTTGTGAATCAGGCCATATTGTAACCATTGTTTCGGATATAGCTATATTATAGATCTATTATAGCATTTTAGAATTGGATGATTTTGCAGTGTCATTTAACGTAGACCAGCAGCCAACAACAACAACAACAACAAAACTCCAAAAAAGTGTTCTTCGCAGGGCATTATAGAGCCTCAGCATGACCACTGCAATTCTCTGGAGGGCAACAGTTGACTCCTTTGTGGAGCAGGTAAAATTATTAGAACTTTCTTCCTTCTATAAAGCCAAATTTGGTTTCCTTAACTCTCTACTCTTGGGCACTTGTATTGATTTAAACAAATCAAATCTTTCTTTCCTGTGTCAGCCTTTTGGAGAAAATATGACAGTACCAACTCCCATCTTTGGCCACCCAGGTTATTTCTCACTGATATTTTAAAATGCAGTTACTTCTGTTTCTCACATGGCATGATTTTCTGTAAGTCCTTAATCCTGTTTATTCTATACTCTCATAGACATGCTCCATTTTTCCAATGCCCTCCTTAAAAAGGGGTGCCCAGAACCTGCCTTGTGTTACACATATAGTTGGACCATGCCTGCTACATTTTCACCACTCTGCCTCTCTTTATCATTTTCTAAAACATTATTTCTCAAACATTCCAAGTTATTTTTCTCTCTTTGGGGGCCCCTTATGCAAGCTGTAATTCTACATTTCTTCATTCTTTGCAGAACTAGTACCTTCTCATTTTTCAGGCCTCGTCTTTAATGTCACACCCTCTAGGAACATTCCAGTCATATTATCTGAGAGCTGGCCATATCAGTACTCACATGTTAATCTGTGTTTTCTTTATAACACTAAGCATATTTCTTATTTCACTGGAAGTGCTTGACTTCCTCCTTAGACTGAGAGCTCTAGGACATAGCAGTTCTGTTTTGTTTGCTGCTGTATTCTCCATATTGAGTATAATATTTAACACATAGTAGATACCTGATGATTGTTGGATGAATGAATGAATGAGAGTTTGAACTGGTTCTTGTTTTCTGTGAATCTATTTCCTCACTTGTGAAATTGAAATGGTAATACACACTTTACACAATCACTTTGAGGATTAAATGAGGAAAGATCTTAAATTCTGAAAGGCACCAAGTAAATGTCGGCACAGTCTCAATTTCCATCCAGTGTAGCATGAGATGTGGTTCTGAGCTATTTTCACCATAGACAGATGAGCCCTAAAGGACCTTCCTTCCATCATAATAGTAAGACATTTCCCCAGCTGTCTCATTTCCCAAGCTCCAGGCTCCTGGGCAGTCTTGATTTCCTCCAGATCTTCCAAATGGTACCCAGAGTAGCTGTCTCAGTTGTAAACAGCAGGTGGGTGCAGTTTTGCATTGTTTTAACCCCCACTCTTCCCAGAATGAGGTCTGCTGAATCTACTGTTCTCTGCATCCCCACCACCATTAGCCACGATTGTGAAGTTGAAAGGACCATAATTAACGGTTGGATGCAAAACAAGTATGGCAAATTCATGCAAATACCCACCAGAAGCCACCTTTTCTTGGGCAGGGCTGTTGTGCATGTTCTATTTATGTAGCGGGGAAAACTCTTTCCTTGCCATATCTTTTTCATCATGTAGGGGCACATTTAACCTAAATGATACCTCTGCCAAATGGTGATCTAAATAAGAGAAGTGGAAAGTAGAAGGGTGATTGTTCTCATTCTCTCGCTTTCTCTTCCAGCTCCTGAACTCAATTGCCTCTTGAGAGCAGTTGGAAGCCAGATGCTATTTTGAATGGGTCCTCATGTTTGCAGTGTAATCACATTATAACAGTTAGGATTATCTAGGTAGAGCTGGGTTGGGGAGAATTCTGTGTCTCTGAATATATTGGAAGAAGCTATATTTAGTTGTGTCCAAGCACTATTAAAAGAACGTTTATACGTGGATTGATTCTGTGGCTTGGTGGGATGGAAAGAATTGCAGCATCAGACAGACGTGGCTTTGAATTATGGCCAATTCCAGTGATGTGAACTTGAGCTGTACTTAACATCTCATGATGTATGATGTGATTAATGACCTACCTCCCCAAAATTTGGGGAGAGTAAATGAGACAATACATATAAGTCATCTGTCTCAATTGTAAATTTGTTCTTTTTTCCCTTTTGCTGCTTTCCTGCAGCTCCTCCCCTGAGGGAAGGGAAGGTTGGAGCATCCTTAACTGACCTCAGGAACCATGTCTATGTGACATCTGCTGATTGCCTTGACTTTCCCCATGACTTAATTGCTTCCTAACACCATTCCAGGCTTTATTTTTCTTAGTTTAATGTTTCACATGGTTCCAAGCCTGACCTCTGTTCTTGTTGAATCTTGAGACATAATTGATTTTGTCTTTGGGGAGTAATCTTACTCCTCCCAACCCCATTTCCTGATTCTGTTTCTACTTTAGTGACTGTTCATATGTCATGTGGGAAAAGCTCAGGTAGACCATGGAATGACAAGATATGGGAGACCCAAGCTCGAAAAGGGGTAGAGTGAAGATCACATAGGGTATCTCATGGCTTGGGCTTTAAATATTTGTCAGAGAATTTACAAGAAAACTCCTATATTAGTTAGAACAAACTAATTTATGCTATAGTAGCAAAAAAAAAACCCATGAAATCTCAGTGTATTATTAGAAAAAAAAAAGATTTTTCACTCCTTCTATGTGTCCAAAATCGGTCAGCAGAAGGGCTTTGTTTATCATAGTTACTCAGAGGCTTAGGCTAATGGAAGGCCCATCTTGACATATGCTTCCACAATCACCAATGCAGAGAAAGAGTAATATATGGCAAATAGGACATTGGTTCTAAAACTCCACACGAAATGACACATAGCACTTTCACATCCCATTGCCCAAGACTAGTCATGTAGCCATGCTAAACTTCAAAAAGAATGAGGCAGCGCCTCATTCCAACCACGTGCCTTGGATATGAACTGGGATATTTTAGATCATCCCTAATGACCACCATACTTCCACGTTATGCACCATTATGAAGCTTTTCCTTCAAATTCCCACAATACCCACACTCACTCCTGCAGTCCCTATCATCGATCCTGAGAACTTTCTATTATTGAGTACCTATTGCATCCCAGACACTAAGAAAGTACTATCGTCTGTGCTACTTCCTGATTGGTCTCACAAACAAAGTGACTCCATTTAAATCAGTAAGATGGATGGCCTGCCATCCCATCAGCACCCAATAATCTCATAGCATCTCAGTTACTTCATACTGCAGGAGGGATTTTACTAACAGCTCTCTCTTTATCTCCATGGATACAGGGTAAAGAAAGTCTAATATTTCCTGTGACACTATTCCACTTTGAAAAGCAGTCATTCTTCCAAGTCTACTATGCAGTGTGGTTGAGAGGACTCAAAAAATTTTAGACCTCTCCCACCCATCAATTGCTGATCCAGAGTAATAGAAAACTGCAAATCAAAGACCTCCACATGTCCTTTTTTTTTTTTTTTTTTGACTTGTTGCCATAGTACTATGTTAGGAACCTGTTTCTGGATTGTATCAGCTCTGTTGCAGCAGAGAATCGAAATGGACATTTGGAATCCAAGGTTATCACCAAAACCTTTCTATAGCCACTTTGGAGAATTTAGACCTGGTCGATGCTCCTCTCACTTCTGTTCTGTCACTGGATCCTAGGTTTCGTGCCCCATCAACCTGCCTAGTCCTCCCTCCCAATCCTTTGATTCTGCATATCAACCAGCCTCTTGGGCATACCTACTTCTGGGCTCCATTCCACCATGTGAGCCTTAGCACCTGCTCTTGAAAGTTCTGAACTTCTATTGAAGGCCTGTTGGGGTTCAAACTTCTCTTTCCAAGTAACAGAGAAATTCCCTGAGTGTCACCTTGTACAAATACCAAAATGAGCTCTCCCAGGTGGCTAACTTATTTTTCCACTCACTTACATTTCCTACATATTTTATTATCACAGTATGAGACCTAAGGGACCAAGAACATTTTCCTTTTGATACAAATATACTTTAGACTCATTTGGAAAAGGAAATGAAGGTTACCCAAATGTTGACGGCTGATAATCTTGTCAGCCTGGGTCTTGAGATATCAATCAATGCTCCAGCCCCCAGTACTAAAAAGGTTCTTGGAAGTAGCAGCCTAAGTTTCCATAAAGCAAGGGTTTTCTACTTCCATCGGGCCCCTCCAAAGACAAGGGTCCCCATGAAGTTTGGCTCAGTTGGCCCCCAAATGGTGAAAAATTTGGGATACCTCTGAATTTGGTATTGGATCCATGGGTTTAAGAACTGACTCTGCTGTTTTTCAGCTACCTAAACTGAATACTGGCCTGCTAACCTTCAGTTTCCCCATCTGTCAAATGGGGATGAGATGTGCCCTTCCAAGCTCACTGGGGTTTTTGTGAGGAATAAACAACAGGTGTGGTAACTTTGTGCACATTCCTAAACACCTTTTGAATGAAGATATTGCTAACATGAGTGTATGTATGTGTGTGTGCATGTGCAAATTCAACATATGTGTATATATACATAATACACAAATATTTTGGCATGTGTATATAATTATGTGTGTATGTGTGTATATATATATATCAATATGTATACATATTTCATTAAAATTTTAAGTTAGCTTAAGAATCTTAGTGGTTTATTCAACATAGTACTAGAAGTCCTAGCAACAGCAATCAGACAACAAAGAGAAATAAAAGGTATTCAAATTGGCAAAGGAGATTAAGAGTCTCTTATGGTTTGTCTTTCTCTCTGGTGCCATCTTTTCCCTCCCTTCCCCCCACAACACCCCACCCTGCCTCTCAAATTCCTCATATCAGAGAGATCATATGATAATTGTCTTTCTCAGATTGACTTATTTTGCTTAGGATAGTCCCTCTAGTTCCATCCATGTCATTGCAAATGGCAAGATTTCAGGAGCTTTTGATGGCTGTATAGTATTCCCGTGTGTGTGTGGCTTAGGATAGTACCCTCTAGTTCCATCCATGTTATTGGAAATGGCAAGATTTTGGGTTTTTTTTTTTTTAAAGATTTTTTTTTTTTATTTGAGATAGAGACAGTGAGAGAGAGAATGAGAGGGGAGAAGGTCAGAGGGAGAAGCAGACTCCCCATGGAGCTGGGAGCCCAATGTGGGACTCGATCCCAGGACTCTGGGATCATGACCTGAGCCGAAGGCAGTTGCCTAACCAACTGAGCCACCCAGGTGCCCCCGGGTTTTTTTTTTTTTGATGGCTGTATAGTATTCCCGTGTGTGTGTGTGTGTGTGTGTGTGTGTGTGTGTATTACATCTTCTTTATCCATTCATCTGTTGATGGACATCTAGGTTCTTTCCATAGTTTGGCTATTGTGGACATTGCTGCTATAAACATTCAGGTGTCCCTCTGTCCCTATAACCCTATAAACATGTCCCTTTGGATCACTACATTTGTATCTTTAGGGTAAATATGTAGTAGTGCTATTGCTGGGTCATGAAGTAGCTCTATTTTCAACTTTTTAAGGAACCTCCATACTGTTTTCCAGAGTGGCCGCACCATCTTACATTCCCACCAACAGTGTAGGAGGGTTCACCTTTCTCCTCATCCTTGCCCAAATCTGTCGTTTCCTGATTTGTTAATTTTAGCCATTCTGACTGGTATGAGGTGGTATCTCACTATGGTTTTGATTTGTATTACCCTGATGCTGAGTGATGTTGAGCACTTTTTCATGTGTCTCTTGGCCATTTGGATGTCTTCTTTGCAGAAATGTCTGTACATGTCTTCTGCCCCTTTCTTGATTGGATTCTTTGTTCTTTGAGTGTTGAGTTTGATAAGTTCTTTATAGATTTTGGATGCTAGCCCTTTATCTGATATGTCATTTGCAAATATCTTCTCCCATTCTGTCAGTTGTCTTTTGTTTTGTTGACTGTTTCCTTTGCTGTGCAAAAGCTTTTGGTCTTGATGAAGTCTGAATAGTCTATTTTTGCCCTTGCTTCCCTTGCTTTTGGAGATGTTTCTAGGAAGAAGTTGCTGAGGCTGAGGTCGAAGAGGTTGCTGCCTGTGTTCTCCTCAAGGATTTTGATGGATTCCTGTCTCACATTGAGATGTTTCATCCATTTTGAGTCTATTTTTGTGTGTGGTATAAGGATACGGTTCAGTTTCATTCTCCTGCATGTGGCTTTCCAATTTTCCCAACACCATTTTTTGAAGAGGTGAAAAAAGACAGTCTTTTTTCCATTGGACATTCTTTCCTGTTTTGTCGAAGATTAGTTGACCATAGAGCCCAGAGTCATTTCTGGGCTCTCTATTCTGTTCCATTGATCTATGTGTCTGTTTTTGTGCCAGTACCATACTGTCTTGATGATTACAGCTTTGTAATAGAGCTTGAGGTCTGGAATTGTGATGCCTCCAACTCTGGTTTTCTTTTTCAACATTCTTCTGGCTATTCGGGGTCTTTTCTGGTTCCATATAAATTTTAGGATTATTTGTTCCATTTAATTGAAAAAAGTTTATGGTATTTTGATAGGGATTGCATTAAATGTGTAGGTTGCTCTAGGTAGCATAGACATTTTCACAGTATTTATTCTTCCAATCCATCAGCATGGAGCATTTTTCCATTTCTTCATGTCTTCCTCAATTTCTTCAATGAGTACTTTATAGTTTTCTGAATACAGACTCTTTGCCTTTTTGGTTAGGTTTATTCCTAGGTATCTTATGAGTGCAATTATAAATGGGATTGACTCCTTAATTTCTCTTTCTTCTGTCTTGCTGTTGGTGTATAGAAATGCAACTGGTTTCTGTGCATTGATTTTTATATCCTGACACTTTACTGAATTCCTGGGTGAGTTCTAGCAGTTTTGGAGTGGAGTCTTTTGGGCTTTCCACATAAAGTATCATATCATATGCAGAGAGTGAGAGTTTCACTTCTTTTTTGCCAATTCGGATGCCCCTTTTTTTTGCTTTTTGTTGTCTGATTGATGAGGCTAGGACTTCAAGTACTATGTTGAATAGCAGTAGAGATAGTGGACAGCCCTGCTGTGTTCCTGACCTTAGGGGAAAAGCTCTCAGTTTTTCTCTTTCTCATTCCCCTTGAGAATGATATTCGCTGTGGATTATTCATAGATGGCTTTGATGATATTGAGGTATGTACCCTTTATCTCTACACTGTGAAGAGCTTTGTTCAAGAAAGGATGCTGTACTCTGTCGGATGCTTTGTCAGCATCTATTGAGAGTGTCATATGGTTCTTGTTCTTTCTTTTATTAATGCATTGTATCCCATTGATTTATTTGTGGATGTTGAACCAACCTTGCAGCCCAGGGATAAATCCCACTTGGTCATATTACCAATCCTTTTAAATAAATAATCCTTTTAATGTACTGTTGGATCCTATTGGCTAGTATTTTGGTGAGAATTTTTACATGTCTGTTCGGGTGTTCTATTTCTTCCTGGTTCAGTTTTGGTAGTTTATGTGTCTCTAGGAATGCATCCATTTCTTCCAGATTGTCCAATTTGTTGGTGTATAGTTGCTCCTAATATATTCTTATAATTGTTTGTATTTCTTTGGTGTTGGTTGTGATTTCTCCTCTTTCATTCATGATTTTATTCATTTGGGTCCTTTCTCTATTCTTTTTTATAAATGTAGCCAGGGGTTTATCAATCTTATTAATTCTTTCAAAGAACCAGCTCCTAGTTTTGTTGATTTGTTCTACTGTTCTTTTGGTTTCTATTTCATTGATTTCTGCTCTGATCTTTATTTCTCTTCTCCTGCTGGGTTTAGGCTTCCTTTGCTGTTCTTTCTCCAGCTCATTTAAGTGTAGGGTTAGGTTATATACTTAAGATCTTACTTGTTTCTTGAGAAAGGCTTGTATTATAATATGCTTTCCTGTCAGGACTGCCTTTGCTATGTCCCAAAGATTTTAAACAGTTATGGTTTTCATTTTCATTTGTTTCCATGAATTTTTTTAATTCTTTAATTTTCCTGGTTAACCTATTCATTCTTTAGTAGGATGCTCTTTAGCATCCACGTATTGGAGTTCTTTCCAACTTTCCTCTTGTGATTGAGTTCTAGTTTCAAGGTCTGAAAATAGGCAGGGAATTATCCCAATCTTTTGGTATCAATTGAGACCTGATTTGTGGCCCAGGATGTGATCTATTCTGGAGAATGTTCCATGTGCACTAGAGAAGAATGTGTATTCTGTTGCTTTGGGATGGAATGTTCTGAATATATCTGTGATGTCCATCTGGTGCAGTGTGTCATTTAAAGCCTTTATTTCCTTGTTGATCTTTTGCTTAGATGAGCTGTCCATTTCGGTAAGGGGGATGTTAAAGTCCCCTACTACTATTGTATTGTTTTTTATGTGTTTCTTTGATTTTGTTATTAATTGGTTTATATAATTGGCTGCTCCTGTGTTAGGGGCATAGATATTTACAATTATTAGATCTTCTTGTTGGACAGACCCTTTAAGTATGATACAGTGTCCTTCCTCATCTCTTATTATATTCTTTGGCTTAAAATCTAATTTATCTGATATAAGGATTGCCACCCCAGCTTTCTTTTGATGCCCGTTAGCATGGTAAATTGTTTTCCACCCCCTCACTTTAAATATGGAAGTGTCTTTGGGTCTAAGATGAGTTTCTTGTAGACAGTATATCGATGGGTTTTGTTTTTTTTTTTTATCCATTCTGATACGCTGTGTCTTTTGATTGGGGCTTTTAGCCCATTTACATTCAGGGTAACTACTGACAGAAATGAATTTAATTCCATTGTATTGCCTGTAAGGTGACTGTTACTGTATATTGTCTCTGTTCCTTTCTGGTCTGTAACTTTTAGGCTCTCTCTTTACTTAGAGGACCCCTTTGATTATTTTCTGTAGGGCTGGTTTGGTGATTGCAAATTCTGGTAGTTTTTGTTTGTCCTGGAATCTTTTTATCTCTCCTTCTATTTTCAATGACAGCCTAGCTGGATACAGTATTCTTGGCTGCATATTTTTCTCGTTTAGTGCTCTGAATATATCATGCCAGTCCTTTCTGGCCTGCCAGTCTCTGTGGATAAGTCTGCTGCCAATCTAATAATTCTACCATTGTATGTTACAGATCTCTTGTCCCTAGCTGCTTTCAGAATTTTCTCTTTGTTGCTAAGACTCGTAAGTTTTACTATTAGACGACCAGGTGTGGACCTATTTTTATTGATTTTGAGGGGGGGTTCTCTGTGCCTCCTGGATTTTGATGCTTTTTCCCTTCACCAAATTAGGGAAATTCTCTACAATAATTTGCTCCAGTATACCTTCTGCCCCTCTCTCTTTCTTCTTCTTCTGGGATCCCAATTATTCTAATATTATTGCATCTTATGGTATCACTTATCTCTCAAATTCTCCCCTCGTGGTCCAGTAGTTGTTTGTCTCTCTTTTGCTCAGCTTCTTTGTTCTCCATCATTTGGTCCTCTATATCACTAATTCTCTCTTCTGTCTCATTTATCCCAGCAGTAAGAGCCTCCATCTTTGATTGCACCTCATTAGTAGCTTTTTTGATTTCAACTTGGTTAGATTTTTGTTCTTTTATTTCTCCCTGAAGGGATTTTTTTTCTCCAGAAAGGGATTCTCTAATATCTTCCATGCTTTTTTTGAGCCCAGCTAGCACCTTGATAATCATCATTCTGAACTCTAGTTTTGACATATTACTAATGTCCATATTGATTAGGTCCTTAGCCATCGGTACTGCCTCTTGTTCTTTTTTTTTTTTTTTTTTTTTGTGGTGAGTTTTTCTTCCTTGTCATTTTATCCAGATAAGAATAGATGAATGAGAGAAAAAATACTAAAAGGGTAGCAACGACCACAGAAAAATATACACCAACCAAATTGGAAGAGACATGAAACCAGGGGGAGAAAAAAGGGGAGGAAACATATGTATATATATCTCAGACTGGTGAATAGAACAGAGCCTCACACTTGATTTTGGGTGTATTTTGGTCTGTTAGAAGAAACTACCTGCTAAAATTTTAAAGAAAGAAAAACGTATATATACAAAAGTAAGGGTCACATGATGAAGGGATGTAATATGACTGTAAAGATGAAAATTAAAAAAGACTCTAAAAAAGGAATTGATAAGATAAGTTGGTTGGGAAAAAAAGAGGAAAGAATGTGATCAGGCTGGAGACTAACAAAGCCATGAGCTAGATTTAGGGTATATTTTGATCTGTTAGAAGAAACTGTATCCCAAAATTTTAAAGAAAGAAAATCCTATATGTATACAAAAAATAAGATTAAATACAATGAAGGGATAGAATATGACTGTAACAATGAAAATTTAAAAAGATTTTTTAAAAAGGTATTGATAAGATAAAATAGTTTAAAAAGGTTAAAATAGGGGTGCCTGGGTGGCGCAGTTCGTTGAGCGACTGCCTTCGGCTCAGGTCATGATCCCGGAGTCCCGGGATCGAGTCCCACGTCGGGCTCCCAGCTCCATGGGGAGTCCGCTTCTCACTCTGACCTTCTCCCTTCTCATGCTCTCTCTCACTCTCTCTCTTTCCTAATAAATAAATTTAAAAAAAATCTTTAAAAAAAAAAAGGTTAAAATAGGGAAGAGGAAAAATTAAAAAATAGAATAAGAAAAAATAAAATTAAAAAAATTTGACTTTGACGGACTAAAGGATCATGGGAAAAAAGCCATGAATTGTATGTATTGCTTTCCTCTATCTCTGAAGTTCCGCAGTTTTCACTGATCAGTGAACTTGGTTTTGGCTGGATGTTCTTGCTAATCTTCTGGGGGAGGGGCTGTTGCAGTGATTGTGGAGTGTCTTTGCCTGAGGCGGAATTGCACCGCCCTTGCCAGGGGCGGGGCCAAGCAATCTGCTCGAGTTTGCGCTTGCTCGGGAGCTTTTGTTCCCTGAATGCTTTCCGTACCGCTTTGGAGGCCGGGAATAAAGATGGCGGCCTCCCAGTCTCCGGGATGCGGACGAGCTGGGAGCTCCAGGTCCAGCTCCTCAGTGTTTCTGTCTCTGGCACGCAGCCCCGTTTGGAGTCTCCAAACCCAGCAGATTCCTGCTGCGCTCTCATGCTACTCCTCCCAGAGGAGGAAGGTGAGTCTCCCTGAATCCGCCACTTGTTGGGTCTCTGTTCGAAGAGCAGTGCCTGTGCCTCAAGTCACGGTTAAAGGTAAGCCCAAGCTGAGAGCCTATGCCTCGGCTCCGTCTCTGCAGCTGGCCTCCCTGCTCTGATACCTGGGAGCTCTGCCACCCTCCTCCTTAGTCTTCTTAGTCTTTCTGTGACCCCAGGGGTCCTGTTCCCGTGAGCCGCCGCCGCCCGCCCGCCCCCGCTTAGCCTCTGGAGCGAGGTCCCCCAGTGGAGCAGACTTCTAGAAGTTCTGGTTTTGTGCTCTGCTGCTCTACTGTTTGCTGGGAACCGGCCCCTCCCCCCCGCAGTCTCTTCCCGTATATCACCTTAGATTTACTTCTCATGTCCCCCCTTCCAGAAAGCGGTCCTTTTTCTGTTCCTAGAATTGCTGCTTTTCTCTTCAAGCTCTTGTTGAGTTTGTAGGTGTTCAGAATGGTTTGATAACTATGTAGCTGAACTCCTGGGACCAGAGGATATTTAGATCTCCTATTCCTCTGCCATCTTGCCTTAAACTGGAATTTAATGGATCCATTTACATTTAAGGATTCTGTTTCTTGTGCTGTATAATATCAATTCCATTAATTGATTCCATTAAATAAGATTAATGGATATCAAAATTTCTTTTCCCTAAGCATTGTTGATGAATTTGTACTAGTCATGAGTATGCCTAGTATGGGGTATTTTACAGATTGGCACTGACCATGTGACCTTAGGAAAGTGATTTAGACTTTCTTAATCACATTCTCATTTGGAAAATTTTGATGCCCATAGAATCTACTTTATAAAAACTATAAATATTAAATAAGATGCATTGAAGATGCCTATCATGGTGCTTGGTGTGCAATAAACAATTTCAGCCATCGGTTTCAGAATATCACAGGTGATATATATGAGGTAGAGTGTGGAGGTATGCTAAGGAAAGAACAAGCAAAATCACTAGGTGCACAGGGGCACCTGGGTGGCTCAGTTACACGACCAATTCTTGGTTTCAGCTCAGGTCATGATCTCAACAATTGTGGGATCGAGCCCCTTTGTTGGGTTCTGTGCTCAGTGCACAGTCTGCTTCAGATTATCTCTCTTCTTACTCTCAATCTCTCTCTCAAATAAATTAATAAAATATTTTTTAAAATCAGTGGGTACACAGACTTTTAAAATCAGATTTGAATAGACTGTGAACAGGATTTGGGGGCGGGGGTAATTCAGGAAGGAGAAACATCAGCAAAGTCCAAAGTCTGCAGAGACACAAGTTGGCATACTGGATGCATCAAGGAGCATGGAAGTAAGGGACTTCAAAGGGAGGTTGGGAATGTACTTACAGAGAAACAAGTGGGAAGTTCTGCAAGCCCTTCCTGGAAACTGAATGTTGGTCAGGTTCCAACTTTTATATCATGGCCCCCAAGTTTTCAAACCCATTAATTCAATTTATCAGGGTACAGAGTTGATGAGATTCACATAAACCAAACTTACACAAAAAGACTGATAGAAGTAGTAAAAAACAAATTCTGAAAAGCTGAATTGTTCATTCCTCCCCTCCAAAAAGATCCCTGGGTCTTTCCTATCTTAGAAGTCTGGATTGTCAAGATACCGCACTTTCTGTATCCATTGTTACAAATCCTGCTGGTTCTGCACTGTGAAATTTTCTTCAGTCCCTATACTCTTCTTATTTCCACTGTCACCATCTTAGTCCTGAATATTATCATCTCTTGCCTAGGAAACCTGCCTCCTAATTGGTCTTCCCAAATCCATTCTTACATGCCTCAAGCAAGTGTAAATTGATACTGTATGTATCTTCATTTAACAGATGAGCAAGCCAAGACTCAGAAGGTGCCAAAGCACATTCGAGAAGCTAGAGACTGAGCTAGGATTGAACCTTTGCATGTAAAAATGCCATTAGGCAGCCTTGTACATCTAGTGCCTTGCTTCATGCTGACTCATAACCCCACAAAGTAGAATCTGGCTAGACCGAAACCAGCAGGGGTCCCTAAAAGACCTCAAATTCCCCACACATCCACATTTCTTTCTTTCTCCCCCATGTATGGCCAGCCTCAATCCTCTGCTCAATCTTGAAACACCTGCTGGCCCTGCCGTTAACATCAACAAATAATGAGGAGCTGTACTAATAACAATTATCATAATAAATTGGCCTTTGATTACATCTGTCACCTGAGAATTTCAAAGACTTTACAAACATCAATTAGTAATTACAGCTCAAAGGATCTCTCACTGAGAGAAGTGATCATTAAGGTCAGATAAGAGCTGTGCGGAGAGGCATGAAGGACAGCCCTGGCTTAGGCTGGTTTACACCTGGGAGTCCCTAGTCTCTGCTTAAAGGTCTACACCTGTCTCCATGAGGCCCAGGAACCACACTGCTGATATCCCCATTAGATATAATTCCGGTGCTGAGGAATGGAAAGCAGATATGTAGTTGGGGAAGGGAACTTATAGATTGTGCTGATCCCTTCTTATGACAGAAAAAGAAATGAGTCCAGAGTGGGAAAGTGATTTGCCTAAAGTTAGAGAGCCATGACTCGAACCCAATCTCCCACACTTTATGTGCATTTGTTTACTCTGCCAAATTGCATCATCATTGGCCATTCTTTCTCTGTGAGGAGATATCGATGATGATGATAAAAATCCAACATCATTTAGTAAGGACTTGCTCTGAGTCCAGGGGGGATACGCTGGTAAATAAGCTACAATCCCTGCCCTCAGAGAACCCACAGTACAGTGGAAAAGACAGTCCTGAAAACAAACGTGTACAATAAACCATATCAGGCATCCCCTTGGTGGGGTAGTGTACAATTGGTAGCCTGGAAACGGAGGGGATGAGATATTTAGGAAAAGTTTCATAGGAAAAATGATATTACAGCTGAGTATGGAAGATAAGTGAACATTTCTCATGCACACAATAGGTCAGAGGACTGGTTGTGTCCTGCAAAGGAAGTACCTGAGCAGAGACTCAAATTATGTCGTTCCATGATTCGGGGAGATTTGACAGGAGTGGTTTTGAGATACAGATAGAAGTCCAGAGGAAGACAGGGAGCAGATAAATGGGGGATCAGAGTGTCTGAAATTTTCCTTATAGTCCACTGGGACTCTGTTGGAGAGTTTAAATGGGTATTAATGGCATTTTTCTTAAGCAATTAAAAGATTACAGAGAGTCATTAATTATCAGGGTCAAGAAAGGCTATAGGTAGAGCAGACAGGAATGCTTTGTAGTCATTTAGGAAAGAGATGATGGCTGTTTAGATTAAGGTGGTAACAGCTGAGACAGAGAAACACAATACATTTAGGACGTGGAAAAATGTTTATCCTTTATCTTAAAGAAATTTGTTAATATGGCAGATTTCAAACATGTACAAGCTAACATAACATGATAAAAGAAAAAAAAAGAGAATTGTAGACTCATTTCTCTATGCCCATTATTTCAACAATAATCAACCTATAGCCATTCTTCTTTCATCTCTACCTTGACTCACTCCCTCTGCTCTGCCAAATATTTTTAACTCTTTATTTCAAGATAATTTCAAACTTACAGAAAAGTGTCAAGAATAGTATAAAGAGCTTTCAGAGACCACTCCAATTCCATAATTGCTTACAGATAACCACCATTAGCTCTGCCATTCCATTTTCTCTTCCTGTCTCCCCACCTCTATTTGACTATAGATCCATCAATCAATGATCTATCATCCCTTACACCTAAATGCTTCAGTGTGCATTTCCAGTACAGTACGATACAATTACAGGGAAATTAATGTTGATGTAACACTGTTAGCCCCAGTTTTTCCAGGTGTCTCAGTTAGATCCTTCTCTCCATTAAATTTTTTTAACATCTCGTCCAGGATATCATTGCATTTATTTGTCCTGTCTCTTTAGATTCCTTGTATCTCAGTCTTTCTTTGGCTTTCATGACTTTGACTCTTGAAAATTATAGGCCAGTTATTTTGTAGAAAGTCCCCTGTGTTG
Source organism: Nasua narica (assembly GCA_028533885.1). Lineage (NCBI taxonomy): Eukaryota > Metazoa > Chordata > Mammalia > Carnivora > Procyonidae > Nasua > Nasua narica. The sequence continues at coordinate 105,932,037 of CM052811.1, read as the reverse complement.
GGTTTGCCCAGGGTTTGCTCATGATCAGATTCAAGTTATGCCTTTTTGGCATCCTACAAAAGTGGTGTTGAATTCTTCCCAGTGCATCTTATCAGGAGACACATTGTATCCATGTGTCCCATTGTGGGTGATGTTAAAGTTGATCATAAAACTGTTGTCCACCAAGATTTTCCTCACTTTAAAAGTTAATATGTACATATTTTGTGAGGATTTATTTCTAGACTATGTAAACATGCTGTTCTTCGTCAAACTTTCAACCCTTAGTTTGAACATTCATTGATGAGTCTTGTCTGAATCGGTTATTGATAAGATGTTTGTCAAATTATACTTTTCTCATACCGTTATCTGTAATGTATTGTTTAACATCTCTTGTGAGGATGGGCTCTTCTCTCTCTCCTCTTTTTGATGTACCTTTTATTTCTATTAGTAAAAATTTCGTAGATTCTTACTGTATTCAGCGAGTGAAAACCCACTGCCATTATTATTTATCTTTATGCTTATATTGTCCCAGTCTTAGTGGAAACCCCTATAAGCTGGTTCCTAAATCCTTTTTTTTTTTTTTTTTTGGATTTATTTTGCCAATTTGTATTCATGATAAAACCTTGCGTATATCTTCTGATTTTTGTTTTAGACATATATACATTTGCCAAAGTAAGATGGAATATATTTCACTTAACAGGTTAATAGTTTGATCCATCGATTTAACCATTTAAATAGGCGGTATGTGGTTTCCATTTGTCCTTTTCTCCAGGTTCTGCAAATGTAAGAGGTATACCTTTAGGGAAGTGCCTATGCCCTTCTGATATGTCCCCATCAGTTCTTGAAAAACTTGTTTTATTTTTCTGGCACAATTTATTGTTCTTTTTCTGCACCAACTCCATTTCGTTTTACTGGAGAATGGCACTTAAAAGCCAAGATCTGAGAGCTACTGTGTATCATTGCTGCTGGGTATTACTGCTTCTTGGCTTTCACAGTGGACATAAACACAAGATATACATGTATCACTATACTTCCCTGTATCTATCTGCCTACCTAACTAGCTAGCTATCTCCATATTAAAAACCAAGAGTTCATGGGGATAGCCCCAATTCTGGTCCAACATCACAGGATTCATTTTAGTCTTTGCCCTTACCATATTTTAACTCACTTCTCTGGCATGAGAAACTTGACTTTCATTATTCTCAATATATTTACTTATTTGTTCAAGCCTAGAATACCCAGAAATTATTTTTGGAATGGCTAACCTGTATCACTTTGTAAAACTTAACTAGGGTTCAACATAGGCTTATACACAGCTGGACTGTACAGAATATTATGTTCCAAGTTACTTGGTTCTTTTTCTTTAGGGTATGGTTATTTGTTGGAAATATAGTTAGGTTTATTTGGTTATCTTTATTACTCATTTTGGGTTCCCTTTACCCATTCTTAACTGCTTTTTTTGATTTTGTAAAGTATTACAACATGGTTCCAAAGTTGTAAGCTGTATAAAAGAAGTTTATGCAAAAAGGTACATACTATTTCTTTTTATCCCATTCCCACCTTCCCTGTGGGAAAATAATGTCATTAGTTTCTTGTAAGTTGTTGGAAAAAATTAAGAAATTCATATATATTTTATTTCCCCTTTTTATAGAAAAGGCGACATACCATGGATGCCTGGAAATCACTTTATATTGCTCACTCATTCTTTTTTAGAAATCACTCATTCTTTTTTAGAGTTGCATAGTATTTCATGGTGTAGATCTATATTAGTTTATTCAGTTACTCTCATGTATGGACATATTGATTGTTCCCAGTATTTTTCAATTGCAAACATTGTTGTAATAAAGGAATGTGTGAATATATATTTCTATATTGTTGAATATATATTTCTCTATATATTTCTATTGTGTTGAATGTATATATTGAAATATATATCCATAAGAAATTTTATCTTGGCTATTACAAATAATGCATCAACAAATGTAGGACCGTTTAGTGGAAACAACCTAGGTGTCCACAATGGGTGAATAGATTAAGGTGTGGTGTGTATATATACATTTAATGTAGTTTGTGAACACATACACACACACACACAAATGGAACACTTCTCAACCGTAAAAAAAGAATGAAATCTTGCTATTTGTGACAACTTGGGTAGATCTTGAGGATATTATGCTAAGTGAAAGAAGTCAGAGAAAGACATATACCATATGACTTCACTTTATATGTGGAGTCTAGAAAACAAAGCAAACAGACAAAACAAAACCCAGACTCATAGATACAGAGAACAGATTGGTGGTTACCAGAAGGAAGGGGTTTGGGGAAGAGCAAAATGATTGAAGGGGATCAAGGATACCAACCTCCAGTTATAAAATAAATAAGTCATAGGGTAATATATAGCATGGGGAATATAGTCAGTAATACTGTGTCAACTTAGTATGGTGACAGATGATAACTAGACTTTTTGAGATGATCATTTCGATAATATATACAAATGTTGAATCTCTATGTCATACACCTGAAACTAATATTGTGTGTCAATTATACCTCAATTTTAAAAGAAAAAAGTTAAAAAGTTATCTCAATATAGATTTAATTTCCTTTCTCTTATTATAAGTGAGGTCAACATATATTTTTAAATATATTTTCATATATTTAGGAGACATTTTAATTTCTTAATTCCTTCCTTATATCTTATTTTTTTTCTCCCCAAATTTGTTTATTTTAATTTTTCAGTGTTACAAGATTGATTGTTCATGCACCACACCCAGTGCTCCATGCAGTATGTGCCCCTCTCGATACCCACCACCAGGCTCACGCCCCCCACCCCCTCCCCTCCAAAACCCTCAGTTTGTTGCTCAGAGTCCACAGTCTTTCCTGGTTCAACACTCCCTCTGATTTCCCCCCATTCGCCCTTCCCTTCCTTCTCACGATGCCCTCCATGATTTTCTTTATACTCCACACGTAAGTGAGACCATAAGATAATTGCCTCTCTCCGCTTGACTTATTTCACTCCGCATAATCTCTTCTAGTCCTGTCCATGTTGATACAAAAGTTGGATATTCATCCTTTCTGATGGAGGCAT
>CM052811.1:105906549-105928473 GCA_028533885.1 Nasua narica | reverse complement strand
GAGCCCGATGTGGAGCTCGATCCCATAGCTCATGAGATCATGAACTGAGCCAAAACCAAAAGTCAGATGCTTAGCCAACTGAGCCACTGAGGTGTCCTGAGAATAGATTCTTAGGTGTGAAAAGATTGATCTAGATACATATTGAGAAATTACCCCTAGCACTGAAAGCCTCATCAAACTCTTGCCCATTGCTGTATGTGATAATCTTGCACATAATTAGCAGGTTTCCTAATATAGTTCTTACAAAATCCTTTTTCATTGTATTAATATAAAGTTAGCCATCCTTTTTTTACCCCAAATTTATTTTATTTTTTTCAGTGTTACAAGTTTCATTATTCATGTACCCACACCCAGTGCTCCATGCAATACGTGCCCTCCTCAATACCCACCACCAGGCTCCCCCAACCCCCCACCCTCTCCCCTCCAAAACCCTCAGTCTGTTGCTCAGAGTCCACAGTCTCTCATGGTTCATCGCCCCCTCCGATTTCCTCCAATTCACCCCTCCCTTCCCTCTCACAATGTCCTCCATGTTTTTCCTTATACTCCACATGTAAGTGAGACCGTATGATAATTGACTCTCTCTTCTTGACTTATTTCATGCCACATAATCTCTTCCAGTCCCGTTCATGTTGATACAAAAGTTGGATATTCATCCTTTCTGATGGAGGCATAATATTCCATTGTATAGATGTACCACATCTTCCTTATCCTCTCATCTGTTGAAGGGCATTTTGGTTCTTTCCACAGTTTGGCTATTGTGGCCATTGCGGCTATGAACATTGGGGTACATGTGGCCCTTCTTTTTACTGCATCTGCATCTTTGGGGGTAAATACCCAGGAGTGCAACTGTGGGGTCATAGGGTAGCTCTATTTTTAATTTCTTGAGGAATCTGCACACTGTCTTCCAAAGTGGCTGCACCAACTTGCATTCCCACCAACAGTGTAAGAGGGTTTCCCTTTCTCCACATCCTCTCCAACATTTGTTGTTTACTGCCTTGTTGATTTTGGCCATTCTAACTGGTGTAAGGTGGTATTTCAGTGTGGTTTTTATTTGAATCTCCCTGATGGCTACTGATGAACATTTTTTCATGTGTCTGTTATCCATTTGTATGTCTTCTTTGGAGAAGTGTCTATTCATGTCATCTGCCCATTGTTTGACATGGTTATCTGTTTTTCGAGTGTTGAGTTTGAGGAGTTCTTTATAGATCTTAGATATCAGCCCTTTGTCTGTAGTGTCATTTGTGAATATCTTCTCCCATTTTGTGGGTTGCCTGTTTGTTTTGTTGACTGTTTCCTTTGCTGTGCAGAAGCTTTTTATCTTGAAGTCCCAAAAGTTCATTTTTGCTTTTGTTTTCTTTGCCTTTGGAGACATGTCCTGAAAGAAGATGCTGTGGCTGATGTCAAAGAGGTTACTGCCTATATTCTCCTCTAGGATTTTGATAGATTCCTGCCTCACATTGAGATTTTTTATCTATTTCGAGTTTATCTTTGCGTATGGTGTAAGAGAATGGTTAAGTTTCATTCTTCTATATAGAGCTGTCCAATTTTCCCAGCATCATTTACTGAAGAGACTGTCTTTTTTCCACTAGATATTTTTTCCTGCTTTGTCAAAGATGATTTGACCATAGAGTTGCGGGTCCATATCTGGGATCTCTACTCTGTTCCACTGGGCTATGTGTCTTTTTTTGTGCCAGTACCATGCTCTCTTGGTGATCACTGCTTTGTAGTGAAGCTTGAAGTCAGGCAATGTGATGCCCCAGCTTTGTTTTTCTTTTTCAACATTTCCTTAGCAATTCGGGGTCTTTTCTGGTTCCATACAAATTTTAGGATTGTTTGTTCTAGCCCTTTGAAAAATGCTGGTGAAATTTTGATCAGGATGGCATTGAAAGTATAGATTGCTCTGGGCAGTATAGACATTTTGACAATGTTTATTCTTCTGATCCATAAGCATGGAATGCTTTTCCACCTTTTTGTGTCTTATTCAATTTCTTTCATGAGTGTTCTGTAGTACCTTGAGTACAGATCCTTTATCTCTTTGGTTAGGTTTATTCCCAGGTGTCTTATGGTTCTTGGTGCTATTGCAAGTGGAACTGATTCTCTAATTTCCTTTTCCATTTTTCATTGTTAGTGTATAGGAAAGCAACTGATTTCTGTGCATTGAGGTAGATACCCAGTCCATAACCCTGTGTCCTGCCACATTACTGAATTGTTGTATGAGTTCTAGTAGTTTGGGGGTAGAGTCTTTTCAGTTTTCCACATAAAGGATCATGTCATCTGCAAAGAGAGAGTTTGACTTCTTTGCCAAGTTGAATACCTTTTATTTCTTTTTGTTGTCTGATTGCTGTTGCTAGGACTATTAGTACTGTGTTGAACAACAGTGGCAAGAGTGGGTATCCTTGTCATGTTTCTGATCTCAATGGGAAGGCTCTCAGTTTTTCCCCATTGAGAATATTTGCTGTGGGTTTTTCATAGATGGAGTTTATGAAGCTGAGGAATGTTCCCTCTATCCCTGCACTTTGAGGAGTTTTAATCAGGAAAGGATGCTGTATTTTGCCAAATGCTTTTTTCTGCATCAATTGAGAGGACCATCCGGTTCTTCTCTCTTTCCTATTGATTTGTTCTATCACATTGATTAATTTGCAAATGTCAGACCACCCTTGGATCCCAGGAATAAATCCCACCTGATCATGTTGGATAATCTTTTTAATATACTGTTGGATTTTATTAGCGAAGATCTTGTTGAGAATCTTGGCATCCATATTCATCAGGGATATTGATCTGAAATTGTGGAACTTTCTCCAGAATAGACCACATACTGGGTCACACATCAAGTCTCAACTAATACCAAAAGACTGAGATCATTTCTTGCATATTCTCAGACCACAGTGTGTCGAAACTGGAACTCAGTCACGAGAAAAATGTTGGAAGGAATTCAAACAGTTGGAAGCTAAAGACCATCCTACTCAAGAATGTTTGGGTCAACCAGGAAATCAAAGAAGAACTTGAACATGGAAACCAATGAGAATGAAGACACATCAGTCCAAAACCTATGGGATACAGCAAAGGCAGTCCTAATGGGGAAATACATAGCCATCCACGCCTTACTCAAAAAAATTGAAAAATACTGAATACACAAACTCTCTTTACACCTTATATTTGTATTTTTTATATAATTTTTCCTTCTTTCTGTCTTCTGGATATCCTCTTTTAAAAAAAACTTATTCTCTTGATATAGCCTACTTAAAATATCATATGAACACCTAAATGAATACTTCATAGATTTAAATCATAATCTGTGATATTCTTTTAACATTTTTGCATTTTCTAGTTGTTTAATAAAGTAATTGTTTATTTTTTTTAAAGGAGCACTTTCAGCATTAAAAAAAAAAAGGGAAACACTTGTCCTAAAAAACAAGTCATGTCAACCCAACCTTCTTTCTTTGAGAGAGTTCTTAGATTAATAGAGTGAGGAAATTCAGTAGACGGAGTACCTGAAGTGAGTTTGACCCTATTCTCAAGCTTTTTTGGTGGGAAAACACAGCAGGAGGATCCAAGCGCATAAGCAGTTGAGGAAATGAATAGTTAGATAACCAACCAAAAATTCTGATGTGCAATGAATGCCAACTTAGAAGGCGGATTCTAGTACATGTCACAAATCTTTATCAGTGACATTTTCCAGGTTACCGCTTATATGAATGTTCTGGATAAAATTAAGGAAAAATATGTTCAAAAACTTATATATGGTGGAGAATATGATGACAGGCTGTAGCAACCAGATCAAAGAAGATGGAAGTCGATAGGGGAAATCAGCATGTGACTATACTTGGATTTGAGAACTACAACCACGTTTACATATGTAAAAACAGGCAGATTTCTTTCTTTCTTTTTCTTTCTTTCTTTCCTTTCTTACTTTCTTTCTTTCTTTCTTTCTCCTCTCTCTCTCTCTCTTTCTTTCTTTCTTTCTTCTTTCTTTCTTTCTTTCTGTTGGGGGGAAGGCTGGCAGTATATTCATCCTGATCAGTGAAAATCTGAGATGTTGGCTATGTTAATAGAAACCCAGTATAACTAAGGAAAATAGAAAATAATGATAATCTAAGTAATCATATATTTACAAGACCACATGTAAACTGCTGCTTCCTATTCTAGTTCCATCTCAATTAGAGGGATAAAACTACAGGATGTCCCAGGATGAGTAGCAATATTGGTTCAAAGGACTTGAACTCTTATCATCTGAGGAATTGTTGAAGAACATTAATGGATGTGAGAATCATCTTTTAATATCCAGACATCTTTTGTACACAGGGGAAGACTTTCTGTGGTGTGAAAAATAGAATCAAGACCACTGGGGTCTTGAAGTGACATTTTCTAGCATTCAGAGGTATGCCTAGAGAAAACAGACTCTGCTGTAGACATTACCATTTCCTCTCTACGTCTGGGTGTATGGAAGACTCCATTTCCCCCACCTCACTTAAGTTAGGCATGGCCATATGACTTAAGTCAAGTAAGTGTAGCTTCTTGATACAAAACATTTGCTTGTGAGTGCCCAACTCCAGAATTCTTTGTTCCTGCCTAGTGAACCATAAAGCTTTGTGTTAAAATGGAGGTAGACATGAACAAACATTTTTCCAAAGAAGACGTACAAATGGATAACAGACACGTGAAAAAATGTTCAACATCACTCAGCATCAGGGAAATGCAAATCAAAATCACAAGGAGATATCACCTCACACCAGTCAGAATGGCTAAAATTAACAACTCAAGAAACAACAGATGTTGGTGATCACGCAGAGAAAGGGGAGCCCTCTTACACTGTTGGTGGGAATGAAAACTGGTGCAGCCACTATGGAAAGCAGTATGGAAGTTCCTCAAAAAGTTAAAAATAGAACTACCTTCTAACCCACCAATTGCACTACTAGATATTTATTCAAAGAATACAAAAATACAGATTCAAAGGAATAAGTGCACCCTAATGTTTATAGCAGCAATGTCCACCATACCAAAACTATGGAAAGAGTCCAGATGTCCATCAACAGACAAGTGGATAAAGAAGATGTGACATACATACATGCAATGGAATATTACTCAGCCATGAAAAAGAATTAAATCTTTGCAATGATGTGAACTAAAGGGTATTATGCTAAGTGAAATAAGTCAGTCAGAGAAAGACAAATACCATATGATTTCACTCAATGTGGAATTTAAGAAACAGCAGATGAACAGAGGGGAAGGAAAGGAAAAATAAAATGAGATTAAAACCATAAGAGACTCTTAACTAGGAAACAAACTGACGGTTGCTGGAGTGGAAATAGGTTGGGGAAAGGGGTAATTGGGTGATGGGCATTAAGGAGGGCACTTGATGTAATGAGCACTGGGTATTTCTGCAACTGATGAATCACTGAATTCTATCCCTAAACTAATAATACACTATATGTTAACTAAATTGAATTTAAAAAGAGATACCAGCCTTGGTCTCTGAGTGACAACAGTGATTACCAGTATCTCCCAAACACCACCACTATCAGACCCAGTCATGCACCTACACTGGGCATGTTAGTTTGTGTGAGAAATACACCTTTACTGTTTTTAGCTGCTGAAGTTCATGAATTTTATACTTCTGCATAACCCTGATGCAATATTGTGATTTCTTAGAAGAAATAAAATTTTCAAGTCATTCAGATGACCAAAAATACATTTCTCATGTGTATTTGGTTTTTGTCCATGGTTTCTGGCTCACAGCTTCCTAAACCCTTGGAATTTCCTAAGTGTCAATGGCCAGAAAATGTGTTATGTAAAAAGTGTTATGTTAATGAGGGTGACTTTTGGACCCTACCTAAGGAGGGTCAGGAGGATCAACTTCTAATTAGAGGGTTGGAACATTCAGTCCCACAGTCCCACCCCACCCCCAGCCTACTGGACCTCTGGGAGAGATGGGGGCTAGAGGTTGAATCAGCCAATAGCCAATGACTTAGTCAATAATGACCATGCATAGGAGCCTCCATAAAAATCCAGAAGTATTGGGCTTAGAGAGCTTCTGGGTAGGCGACCACATGGAGCCTGGAGAGAGGAGCACTTCTGGAAAAGGCATGGAGGTTCTGCACCCCTCCCCACATGCCTTACCCTATGCATCTCTTCTATCTGGCTGTTCCTGAGTTACATCCTTTTACAATAAACTGGTGATCTACTAACCAGTTCCTTTGAGTTTTGTGAGCTGCTCTAGCAAATTAATCGAACTTAAGATGGAGGTCATTGGAACCTGCTATCTGTAGCTGGGAGGTCAAAAGCACAGATAGCACCTGAGGCTGGTACCTGGGACCTGAAGTAGGGGGTACAGGACAGTCTTGTAGAATTGAACCCCTAACCTGTGGAATCTGATGCCATCTCCAGGTAGACAGTGTCAGAACTGAGTTGAATTCTCAGGTACCCTGCTGATATCTAAGGATTGCTTTATTTTGTAGAATGGGAGGAACCCCCCACGAACATACACAACAGAATTGGGTCCAGAAATCCTCAAAAACCTGACTAACCCAAATGTCCTCAAGATGCAGTGATTTCTTATGAGTAAGCCGTAGGAAGATACACATTTGATTCTTGAGACTCACACATTTGCATTCTTTGCCTTTCATTTTCATTGCTACCCTATATTCAGACTGTTGCTGGAGGTATAGCTTAGTCAACTGGAATTTTCAACTGGTTCTAGGGCCTTCTGGGGCGTGATCCCAATAAAGCAGGCTAAAATGATTCTCATTCTAAGCACACTCTTCTGTAACTCAACCGCATGCACAGTAACATCACGAGTTTATGGATTTTGTCCACATGGGGAACAGCCAACAATAATTAGTTTGCATAGCAAAGATTCAGTTGCACACAAGCATACACTCACAACATCATCCATGAAAACCGTGAGGGGTCACCAAAGATCTGGGGACCAAAGTGACTTTTTAAACATGAACTCTGCAATTTGATTCTTAAATGTTCCTATTGACTGAGCTATTGCCAAGTGTCCGTTACAGTGCTGATAGATGCATTATTCATTTATAGGTTCTCAAGGATGGTCCTGGTGCCATCTACTAACTCATGTCACAGTGTACCCACTTAGTGTCATTGTTAAAGTTGTCCTGTGCTAGGCAGTAGCAGTATCTGATATGTTTGTAAGTGGTTCTGTCTGGGGAAGAAGCTTATGAGGTGATGGGAGCCAGGAAGTAAAAGGAACCAAGTACGTACCTAGCCTGAAAAGAAATGAAGAAATAGAATTAAAAGGTGATTCCAATGGGAGAAGAAATGGAAATGGAAGACAGATTTAAAATTATAATTAAAAATACATAGGTATATTTTTTCTTTATATAACAAATCAAACCTGCAACCAATTAACTGGAACCTCACTTTTGTTATTCACAGGAAACCAAAATCAACTGTGTTCGCCTAGCTACAAAAGGTATGTTGTCATGTCCTTGTCTGTCCTCAGCTGTTTAAGCATTTCTCCTTATAGCCACACAGAGAAAGTTGAGCCAATGATTACTAAAAATAAGAAAGAGTCGTTATTTTCATTGGAGTCATTTGCATCTAGGTATTAATATATACCTATAGTATATATTAATAACACAGTGCCTAAAGCATAGTAAGAACTCAGAACATATTTGTTGAATCAGTGGGTGGATGGATGGACGGACAGATGGACAGATGAATGGATGAATGGACTAGTACATTAATCACTAGAGTGGTGAATATAACTTTACTCAAATATGCTTCTGCTATGTATTTTGGTTATATTTGGGTCTGTTTATGTGTATGTTTTTTAAGTATGTCTATCAGCCTGTCTTCTGAGTTTTGTACTTCTTTCAACTGGGTTTGGTTTTCACAAATGAGGTGATAGTGTTGGTGCCTTTAATAATGAGAAAACAAACACTGCATTGTTATGGAGTTGGCATTTTCAATACTTATCCCAAAAACTAAGGCAGCATTGTTCAGGCTCATCGCTTTTTGTTTTCCTAATTATAATTGAATTGCCTGGCCCTTTCAATTGGTTCATGTTTCTGTTTATTACTCTTAAAAAAAAAATCAATGAATGGTTTGTTATCATTTAACCTATTACAAGGTTGAATGGCTAGAAATCAGGTTTATCTTTTTGTTATAGAACGGATATTTTTAACAGCAATTCTCTCCATATAAACGCACCAAAATTAGACAATTCTGTTGATCCCTGCATTTATCAACAACCCATATAGTTACATAGGATGCTTCCTCTGAGATGACAGTTATAAATATAAGTAGACATATAATCATAGGTATAAACCATAAACAAAGATGGTGACCCAAGTGTGTCTATGCATACATGAACATATACACACATGCACCCTCAGAGGAAAATGCAGACATGTGTGGGGGAAGAGGAAGAGAGCAGGGAGTGGAAGGAGAGGAGAGAGAAGGAAGAGAATATCTGGATTATTTGACAAATATGCACAAAGGCCTATCACCTGTGACTTTCACAACTTTGAAGAAAACCAGCTCAGTGTGTAGGCAGAAGAGGGAAGATGACACAGAAGGGAGAAGACGGAAGCACTAACGACTCACCGTGATAAGAACGCATCTGATTTCACTAAGTCACGAGAGGCCGATGTGTCCCTCACTTGTTTGCTCTCAGGAACTCAGGCTACTGGACAGAAAGAGATAAAATACTCTTTGTGAGGCAAGGAGAATTGATGGCCTGCAAACAAAAGTGGCACGAATCACAGCCTTGGCAGACTTTCCCACTGGAGAAAACAGATAGTCCAGAAGGAAGAGCATCATCAGTAGGATAGCCTAGAGCTCCAGACTGCAAGTAGGACAGCTGAGGGTCTGCGGTTGTCCTGCTTAAAGGGGCTTACACGGAGACCTCCCTCACCCACGGTGATGGTGCTCTGTGGCTTTCCTCCAGCTTTTGACCTCTAGACAAGGGAGCAGTTGATGCAATTGTTCTGCCCTCCACGGGCGTGTGGGATTCTAGGGATACCCTCTGGACATAAGCTCTCCCTAAAGGGTAGTTGGTTAGATCTTATTTTCTAAACTGAGAATCAGGAACATGTGGTTGGATGGGCAGTAGGTATATACGGGGACTTTGCAAGAGAATAATTAAAACTCTACTCCCCTGGCGATTTTAGGATTGAGGCCCACCATGCCATATTTCTGCAGAGCTGCATTGCTCCTTTGCAGGAGAATGGCAGTGGTTTTTAAAGAGCTAGAGCAGAAGGCTTGTACCTCTTCGTAGCATAAGGATTTCTCCTCCTGTCTGACCTTTAGGACACAGTCTTCCTTAGTGGAGTGTGTGCTCATATAGCCTGTGGGTGTGTGGAAGGAATGGGAACAAGTGAATCAGTGTGAAGGCTCAGCTAGCTGGCCAGGATAGAGTCAGAGATGCATTCCAGGGACTGACACCCTCACTTTCCAGGTCCTCACGAGCCATCACTTCAGCCCTGAGAGACAGAGCTCTAAGAGCACCTGGAATGGGGCAGAGAGCCGGTTAATGCTGAATGCCAGTCTCACAGACTCAGGGAGTTAGCCCTCTCAGTACAACCTCAGATAAGAGGATACTTGTTGAAAAAAAAAAAAAGCCAAGAAAATGAGTCCTCTATTTGGTTAGTGTCTTCTCTTTGCCTTGAGTAAACCTGGGAGCACCCAGGGTCTAGTAAAGGCAAACCTTCTCTGAATCCATGCACTGCTCATGAGGACTCTATCAAGGATCTAAGGCCGGGAAGCCCTATTTGACCCATCTCTTCCCTGAATCAAATTTCCCACTTTGTGAGTTTCCCCAAAACACTTGCCCTTGTAACAGAGGAAACTCAGATACTGGGACTCCCGCAGTCATCGGCCGCGGATGATGTGGCGGTGGCCTATTGCAGTGGCTCTCTAGCTCTCTCCAAGCGCTGCCACCTCCCTGTCATCACGGCACTTTCCTTGTGGGGCTGCCGGTGGGCATCCAGCCTCTGGAGTGTGATCACATGCGCAAGCCTGAGGCCACTACTCTGGCGATGAAGCGACTGGCTGGTGTTTTGTCCCTGACCCTGGTGATTCCAGATGGTGTCTGCAGTCAGCTGTGTGAACTAGAGGGTTTGTAGGCCGAGCGTAACAGTCCCCAACATTTAGGCAGGGTCATTCTGCCCTGACCCCAAGCGCAGCACCTCTTCTGCTGGATCCCACACTTGGATCCAGCATGGGGCTCTAACCCTTGTCTGTCTTTAACATCCTTGTCAGTCACCCAAACTCTAATTTAATGCTGCCCAGTTTGGAGGATTGCAAAGCACGGGACCTGGATTAGTTTTCTGTGGCTGCTGCGAAAGTCCTATCAGCTGAGTGACTGAACAACAAAATTTCTTGTCTCACAGTTCTGGAGGCTAGGTTATCAATAGGGCTGGTTCCTAGGACTCTGAGGGAAGGATCTGATCCATGCCCTCCCCTAGCTGCTGGCGATCTTTGATGTTCCTTGGTTTTTCATCTTTCATGGCATTCCCTCTGTGGACATCTTGTGTCCAAGTTTCCTCTTTTATATAGGGACTGGTACTGTTAGGTTAGGAGCCCACCCTACTCTAGTTTAACTTCATCCTAAGTTAACTAATGAATTATATCCACAAACCCTATATTCTGAGACATTCTGAATATAGGGTTTGTAGATGTTGCATTCTGAGACCCTGGGGGGTTGGGATTTCAATATATGAATTGAGGGATGGACACATAGTCAACCCATAGCAGGACCCATACAGTTAGGGATACTGTCCATGTGGTTTCCATTGAAGTCTCTGACTATTCTCTATTCATGATATAATCCCAATAGCTCTAAGGGTGTGCAAGGACCGGGAACTACCCCTGTCAGAGGGGGCCCTGGTGAGCTGAAGTCTAGATTTGACTGCTGTTCCCTTGGAAAGCTCAGTGAGGCTGCCTTGGGTGAAGGAGCAACAGGTTCTGTGGAAGGAGCCCTGGACGGAGGGTAAACACAGTGAACCATCCTCATTCACCCAATGGCTGGGACTATGACAGCAGGACCCATTTCAGACCCCACATGGTTGTGAAGTATCAGGTCCTGATCCAGTCATGTTTCTGGGATCTGAGCAGGGTCCACCTCCTGGGGTAGGCACCAGCATGGCTGATTGAGAGAATCTCTCATGAGGAGCTCCTTGGCCTTAACCACTAATTTCCCCATCACGTTTTGCAATGGCAGGAAGTTCCTGGCACATCATTGGTACTTGAAAAATGCCTGCTGAAATGAGTAAATGCATTTGAAGCCAGCATCTCACTGTAGCAAGGGTCAGAGACCTTGAAAGTCTCACTTCATTTTCCTGAAACTCAGAGACATCATATTTAAAGTTATGCCCATCTCTTCGTTTAAAGAACATTTTTTTAACACACCTACTGCCAGTGGTTTGATGATAAACCTGCTCTTTGTAAAAGAAAACCTCTTATTTGTAGTGTTTTTTGATCTCAAGGATATAAATATCCCACCATATTCAGTGAAGTTACCAATGGTTTAACCACTGGCTTGGAAAAAAGTCAAGTTTTTTCAAGTTTTACAGCTGACTGTAGAAAGCTGGTACAATCCAGCTCCAGTACATGAAGACCTCTACCATCCAGTTTGTTAGAGGATCCGATGATACAGTACGCATACACGTGTTGTACTGCAGAGCACTTTGGATAAAATTATTGTCAGTGAATGTTACTTCCTTCATATAGTCGGCTCACTCAGCCTCTGTGAACTGGACACTTTGAAAGGAACTGTGGTTTTGTGGTGAATCAGCAGACATGGTTCCTGTCCTCAAGGAGCTCACAGTCTAGTGTGGAAACAGACCTTACATGAATGATTTTAACAGATTGTCGTGGAGTTAGGATTGTGATCAGTGCTTCCAAAGAGAAACAAAATGTACTGAATGGGGACTAAAGTATCGATGGTGCCAAATGCTCAGGCAGTAATGGCAGATATGTTCCTAGACCATCATGGGGGACTCTGCTTCCTTGGGACTGGTATAGTTTAGGTGACTTTGTGTATCCCTGTCCATCATCACCCCATTCTTACCTGACACTGGGAATTGCATAGGACCAGGACCAAGAGTAGGATCTGGGAGGCCAGCTGACTGAGCACCTCAGACTATGAAAAGAGCCACACCCCTGGCCCAAGCCCCTGTAAAGGCCCAAGTCCCCTATATTTAGAGGATAGATTTAGTGGATAGATTCTCATGTCACCGAGGGGCACTGTTTGTTTATAGAACCACAAATTGAAGGCAAAGCTAAGGGACTGTGGGGTGGAAGTTTGGTATTTGCTAGTAAAGGGGAGAATTCTAGGATCAGAACAAGCTCACCTCAAAAGCCTTGAAGGCAGTCTTCTTCATTAATGGGGGACTTGTTAGCACTGTCCCAGATTCACATTCATCTGTACTTTGTTCCCCAGCCAGGGGTTGCCTGTGATTAACTTTGGCTGGAGATTTAGAGGAATCAGAATGTAAGTTCAACCATAGTGGGGAAGTGGAATTTATCAGTGAGCAGATAAAAGCAAATGGGAGCTATTTTAAGACAGATTCCCTAGAAGCAGAGCCTGAGGCAGGGATTTGGGTGCATGGAAGGTATTAAGGGAGGGCTCTTGGAAGAAATCTGTAAATGAAAGAGGGAAGTGGGATAGGTAATAAGAAAATGCTAAGCAAGAATCTATTGTAAGATAAATTGAAGCCTAGGCTAGATTTGGGTAGAGTATAAACTTAGGTAGAACAAGAAGACCAGGATTTCTGCCTCTCCCAAAAAAACAATTAGTCCTTGGTACTCCTCTCTTCCTTTCCCCTTCTCCCTCCCCTCCAATCTCTCAGGTGGCTCCAGGGGAAATGGCAACCCTAGGTCCTGCACATGTGTCTGGTGAAAGTCATAGGTATAACTCCTTAGTCTCAACACTCAGAGAAGCTGTGGGATGGTACACCAACCCAAAAAGGGGAGAGTGACACCAGTGGCATCTACCACAGTGCTCTTCTTATACAGAGGATGTGTTTCATTGTCGGGTTGAAGGATAGCAAAAAGATCATGGAATTGCCTCTAATTCAAGAGCTGAAGGAAAATTCTAAAAGCCCTCTGCTTGGAACACTGTACTTTGGGAACTTATTTAGAGCCGTAGAGAGAAAACTTTAGCTAATGGGTAAAAAAAATTAAATTTTGGTTTAGAAACAGGGAATTATTATTTATTCTTTGAAGGAAAGGTAATATAAAGATTACTTAACAGTGAGGTTTTGTTTGTGTAGTTAAAACAGAAAATATAAGACAGGGCAAGTAAGGGGGATGTGCATTTAGACTCCTTAAATAACTCCTTAAAAAGTGTTTACCAACACTTTTGGAAGAGGGGGGATGGGCTCAATATAGGAACCAGGTTGAAGGTGTAAGCTGAGTTTGCTCAGAGGTGACCCTTGGGAAAATGGAGCATGTAGAAGTTTGGGATGGGATACTTAGACTTCCGAGGTGCTGAAGCCCAAGGAGGAGGGGGGAATATCCTTTCCTTGGAAGGTGATTATCCCATGTGGTGGAAGATGCCCCAGCTCCAGGCTGCAGCTGCTGAAGGAGGCACCCAGGCATCTCAGTTCATGCCTTTCTGACTCAGAGCAGATCAAGGGAAAAGTGGTTTCTGATCCAGAGGCTCAGTTCTAGAACCACACCAGTCAGTTTCTGTTCCAGAAACTGATGTCCAGCTCCACTTGCTGTGACAGGGACCTCATTTCTGTCCCCATGGGTTCCTTCCACCATGGGACACTTCATTTGGACAGAGCTTCAATATCATGAGTCCATATGTGGCTCCTGATTATCTCTGCCTGAGTCTCTGCCTTGAGTCTTTGAGGCCACATAGATCCTATCTGCCTTTTCTCCTTCCAGAAAATAAAATTTGCTTTCTTTGACTTTGCCTGCCCTGGTTAGGGTCAAGCTGTCTGCCCTCTCCCTCTTGGAAATTCTCTGGCCACCAGCAGGCAGCAGCATTCCCATCTCTGGCACCAGCCATCAAGGGAACACAGCTGGCTCTGCAGACTCCCGCTGGGTGCGCCCAAGTGGCAGTTAGAAAAATCAGCTTTGATTTGATTTGCAAACTGAGCCTAGTCATTGAGACAAAATAAATCCGGAAACCCATAAAGCCATTTGCAGAGTTGCTTTGCAGAAGACAGCCACAGTTTTAATCTAGTAAACACTCTCTAACGATCCCATTAAAACAACCCCCTCGGAGTAGGTGCTGAAAGCTGAACTCCAGAATAATGAAGCATGAGATAAGGGGCCAATGTCACCAATAGTTCCATGCTGCTCCGTGGTCGTGATGGACTAAATCCATTGTCCCAACGGCAACAGGCAAGAGGCGTGGGCAATGGTCTTTTGTAAATGTGGCTTCTTTTTTATGATGGCTAAGCCTGAGGTAGACCATTTCATCCAGCATTTTCTCTTCTCCCTTCATAATGGATTCCACCCCTGCAGAGACTGGCAGGACAATAAATGCCCATTCTTCAGTGAAATGCCCTCATTTTGCTGATGCTAAGCCTAGAGCCAAGAAGGGGAGTGATGTGTCTGCAGATTCCTTACCCATAAGAATAACATGTTACAGGTGGTGTGAGAAGCCAAACACAATGTTGGAATTATCTGCTCTCAGATAGGAAATGCCCACTGCCCGCCCTCCCCTCTTCTGTTGATCTAATTGTATATGGAAGGTTCTGTCTTGTATCAAGTTTCTTTGAGAGGTTGCATGAAATAATGGGAAATTAGAGTCACCTGAATTCAAATCCCATGTCCAAAGCTTAACTGTTTGACCTTGGATAAATCAACCCCCTGTGAGTCTATCATCACACTCATTTTAGGCCAGAGGTCATTAATTCTCCCAGTTATTTGAGATAATGTGCATAAAAGGTCAAGAATATAACAGATGATAAACATCTTGAGCTTCCCTCCTTCATTCTTCTGAACCTTCTCTGATAGGAGACCTAGAGGCCCAAGCCTCTTGCTGCTGTTCTCTAAGGAAGAAAAGCCAAAGCCAGGACTCTAGTCATTTCTTCTACAATTCCACAATTCACATGTTTATCAAATGAACTCAGACTAGATCCAGAGTGCAGAAACAGAGGCAAAGGAATGATGCTGACCTCAGCTCTTAGTATTTAACCTCTTCAACTACAGGTTGTTGTGTTTAAATGAGATTCTACATAGCAATCATATTTTTATTGACTGAATGTAGCATTTTGCTCATGCACCTGTTAGCCTTTGACTAACAAAGGAGGGACTCAGGACCATAGGGTACCCAAATCTAGCCATGGTAGCTGGAGTCGAGACCCCAATGAGGGATCACTTAAGAAAGGTAGACTGTAGTGAGTCAGTCTATTGGAAAATTCTTGGCTATTGTTCAGTCCTTAGAAATCCTACCAGACTTTAAGAGGGGAAAGCCCAGGGTGTGTGTGCTTGGGGGGTTAGGGTAGGGTAGTGCTATTTCTCCCTATGCAAGCCCAATGAGGTGAATTTTCCGCAGTAGGGGTTCTCAGAACTGCTTGAGTGTGACAAGGTTGCCTTGACCATTGGCCCCTTTTGTTCTCACCCAGTGTTCCCTATGCCCTAAAATGTCAAAGGAACAATGTGGCTTTTCCTGAAGGTTTTATGACAAGATAGAAGAAGAAATTACATCATAATTAGACTAAAAATAACCTAAAAATGACATTCAAATATCCCAACCCCATTAAAATTTTTCTTGCTATGACTACTGGTACATCTCCTTAGTCTTCTTATATCCTTCTCCTAGCCCTACTCTCTAGACTTCAAACTGCTTCCCCCTCTCCTGCCAACACACATACACACCTTTTCCACACCCCACTCAGGAAGACAAAGCTGGTACAGTGGAGTCCAGGAAAACCAAAAGCATAACGAACACTTGTCCTTCAAGCATGTCCTTGGGAAGTCTCAATTCATCCCTCTGAACTAGAAATGAGAATTATATACCCAAGACCTGAGACACCTGAGTTGACCTTAGCTCGAGTCTGATGCTCCAAAGCAATTGCATCTTACAAAGGGAATAGGAGGCCTTTTGAAATCATGAGTCAAAGAAAGGGGAAAATCTGGGTAGGCTGAAGACAAGGGCTAGAAATAGAAGAAGGCTCCATTAGAGCTTTCTCTAATGGGGGTTTCATGTAGTGTTTAAGGAGTGGGGTGCTGAAAGGGCTTTTTTTTTTTTTTGAAATTTTTTCCCCAAATACGTTTATTTTATTTTTTTACTGTTACAAGATTAATTATTCATGCACCACACCCACTCCTCCATGCAATACGTGAAGGGGCTTAATGAAAATTAACCATCTACTGTGTACCAGTCACAGGGCTGTGTATGCTGACATGAGTTGACAGTGCAATGACAGAATTAAAACCTGGCATGTATTACACACTACATAAATAGTGGTCATCCTTATTACCCTTTAAGAAATTTAAGAAATTTTTATTTCTTATTTTTTATTTAAGAAATTATTTAAGAATTTTTTAAGAAATTTAAGAAATTTATTTAAGAAATTTATTTAAGAAATTTTTATTTAAGAAATCAAGAAGTAGAATCCCAGAAGGGTTGAATAAAGACCTCAAGCATCCACAGAATTGTAGCTGAGCTCTAACTCCAAAGTTCATGCCATTACCATGGCACCATTTTGAATCTTGTCAGTGACACAGATTTAGTGAGATTCTATGAGCTGCTATCAGAGTCTCCTATCTCCTATTAGTTAAGCCCTTCCCATACCTCTTTTCTAGTAATAGTTAATAGTAGAATCTTTAGGGTATTATGGGTCTTTTGTCTCTTTGGCAGTGTCTAGGCTAAGTCCTGGAATTTGCAGACTCAGTATCACAAAGAGCCCTCAGCCTTCCATGTTACTACAATATATTGAAGCTGATAAACCATGAAGTTAGTCTGTCTTCAAGGTTATATGCTCCAGTGTCATCTTTAGTCCATTAGCATCTCTCTCTACTCAACATTCTTTGCTTTAAAATGGAATAAAAGTCAGAAAGGAAGTCTAAGGTACTCAGCATTCTGACCTTCTTTTTTGCATGGTCTTACTGTTTTCATTAATTAATTTTCATATAAATATATATGAACATAGGCTGGAAATACAGAGAGAGTGGAGTCATGAATCCTCTAATAGAAATGATTATTTGTATGTATGACGAGGGAACCAGGTGATAGAAGAGAAGACAAGAGACTAGTACGTTTTCTTCTGCTTGATTAGTTAGGATAGGAAAGGCTTTGCTGTAACAACAAATGAATACACAAATATCAGTAGCTTGATACCAGAAAAGTTTCTTTGTTGTTATACCATCTAGAATATATGTGGCCTCAAAAGACCGCACAGCAGGGGAAGAGAAAGTGTGGGGGTAGTAATCTGGATCTTGAATACCTCACTTAAAAATGACTTGTGTCACTTCCACTTACGTGGCCTTGATGAGACTTGAATTCTTCTGTGTGCTTAAAGAGAGATAAGCCAGGCACCAGGAAACACTAGTCATCGCTACCCAAAAGGTATGAGCCCCTTTCCTGTTTCAACTTCCCTGTGTGTCCTGCTGAGACCTATCTTCTTATCACTTATCACTTATCTTCTGCTATTCCACCCACTAGGAAAACCTCTTCCCATCCCAACGCCTGTCCAGCTATACCTCTATTTCCGCCCCTCAGAGCTGAGGACTCCTGCTCAGCAGTTACAGCCCCGGGTTGGTAGGGTGGGGAGACTCCTCCAGGCCTGTCATCCAGGCTTCAACTGTTTCTCATTTATTACTGAAAGAACTTCATGAGATACTTATTATTATTCCCATTTTATAGGTAGAGAAACTGAAACTCAGAAATGTAATCTTCCAAGTGACACAGCTAGTAGGTAAATACTAAACCAGAATTTCATTTATTCATTTAGTTCTTAATAAACGCATATCGAGTGCAACTTACTATTGATTGTGGCCTCTTGTCCCAGACAGGTTAAGAACTTTGTCTTTGAATTTGGACCGTCTTTGATTCTAGGCTGGGGAAGGCACTTAACTGCTTTGTGACTTGGTTTCCCCATCTGTAAAACAGTGACAATAACACCACTTACTTCGTGGGACTAATGTAAGAATTTAATGGGTCAATGCATACAAAGTGCTCCATGCAATGCTGACCTTATAATAAGCACTCCACAAATAGCTAGTGGAGAATAGCAAACAGATAAATTATATCAGTATGGCATGATTAAGTGCTGTGACAAAGGTAAATCCAGGATGCTGTGGGAGCACAAAAGGGAACATAAATCGGTTTAGGATGTGCCTTTTCAGGTACATGGTTACTGAGACAAGTTTTGAAAGAGCAACAGTTATATTGAACAAGGCTGGAGGGTAAGGCAGGGAGGTCTTCTGAGTTGAGGGAGTAGCACGTAGTAGCTACTATGATCTACTACTACCAGTAGTAGTAGATTGTTGGAGACAAGAAAGCATGCCACTGAACTTGAATGGGTCAAAGCAAAGGGATAGATGCCAGTGTGACCAGAGGCCAGGAGTGATCAGAAATGGGGCTGAAATAGCAAGCAAAGCCAGGACGCTGAAGACTCTGTATAGCCCCGTAGCATGTATATGAACTTGGTCCTGAGACTGTGGGAGCCGTTGGAGATGCTTAAGCGGGCCACCTTAGAAGGTGGACCAGAGATGGGACTCTGGGGCACAGACAAGGCAAGACCATGGGGGAGAATGAGTAGAAAGCCACTGAAATAGGCCAGCTAGGAACCCTGGAGTCATATCCTCTCTCAGCCTTCTGTTTCTTTTTCTGACATGTGAGCCATGTCCTGCCTACCTCCAAGAGTGGGGAAAAAATTAATAAAAATAGCCACTTAGAATAAAGTTGGCAAGTTGTCCGGTAAAGGGCAGATTGTAAATATTTTCAGTTTTGCAGGCCATGTGGTCTCTGTCACATATCATCAACTTTGTCAGGGTAGAACCGAAAGCAGCCATAGATAAGAAATATAAAATGAGCGTGACTATGTTCCAATAATACTTTATTTATGGACACTGAAATAGGAATTTTATATAGTTTTCAATTGTCATAAGATGTTACTCTTCTTGGTTTTATTTCCCCCAACTGATGAATCACTAGATTCTACCCCTAAAACTAATAATATTTTATAAGTCAACTAAATTGCATTTAAGTGAAAAATTTAAAAATACCAAAATTTTTTTTAAAAAATGAAATAGCAAACACCCCATTTACAAATGTAAAAACCATTCCTAGCTCATGGCCACACAGGAAACAATGAGAACCCGAATTTGACCCACAAGCCACAGTTTGCTGTCCTCTCTCTTGGCATGTGCTTTGAAAATGGTGACACTACCCACACCATTAAGGGAGGAATATTATGATGACAGTTGACTGGCAGTTATATTTTATAGTATTTCATGACCTTGTTCAAGTTTACTATTTGTGTGATTTTTTGAAATTATGTACTTCCTGTTTATCAGTTGGTTTGGAACACCCTACCGCTCTCTACATTTTGCATAAGAGCTTTATTCAGTTTTGTTGATGAATCACTAGAGGAACATGCAGACTTTCACCAAACGTAAGACAAGACACCTTGCCGCCTTTTATATCATTTTCTTTACAGAGACAAGTAGTCGGTTTCAAAGGGCCAGGAGCATTCATCACACAAACCAGGGTTTAAATACTGCCTCTGCCAGTTACTAGTTCTGTGACCTTGAGCGAGTTATATCAGTGCTCTGATTCATTTCTTCACCCATTCATTCATTTATTCAACAAATATTCACAGAGTCCCTACTACCTGCCAGGTACAAGACAAGGTCACAGGAGCACTTAGTAAATGAAACGCAGTGACTTCCTTCAAGGAGCTTACAGAGTCAAGGAAAAGGTGGCCACTAGTTACAGGGCAGGGTTATCGCTGTGAGAAAGGAAGATTAGGGTGTTATGGGAAGACAGAGTGGGGCACCTGTCCCATACATGGTGAGACACCAGAATCTCCCAAGAAAGCAGTTCCAAACTGCTTCATTCCTGAAGGATGAGCCATTGACAGTTGGGTAAAGGGTAGGAAGGGAGTGTATTCCACACAAGGTGACGAGCCTGGGTAAGGCCTACAGGCAAGAATGTAGGGTGCTGTTGATAATGGAGAGGATTTCGTTGGCCTTGGGGCAGAGAGTGTGGAGGAACAGGCAAGGATCTCATCACTGAGGGGGGATGGGGCGCTGAGGTTTCCCTTACTGATGCCTTTCCGCTGTAGGGTGGAGGGTGGATTGAAGGGGGACAAGACCGGAGGGAGGAAGACCAGCAAGGAAGGTGGTATTTTGAACGCTCCCAAGTGAGGCATGAGGGTAGCTTGAACCAAGTGGAAATGAGATTGGAGAGAAGGGATAAGCTTCGAGAGCCTTCCTGGAGAAGACTTACTGAGCCATGCCGAGTGATTAGAAGTGGGAGGTCAGTAAAAAGGAGAGGCGAAGGATGACCCCCAGATTGCTACACTCAGCCGCTACGTGGGTGGGGCCACCATTTACTACGAAAGCAGAGACTGGGCGAGAAGACGCGGCGTGGAAAGGTGATGGGGTTCATTTCTAACAATACTGACTTTTCCGGGTTGCTCTCAGTCTTAGAAACATTGTACATGAGGTACCTGGCAGAGTACCTGGCATGTTGTGGGTGCTTGATAAATGCTGACTTATTCTCGTTTCATTTTTAAAAATCTGTTTCAGGCCTTGTTTTGTTAGATCGCGATGTTCTTTTGCTGTGTAGTGTGAGCTCTTCAGAGCCACAAGAACTGTAGTCTTGTTCACCGTGCCGCACGTTTTCATGTGTGTTTCTTTCTCTCCTTCTCTTCTGCATGCTGCCTGGGGACTGGCTTCCTTGTGGTCAGCACCAATGGGCAGCGCCCAGGTGACCCCGGGGACTCCACTCTGCCTCCTCACCACAGGTGACCACCAGAGCCCTGGGCGGGAGGGAAGGGATTGAGCGTGGCCCACGCTCATGGCGTCCTCCAGGCCAGGTGCACCAGAGAGGAACTGGCAGTCCCTCCACGCCACCCACCCGTCCACCCACCCATTCACCCATCCACCCATCTCGCCATCCCTCCCTTCATCCATGTGGCTATCCACTCATCCATTCGACTGATGCTTACTAAGTACCTACTATGTGCCAGGCACTGTTCTAGGCATGGAGGGCTACAATGACAAGGGAAAGAAGACATGCTCCTATGCCTTTCTGGGAAGGGAAAGAGCCACACTGATCAGTGTACAACAGTAACTGTGAGGGGGGCTACAGAGGAGCGGCGGGTAGTGTTCAAACACACACACACCTGGAGCTAAGAGTGCGTGTCCACGGAAGTGACGGCTCAGCCGTGGTCTGAGTTTGAGGAAGAAGTGGACCTACTATGTCTGTGCTTAGGACGTGACTAGGTCTGACTATGATCCCAGGCCTCCCCTGTGTGCTAGACAAGCCCTTTAAATGGGATGGTCCCCACCTCTCCTATGTGTTGGGAATCATAACGGCTGCCTCTAAGAGGGCACCATTTGCTTCTAGAATCTGCACGTGCAGAGTCTTGTGCAGCTGTATTCCGAGACCATACAAGATAATGAGTGTGGAAGCACTGGTGTGGGAATGCCCAGCCCAGAGGAGGTATTTGTGTGAAGGAGATAACAGCCCGTTTCCTCAAACACACTGTAGTTTGATCCTATTTCCCATCAACATCCGCCACTCTTCAAAGATTGGGATGCAGAGCCCACCTGTGTCAGACGCCAATACCTATGGCAGCTCGTACAGACGGAAGAGACCCTACTCACATAGAGATGCGACTTCAGGGCCCTGTCTTGTCAGGGGAAGTGACAAGAGTCTGAAGTGGTTTCAGATCTTTACCTGTGGCCTGTCTCAGAGTGGTAGCTCAGACAGTGGCCTCCTCTCTACCAGTCCCTGACTGGCCAGTTTGTCGTGGTGGGAGA
>CM052811.1:105884919-105906049 GCA_028533885.1 Nasua narica | reverse complement strand
AGGCTCTGAAGCTGCTGAGATTGTTGATTCCATTTTATCTCTGCAAGTCCTGCAGGGGGATTAGGCTGACCTCTTGCTGAAACTCAGGGATTTCTAACTAGAAAATTATACTGCCTTCACATCTCCAAAAATTGGGGGGAAAACCCAAGATGGCAGAAACATAACAGACATAAACAATGACAGTGCATTTTCAAATGGAAAACATCTATGTGAAATAAAAACTTTGGGGCTACAGATGACTTAGACAGAAGTGAGTACGAGAAAACCAATAGACACTTGGTTGGTGCAGGAAATGCATGCTACAGTCCCTTACAGGGCACAAAGCAAAGTTTCCCCGGGTCGATACTTACAAGTAATAGGAGTAGGAATAAGCATTTCTTCTATATATTGATGGGCAGTCAGATGAAGGAAATGTCCAAAAAGGGGGAAAAAGAAAAGACAAACAAACAAGAATTAGATTTATATGAAATCTTGATCTTTAGAAATGCACATAGTATTTCAGCATCCCAAAGCTCAAGGAGATGCAAGTTTCTCTAATCATCTTCGCTGAGAATCAGATACTTCTGGTGGTAGAAGGAGTGAGAGAGACCTCTCTTAACAATGGAGAAATTCACTACTCATGCTGAAAAAGTCACGTCTAAATGTTGGTTGTTTTAGTTGTTTGAAAGTTCTTTTCTTATGGTCAACTAAAACCAGCTTCCCTGCCATTATGACTTTTTTTGGCCTTCTAGAACTATTCTACCACTCTTCTACATGATAGTGCTCTTATGACCTAAGGAAAACCATAATGACTTCTATGTTCTCTGTTTCAGGTCAAACCACATCAGAACCTATTTATTAAGGTCATGCCAAAAGCAAGGTAATCGGGTAGCTAGCATTCAAGATGGCTCCCCCACAATCCACACTTCCCAGTACGCATGCTCATGTGTAGTGCCTTCCCACACTCAGTCAGGATTGGTCCTATGTGACCAACAGGATGTGGTAGGAATTACACTCTGGGACTTTCTAGGATAGGACAGAAAGACTTGTAGCTCTATGTGGATCTTCAGAACTCTCAGTTGGAACCCTGACTCTCCATGTAAGAAGTCCGAGTATCCTGAGGTTGCCATCCTGAAAAGACCAAGTGGAAAGACGCTAAAACTGCATGAAGAGAGACACCCAGCCAGCCCCCGCCAGTTGGATTATGTCAATGGAGACCCTTGGTATCCTGGAACAAAACAAGTTATTCCCTTCACGCCCTGACCAAAGTGCAGAAACATAAGAAAAAGGAGTCACTAAATTTCATGTTTGTTACATATCGGTGATCAGAACAAAATTCAAACTTTAACATTAAGAGCACTGCATTAAGAGAGAGGAATTCCAACCTCCAATCTGAACAGACTACAACTTAAATAATCTGTGCCTTTATTTCCTTACCTGAGCCTCATATGAGTTGAACTAGATTATTTGTTTTCAAACTGTGTTTGTAGCATCCTGAGGGTTCTATACAGTAGCCTCATTGAAATGGGAGGGGGGTACTGAGCAGGCAGGACTGCTGGTCCCCCACCATCCACAAAAGCCAGCACTTCTCTATTTTTTATATATTTTATAAACTGGAGTTTCATTTAAAATTTCACATGACTAAGAACTCAACTCTCCAAAAGAAAGCTTGAAAAATCACCACCTGAAATCTCTTTCCATGATGTCCCTTCTAGCCCTTGGCTTCTGAACAATAAAAAACTCAAATAAATCCACACTATTCCATTTGCTGTAACTTTTTGTATTTTGTAGGAAATAAGAATGCTTTTATCTTACAGACTTAGCCACATTGACAATAACTGATACATTTGTGGATTGAGAAAAATTGCTCATAATTAAGGTCCCCAAATATCCATCTGAATAGGCAAGAATAGTTCCCTTCCCTCTTGAGTTATTTGGTTAATTGCAACTGTTATCCCAGTTTGCTTGGCTCAGGAAGATGCAGTCTTTATATCTGCAGCATGGGAACATGTCCTCAGAGCCTCAAATTTCTCCCTCTTAAATAGGAAAGTAGCCAAAGTCCCCTGGCAGGGCCACTTCTAGGCTTTCTCTTATTCATCAGGAGAGCCCAACTCTCCTCTCTCAGAAGGAAAGTGACTCTGAGAAGTAAGAAGTTATGGCAGAAAGGAAGCCCCATGTATACTTGGGAAGCTGAGCTGGAGAAAATGAGCCACAGTGCAGCAAGATCTGGTCACTCATAAAACCTTTCAACATTTTGGGTCAAAGGAACAGTGGCCCTAGACAATGGGAGGGGTGAGGAATGCTCTGATGTGATGGGCGGGAGTTGGAAGAGTCCATGCAAGTCACCAAATCCTCTTTGCCAACCATACAGGTTCACACTGTAAGGACACCATTCCTCTCACCATTCATGGCTGGCTCTGTGGTCCAGTGCTTAGAAATGTGATTCCTTGGGGAAGAAAGCTAGGCTTCCATTTTATGAAGACTTACAGATACCTATGCTCTCCATATTGTCAAGGACAGTGGCTGAGATTTGAGAGGGCAGGGTTCCGATCTCAGCTTTCACTTGCTCACTGTGATGTCTTGGGCAAGTCAGTTCCTCCTTCCAAACTGCTGTTTCTTTTTTTTTTCTCCCCAAATATGTTGATTTTAATTTTTCAGTGTTACAAGATTGATTGTTCATGCACCACACCCAGTGCTCCATGCAATACGTGCCCTTCTCAATACCTACCACCAGGCTCGCTCAACCCCCCTCCCCCTCCCTTCCAAAACCCTTAGTTTGTTGCTCAGAGTCCACAGTCTCTCTTGGTTCATCACCCACTCCGATTTCCCCCCATTCACCCTGCCCTTCCTTCTCACAATGCCCTCCATGAAACCGCTGTTTCTTAATCCATGCACCAAGGTGAATGGCATGGATGACTGCCGGCCTAAATCTCTTTGAGGAGTGGAAATATGTCTTTGTGTCCCAGCACCACCACTTGATAACTGCATGGCTTTGAGTAAGTCACTGAGCATTTCTGAGTCTCAGTCTCTCCATGTCAAGGCTGGGGGCAATAATTACCTATTCCCAAGAGTCGCTGTGGGCATTAACATTAACCTAAATCATATTCAAATTGTATGTGATATATAATATATAAAGTATTTTAAGAAAACCGTATTAGTCTAAATTGATACTAGATAATACTAATCTAAACACCTGACATTAGTAGTCCTCAATAAAGGGGAATTTATATCCCCACCTCATCCACAGATATAAGGTTTACTGCTTCTCTCTCTGGTGATGAGGAACAAAGTGTTCACCTCTTTAGAAATGATACAAATAGTAACAAAATATAAAAAATACTTATGGAGCACTTACTATGGATCAGGCATTGTCCTAGGCTCTCATACTTTAATTCATGTTTTCCTCACAACCAGCCTGACAGATGGGTATTATTATCATCCCCACTTTACAGAGGAGGAACCTGAGGCAAAGAAGGTTTACGTAATTTGCCCAAGATCATGCAGTTAGTAACCAGATGTGACAGCAACATGGCTCTAAATCTCGTGTTCCGGACCACTAGCCTGTTCTAGACCACTGCCCATGAAGAAGGAAGAAGGCAAATGTATGATGAGAAACACAGTGGGTCTAGCACTGAGATGACATGTGTCTTAAATCTTTTAATCTTCCCTACCACTCCATGGAACAAGCATTATTGTTCTCATTTTTGGTTGAGGAATCTGAGGCTCGAAGGGGTCCGTTGTCACTAGGTCTACTGCCTTGAGGAGTTTTGGACCAACAACAAGGCCTCCATCCTGAGACAGAGGTCCTCACCATCAACAGCCCCAGCCTGCACTCTAGGGCCCTAGGCTGCACTCAATATTCTGGACCTTCTGGCTTTTCTGCTCTCAACCTGCAGGACTCACCACTGCCTGGCCATCTCCTCATGATAACATGCTTCCTTACCTACAAACCACCTCTTCCAAGTAGCTTTTCTGAGTTATCCTGGTTGTCACCAAAAACTGGTGGGTGCTATCCTGACCCAGCTTCAAGGCAATTCCAGAAGAACAGCAACTGACAAGCTTCTATTAATTGAGTATCTTTTCCCAATTATATTGCAAAGTGTTCCCAGGCAAGGATTATAGTTTTTTACTGTGTGGCCACAACACAGTATACATGTGTGTTTTCTCTCAGGCTTGAAGAAGATTTACTGAAGGTCTAAATTTACAAGGATACAGTGATATTGCAAGTAACAGATTGCCTGAGACCAAAAATCTTGAGCAGGAAGACAGCTGCGCTTAGAAAAAAACAAAAAAACTCCAAACTTAATAAATCACATACTGCAGATCTTCTTTTCAGCTGGCTGACAAGGCTGACTTGAAGTACAGCTTTCCTTTGTTCCATACTATTTAAACAGGACTAAGTTATCTATTTAACTATCCATTTGACCATCTACCCATCCATCTAGTTCATAAACCCACCCATTCACCCTTCTATCCATCCATGCATCCATCTAGGCATACATGCATCCAACCATCCACCCGTCCATCCATCTAACCATCCATCCATCCATTCACTGACCCACTTAGCAATTTACCCACTCGCTTATCCATCTAGCCTATAAACTCATTTACTCTTTCATCCAACAATCCATCCATCATCCACTCATCCATCTTTCCATCATCAATTCAGCGAACATTTCTCAAGGGCCTACTGCCGAGATCCAGAGATAGAAAGACAAATGAGATCTTGATCCAGCCCAAATGTCTGATGAGAGAGCCAGATAAGAAACTTGTAAAACAAAGAGTAATAAGAGCTACCACTTAAACAGCAGGAGGTCACTTACATCTCAGGTACTGGGCTAATACATCAGGTAGACTACTTCATTTAATCCTCACTACGCAGCATTATTATCCATGTTTTATGGATAAGGAAAGTGAAGCTCGGAGAGGTTAAATAACTTACTGAAATTTATATAGTAAGTAAATGGCATGGCAGGAATGAGAATCCAAGCAGTCTGACTCTAGAAGCCTGCATTAAGGGAGCCTGGGTGGCTCAGTCAGATAAGCGTCTGCCTTCAGTTCAGGTCATGTTCCTGGAGTCCCAGGATCAAGTCCCACATCGGGTTCTCTGCTCAGCGGGGAGTCTTCCTCACCCCCTGACCCTCTCTCCTCTCATGCTTTCTCTCTCTCTCACTCAAATAAATAAAAATTTTTAAAAAGATCTGATTTCTAAAAAAAAAAAAAAAATAGAAGCCTGCATTAATAATCACTAGGCTATACTGTCTTCTGGATTGAGAAGTGGCATGAAGCAGCAACACAGGGACCAGTGGGACCATATCCAGGTGTAAGGGTGGGGAAGGAGACAGATAAGGTAGTCTAGAGTCTATGATGCTTGAGTTGTAAAGTCAAGGAGTATCTAGTCGGATGGAGGAGGAAGGGTACTTCCAGGCATATGGAACTGTCTATGAAATGGGGGGGGGTCAGTTAGCAAGGTGAGAATGTCAAAATATTGGCAGGGCCTAGTTCCCAAAGAGCCAAAGGACCTTAGTCTCAATACCACAGCTCATAGGGAGAACCCCAAGAGCCAAATGGCCAAATATTTTTCTAGATGAATGATTCTGGCAGGCGTGTGAGCAGGAAGTTGTAGGGAAGAGGGATTGGAGTCATGAATGCTACTGTAGGGGTCCAAGCAAGAGATGTTGGGGGCCTATCTCATAATGGCCATGGGGAAGGAGAAGTCAATGTGAAAGGTGGGTCAGTAGGTGATTAAACGGGAGCATACTGAGCAGGATCCCCAAAGTTCTAGTTTGAGTGGCTACCTGACTGGGTACAAACAGAAGGATTCACTTTTCAGTGTGTGGAGCAAGGAGCTATTTAGAATGGCTGGACAAAACAGCCAGCATGACACACTTAATGTGGGCTGCTTTCCCACTTCAACGAACCACTGAAAATTATGTCATACAATTGAGCATCTCAGCGAGTCCTGTTTTACATTCCATTCAGGCATCCATTGTCAGATTGGCCAAGTATGAGACCCAGCTCGGCCACTTATTAGCTCTGTGATTTGGGGCAATGTCCTTAAATTCTACATTTTGTTTTTGGTTTTGCTTTTTTAAGATTTTATTTATTTATTTGACACAGAGAGAAAGAGAGCAAGAGAGGGAATACAAGCAGGGGGAGTAGGAGAGGGAGCAGCAGGCCTCCCGCTGGGCAGGAAGCCTAATGCGGGGTTCGATCCCAGGACTCTGGGATCATGCCCTGAACGGAAGGCACATGCTTAATGAATGAGCCACCCAGGCGCTCCACATTTTGGTTTTGTGATCCACAGCACACTATACACTCATAATGGCACTGTCTCTTTTGGTTGCCCGACCCAGAAGTTCCCTTTTCCTATTGCCTCACGTTTCCCCCCAGAGAGACAGTGCATTCCCCGAAGGCTCAGACATGCTGAATCCTTCCCGTGCTACCCTTCCAGGCTCATGCCTTCACACCCTCACACAGGACTGGATGGACACTTGATGTTCTGTGTTGATATTCGGGTCTGTGTTCTGACTGAAGTTTTCCTGCCCAAGAGACAGAGTGTTAATCCTGGGCCCCATCTGTTCTAATTTCGCTGGGCTCCTCCACTCAACATGTTTTTAGGGAATCCCCAGTACCCGCATAGCACGTGTGTGATAAGGATGAATCATAAAAGGCAGCTGACGGTACAGCAGAGAAGATATGAATACAAATGGCAAATATAACATGATGCAACATGGAGCCTCAGAGAGGGGATCCAGATGGTGAAGAGATTGTGTCTAGATTGGAGGTCAAGAAGGGTTTACTGGAGAAAGATGGCTTTTGAATTAGACCTTAAACAGGGGTAGAATCTGGTCCCATGGAACCGAGGAACACAGGCACTGAATGAGGAGGAGACTTCACAAGCAAAGGTGTAGGAATGGAGGAAGACCTTCAGGAAATCTGCCAAAATTACTGTGAACAGGGCTCAGCGCAGCTTGACACGACTCTCCAGATGACCTAAAACATATGCTTCTCTTCTCGTCTCTACTCCATGAACTACTGTTATAAGGGAGGAGAAGCCATCATGGGATTTTTGACAGCAGGTCTGGCAGTCCAAGTTTTATTTCTGAAACATCACCCTGGCTGCACCATGGAGGGTGGGCGGGAGGGGCGGGGCTGGGGAGGAGATTCATGCAACAGAGCTATAGGGGCCTGCACCAGGGAAGGGGCCGCAGAGGGAAGGAGGGGAGGATGTGGCCAAGAGAAGGTAAAGACACAGGTTCAGAAGTATCAGGGTGATACACCCCCGCCATTGTGACTGATGGAATGAGAGGCAGTACCTGTCACTAAGATGGGGACACAGGATCATGAGCAGGTTGGTGGGCAGGGGATGACTGGGGCTTTGACCATGAAAACCTTGAGGGATTTTCAAGGCAGATACCCAGAGGCAGATAACACCAGGCAGTGAAGCTCTGGTGAGAAAAGGCACCAGTAGAAGATCCTGCC
This sequence comes from Nasua narica, assembly GCA_028533885.1. Lineage (NCBI taxonomy): Eukaryota > Metazoa > Chordata > Mammalia > Carnivora > Procyonidae > Nasua > Nasua narica. The sequence goes on along the minus strand of CM052811.1, from coordinate 105,898,585 downwards.
CTCCCGGGCCACTTCCATCTCAAGGCCAGCAAAACCCATCATGTGGATGCATCCACACTCGAAGACCTGGGCATATGGCACAGTGGCTGCATGCAGGGGAGGGTCACCGAATCTTCCTGGGGCCAGGGACTTGTGGGAAGCCTCAAGGAAGAGGCAATAGTTGGGAGTCCTACTTGGAGGAACTTGGGCTGAGGGTTAGAGAGTGGCAGGAGGCTTGTACGTGACGACAAATGTCCGACATTCGCTTCAGGGCAATAGCGTGCACAACAGCAGAGAAGAGTAGCAAGTGATGCCTGAACCTGGGCCACCTATTTCCTATTCCAGGATTCACTTATTTTCTACCAGTCTCCAGGGACTGACACAATAGAAGTTATCAACATTCAGTTAACTCTCTGGAGTTACAGGGCCTGGGTTTGTGTTTTGATTCTCCAAGGTCTTGGGCAAATCATAAACCCTTTTGAACTTCAGTTTCCTGTTCCCTCCAAACCCCCCCCCAAAACAATAGCAAAAAACAAACAACCCCTCCCCAAATAGGAGTACCAACATCTTACCCTACTATGACTAATTGAAGTATTAAAATCAGAATATGGGGGGCATTTAAATGGAAAATCTACAAATAGGTTAGAATGTGTGTACTGATTATAGCACTGCCCTTAGCATATTAGCAGTGGCTTTGGAGCTGGCTTGGGACAGTTGATTGTCACATGAGAGAGATGTCACATTGATCTTCAGAACAACCCCATAGGATTAGCTGCTCACAGATGAAAAAGCAAGAAGCCGAGCTTTGTTGTTTCTCCGAGGCTAACAGAAAATAAATGGGACTGTAGAGACTTGGGCCCAGTTTTTCTGCTTCCTTGTCCACAGCAGAAAGGTGTCTACACCTATTAGACTGGGAGCTCCTGGGGCAGACCCATGTCACAGAGAACTGAAGTACACCAAGAGATGCCACATTCTTCCCAAAGTAGGCTCTCACATCTCAAAGTCAAGACACTCCAAATTCATTCTTGGAAAAGTTGCTATTGGACAGACAAAGCATGGTTGGCAGAAGATCGAGGCTGGACCAGAAAGAGCTGGGCAGAGGGAGGAGGAGGAGAGACGGAGGTGGCTAGAACCAAGTGTAGGGACTGACCTCAAAAGAGTCTCCCTAAAAGTTGCTCAGTTTCCATTCGAAAAGTAAAAAGAAATGGAAAGGTTAATGTGGGATCCATAAAAGTCTCAGGGCACAAATCGACCAAAGAATCCTGCTTTGCCTGGTTCCAGTGTTTCCCCATGCAAAAGTAAAGGGCTATGCCTTAAGCCTGGACCCTGGACCATGCTCAGACTTCAGCAAATGTGTCCCAAGGATTACATTGGGACTGTGAAGCTTGTGAACATGCACACAATGTGCATATTGCCAAAACAAACATTAAAATGTAGAACTTCCCATTTGTGAGTGGCTAATAAACACCTTCAAACACTAAGTTAAGGCGCTGAGGCTTGAGCCTTCCCTGTTTGTTTACATTGATGACACCCAGAGCCTTATAGTAGTAAGCCAGGGGACCACAGGGATGGCCTAGCAACCCTTTGGCTGTATATTCCTTTGGGAGAGGACATCCAGCAATTCTAGAGGGAGGAGGCCAGGGAAGAAGATGACCAGGACTGTAGTAATGAGAGTCTCTATTTCAAAACTTAACGGGGTGAGTGAAAAGTTGGTATGCTCTATTACATAATGGCATGCAGAGACCCATTCTAGAACATTCTGAGGTCCAGATGTGATCACGAGAACCAGGAGTAAAGGATGGAACCATTATCCCGCCAATATTCAATATCCCAGTTAAGAACTGTACCATGAAGGAGCGCCAGGTTGCTTTCTTATAATGCTCATGTAACCCTCTGTATCTCCATGTAGCTGATTCTGCATTGGCCTGCATTCAAAGAAGCCCCCTCCAAAGAGCCAAAGGTACTATGCAAAATACTTTAACTTGTATCTTTTGCAAGTCCTGTTTGAATCACCCACCAACATTTCATATACCCTTCTGCAACCTTCTAATTCTCAATACCGCCTTAATCCATTACAAAACCAAGCAACAACAACAAAACAATTGATTTAGCTTCCTTCGTTAAGTTTTTCCCTTGGTCCTTTGTGTTTCTAGCTCACTCTCTGTCACTTTCTAGTTCAGTATTGCAAAAGAAAACAAACTAGAGAAAGACTGTCTTCGGAGGGTCACCAGGAAGCCTCAAGGCCAATGATGATGACCACTGCAGGGAGAATCGAGCGATATCTTATGTGTATTGAAATACCTGGTTGCGCTTTGGGGAAATTTTTGAGCCAACTGAATCCCTCAGAAGCAGAGACACCAGGAAGCCACCACTCCCATGTCCACAGAGGTGAGGAAGAAGGCCCAGCTCAAGTCAGTGGAAGGAGCGCATCGGGCATGTGACTTCTGAGGGTTCCTGCATCCAGGAACTAACTCGATGTCGCAGTGGGGCATCGAAGAGATGCGACACCAGGATCCTGAGTTGTGAAGATCATCCTATGATTGGGGGGATTTCTTTTCCTTTACTACCTCTCCCTTTTAGGTAGCTATAGACAGCATTTAGGCCAGCAGTAAGTTAGTGACAGACTCAATGCAACAATGAAGTCTCCCCCATCCTTCTATATGGGGCTGGAGTCAGAAGAGCTAAGGGAGCTCACCAAACGCTTCCCTGTCCTTTGGGGGCATCTCTCAACATCAGAAGGCATCGTAGACTGCTGGGAAGAGTGCAGAGCTATACGTAATGTTCTCTTTTTCTCTTCTTTCCTTGCCCTGCATCCATCTGTAAATTATTACTATCAACTAGGTTTTCTTTTCCCTTTCTCTTCTTTTTCCCAAAAGATACTGTGTATGCAAACAGTGACCACCCCCCTTCCCTCCCCACCCCCACTGATGCCACAACATCTCAGATTTGCCTCTTGGGGATAAATGGTAATCATGGGACTCCTCTTGGTTGGGTCTGATGGACAGTTTTGATACAGGTGAGAGATGACGAAGCTAGGCAGTAGAGGTTAAATCCACACAAAGGACTCACTTTATACTTGTTCCCACCCTGGAAACAGAAAGCTCCTTCCTCCCTCCCAAAAAGTCACACATTGCAGAAATAGCTGTAGAGAAGGAAGTGAAATTTCTTCACAAGCTCACAGATTATGGTGACGTGGGTTAAGCCAGGCTTTAGAAAGAGCAAAATTGGAAGAGCTTATCTGACTTACAAATCAGTGGCAAAGAATGAGAACCTTTCAGGTCTATCGGCGAAGAATGTGATTCTATTAAATTGGTTACTTTTTCCAGGTAGACAATCCCAGACCACCTCTGCCTCTAATGTGTCTGTGACTCTAAGAACATGTCAGCAATCTCACACGTGCTTACTGCTCCCAGAGAAATCAGCCTTCAGGTTTGACTTCATCTAATAGCAGCTGACTTGTCACTGAGACCTACAATATGGTCTTATGGATGATGAGGATATGACAATGCAGTGCTGTCCTTAATGCTTCGGGGGCTCTTGTTCCCGGATATTAATGTCATACCTTCCTTCCCCCTCTCCCGCCAGAAAATCAGTAGCTGGGTAAGAACTTTAACTCTCCCATCATTCTACTGAGAGCCTCAGGAAAGGAGTGATCCTGATAGACAAAGCATATCAAGAAAGGACAAGGTCCTACCAATAAGATGTCCTGGCCAGAGGGGAGGACTGGCTGATTCAGAACAGAGTCACGAAAGGCACAGGGATACTCTCGTGCCAAAATGGCCAAGAGAAGGCGGGCTGCAATTATAGTAGGAACCCCAGTATTCCCGACTCACTGAACACTGGAGAGGGGGATTTAAAAAAACTCATCTGCATTTATATTCATGGGACTCCTTAGGTAGAAGCTGGAATTTGTCTTTGGGACATTCTATCTCTTTGCTCTGGTGGGAAACAAATTTCATGAGCACTTTTTGTTCCACACATGGAAGCAAGTGCTTGGTCCTTGTCACAGGTCTTGCCCCGAACTCTGTGAATGACAAACAAGCAGAGCTTCAGGCTAAGGTGTTAAGTGGTTTGTTTAATGATGTAAAATTATCTTCAAGCTGGGGGCAGGGCATGCTAAGGCACATAATGTTACAATGTAGATAAATGTTTTGTTTGCTCTGGCCGACTAGGGGAGTGGGAAGGTGGAGACCAAGACTGGGACCCGCCATGATGAAACTAAGAAGACGGGGAGATGGGTGGTAGGCATGGAAACATGGCGCCAGTCCAGGGATCAAGGAGAGCTGGGCTCTGGGACTCACTGTTTGGAGTGATAACCTTGCATCCAGGGACAGTGACAGCTGATATGCATCAGCTTTCCTAGATGAATGGTTCCTTCCCAAAACTCTCTGCAATTCTCTTGCAGACAAGATTTCAGTGTGGCATCTTGGGGACTTGGGGATAAGGAGGAGTCTATATCCTGGCTTTCATGAGCAACGCAACTGGCAATAACTGTGCTAGTGGACCCAGGAAGACATCTTATGGAGAAATAACAAGTAGTGACAATCCAGGTGGGAAGGTATTATGGGACATAGAGTAGGGAGGAACCTTCCCTTGGGACTACTGCACCACAGGAGGCTTTATCTCTGCCACATGGGCTTCAGCTTGGGATGCTACTGGTAGATCAATGAGAAATCAGGGTGAGTGAAGGCAAAAAGAGGGAAGCATTACTTTCCTCCATCCTTATTTCTGGGGCTCCCCAGTATTCCTGATGAGACATGATCAGTTACAACAGAGCAGTTAACTCTGAGAAGACATGACATGGAATCCCATGGCACACCAAGGTGGCCCCACCGTAGGAGGGATCACTGGCTCTGTAGGAAACCACCTGTCTCTGGGCCACGTGCCAAGTAGGTAGATGTCAACACAATGAGCCACAAGTGACTCAAGTATTTCAGGACCTGAACTCTCATAAAAGAAAGTCCCTGCTCAGAAGTGATCGGCAGAGCGAGGACGTGGCCACGTGGTGGTACCGGGCAAGCCGGGGTCAGCAGAGTCGCAGGGCAGCACCCGACACTCACCTCCTTTTGATGGTGAGCATGACGCCCAGGAGAATGATGATGAACATGAGGAGGCCAGCGATCACACCGGCCATCTTCACGGTGTTGTCCACCTGCTTCTCTGGCTCCACAGTGTTAGAATTCTGAGTGGAGGCACCTTCAAGGGGAAAGAAGAAGAAAAATGTCGAAAAGGCTCATATACGTGACTAGACAACAATTATAATGACAACAGGTTCCATTTATTGAGTGCTGACTATGTGCGAGGCACTATGCTGAGAGCACTACACAGAGTGTCCCATCTAATCTTTTTGAGGATTAGTCCGTGGTGATGTTGGGATTATTATACTTTTTTTTTTTTCAGATGAAGAAATTGAAGTGCAGAGACATGAAATGAGTGGTCCAAGGCTATACAACAGGTAGGTTGGGGCACCCTTATCCTCCAGGGAGATCAAGTGGAGGGTTTTATCCCTCACACTGATTTGTCCCTAGGATCAAAACATGGATGTACTAATTTGATTTTTGGGTTCATGGAATTACCCCAAGCCCTACTTTATTCTTTTTGGTAAATGGTGAAAACAACAGCGTTGTGTTAAGGTGACGTGATTAAAATCACTGGATCTTTAAAGACAAAAACGTAAAGATTTAGTTTTGTGCCTTATATGAAACAAATGGTGTGGCAGAAATTTAGTGCATTGAAGGAACTGCCTGGGGTTCAGGAAACACACGTGACTAATTCCATTTCTGGAATTTAATGCTCATGCTACGTGCTCTGCCGGGTCCTAACTTGTTGATTTAATTCCGGGTAGCCGAAAAATGCCTCTGCCTGGCCTCTTCAGGCAACGGACCAGGGGTCAGAGGTCACCTCTCATCCCTGACACCTCTATGAACACCGCTGGAGAGTGGCCCAGAGGTTACCAGCACCCTGAGTGAATTCCTTCTTGCTGTTGTTCATATTCCCAACAGTGCCGTGTTTATGTACGGCAGCCTGAATCCGCAGCATCCTTTCCCCGGCACATCCCTACTTTTCTGCCTCATCAGCACCAGATTCATTCTTCATCAGTGACTACATCTCCTCTGTTGGCCTGTGCTCCTGGGAAAGTTCCTGTCTCTTCGCTAAATTCTAACTCCTTGCAACACTTTGCACACACCTCAATATACAGATATTAGTTATTTGTTTCTCCATCTGTCTTCTCCAGTGGTCTGCAAGCTCCTTGGGGAGCAGATTATACCTCCTTTATCTTTGTTTCCTCATTGCAGCATGGGCCTGGCTTGTAATAGGTGTTCTCTTAATGTTTGTGATTGTTCAACGTTTAGCTGAAGGGGTGACATCTCTGCCACACACATTTGTTCTCATGGAACCAAATTGAATTTCCCCTTTTTCAGCCATGTGTTCACAGAACTCAGCTGCATTGAAGGGATGCTAATGCCCATAAGCTATGATTTCGATTCCCCAAACTCACTGATGTTTAAGAACAGCCCTCCAGCAATAGGATGAATCCCTTCTTCTTGTTTAAGAGTGTCAAGTGTTTTCCTGTATCAGAGCACATTCCCCAAACTGTCTTGTAACTGGGACAAGCTGGGCTTACTTAGTCCAGGCTCCCCAGTGGGCAAGGACAGTCTCCTAAGAACAAGGAGTGTGTGCTCTTGTCTCTCTAGTGCCAGAGTCTCTCACACAGGCTGTCCTCCTCCTCCTCTTGGTTAACAGATGATTACTGAGTGATATAAAGACAAGTGGACTGCAGCTGTTTGCTTCATTCATTCATCCACTTGCTACTGAGCAGCCATGTGCCAAACGATGCTGTCTATGGGATGGGATGAGAGATCCTTCTCCCGGGTGGACTCATGAACATGGCAGTTTATTCAGTTCCCTTCACCAACTAAAGGCAAGACCAGCTTATCAAATCCCAGGCCTGCCCGAGCAAGGTCTACTTATCTACAGCCCAGAGAGTTCATGGGGCAGTTTAGCTCTTTGGCAGGGCTGGTCTCATATCCCAGAATGGGGGTTGGTTCCAAGGAGCCCCCATGAAGCCTCCATTTCCCAGTTTGGAGCCATGACTTCTGAGATATGGCTAGTCCACTGTGTATAAAACACAAAGGAAACTGAACACCTCAGACAATTTCCTCAACTGTGTCAGAACCTTTTTATTTGGATTTGGAGGAAGGAAACTGGCTCTGGAGCATTCACTGGCATAGCTAAGTTTATTTAGTGCCTGCTCTGAGATACTATTCTAGAGACTGGCGGTATAGGGGCAAAGGAGCCCTGGAGAGAATCCTATTACCTTAGGAACACTGTTACTGGCTTGGCTTAAAGAGATTCATACTTCATTCCTTCAGTAAATAATCACAAGCACTCACTATATTGCCAGGCATTCAGTGATACAGTGGTGAGCAAAACAGGCACAGGTCCTGCCCTCAAAGAACCTACCAGGAGTGGTGGGTGGGGTTCAGGAGACAGAACTAATGAGCAATGAATCAGTAACAGTAAGCTTTCAAATCTGTTAACAATGAGTAAAGAGAGGCGTGTGGCACTTGGAAAGCACATAATCGGGGAATGAATCACGAGCAGCAAGATGTGGCCAGTGGGGTGAGCTCCAAGGGACAATGGGCTGTAACCAGGTAGAGAAAATGAGAGGGGCCTATAGGAGCAGCAGGAGGAGCAGCACTGGCTGAGGCTGTGTGATGGGGTAAGGAGCCTGGTGCATTCAAGAAATGGAAGAAACACAGTGTAACAAGGGTGAGAAAGCAGGGCGAGCGTGGTGAGAGAGAAGCTGGAGAGCGCAGCTGGGGCCTGTCCACACAGGGCATCAGAGGTCACGATGAGAGCTTCTGTTCTTTACCTTGAGAGACCCAGAGAGTCAAGTAAGTGTTGTTCAGGGAGCACTACTATGGTAGTGCTCCATCAGCACTACTGATTTACTTGTCCAACAGATCACTCCGGCTTCAGTGGAGAGCCAAAGTGGCTTGGAAAGATGAATTTGGAAACCATGGCAGGCATCCAGGTGGGAGATGATAGTTGTGTGGACTTAGGTGATGGTGGTAAAACAGAATAAAAGAGATGATTATCTGAAATGGATAGAAATAAAACCTGTCAATGAGATGGATGCAGAGAATGAGGGAGAAAGATGTCAAGGATGCCCACGAGTCTCTGGTTTCCTTTTTTTTTAAAAGATTTAAGTGTGTGTTTGAGTGTACACGTGTGCATGTGCACACATGCATGCATGTGTAGGGGAGATGCAGAGGGAGAGGAAGGGAGAGTCCTCAGCAAACTCCTTGCTGAGCATGGAGCCCAATGTGGGGTCGATCTCATGACCCTGAGATTATGACCCTGAGATCACAATCTGAGACGAAACCAAGAGTTAGGTGCTTAACCAACTATACCACCCAGGTGCCCCAAGTCTTTGGTTTTCATAATAGGTGGACCATGGTGCTGTTTATGGGTTTGAGAAACAATAGAATAAGTAGGGGCGCCCGAGTGGCTCAGTGGGTTAAAGCTTCTGCCCTCGCCTGAGGTCATGATCTCAGGGTCCTGGGATCGAGTCCCTCATGGGGCTCTCTGCTCAGTGGGGAGCCTGTTTCCCCCTCTCTCTCTGCCTGCCTTTCTGCCTGCTTGTGCTCTCTCTCTCTCTCCATCAAATAAACAAATAAAATCTTAAAAAAAAAATCCAATAGAATAAGTATAGCTATAGAGGGAAAATGGGTGTGTTTGGAGCAATATGAGCTAGAGCTACACTCTAGAAAGGGGGGCAGTTAAAAACACAGGTCTGGAACTCTGGAAAGAGGTCTGAGATGGAGGTAAAAGTGTAATTTATGCACACAGATGGTATCTAAAACTTGAGGTTGATGGAGCCACTGAGGGGAAGAATAAAAAGTGAAAGGAAAAGCAGTCTTAGAGACAGAGCAGAGGGTCTGCAGCACCTCGCGAGTGGGTAGAGGAAGATATGCCTGCAGAGGAGGCAGAGCAGGAGTGGCCAAATAGGTAAGAAAACAACCCAGGAGAACTGAGTGCCCTAGAGCCAAGAAGAGTATTTCAGGAAGGAAGGAATAATGAACTGTATCAAACACTGCTCCCAGGATAGAATTAAGAACCACAGTCAAGGGAAAGTGAAGGTCTTGGATCAGTGTTAGAAACCCTTCCCCAAATAAGTTTCAAGAGGTCCTACACTGAAGCACCTTCAGTGGTGACCATGAACCAACGATGGAACACATTTGATCCAGGGAGGCCTTCTGAAAGGCCAGAACCCAATGGTTTAGACAAATTCAATGAGTTCAGCCAACAGGCATCAGAGGTGAAATCACACACTCTGTACAGGAAAGTTTTGAGAAGGAATCATGCTTGGCTGATCCAACCAGTCTCCAGGAACAGAGACATGAACATGCCCTGGGACATGGCCAACCCAACATCCACTGCAGCACCCTTTCAAGGGCATTTGCTGTAGCCACTGTGGAATTGTGCCTCTGTTCAAAAAGGAAGTATGCCACAGTGTTGAAAGGTGGTACGGGAATAAAGGAAATGGCTCTGGGACTGAAGGCCAGATAACATTCCTGTGTGGTTCCTCCATCTGAGAGTAAGAAGAAAGGGACAGAGACCAAGCATGGGTTAGTCCTGCTCCTGGTTCAGAGTCAGAAGTATCCCCATGAGGCTTCGATCTAAGTGCTCAATGGAGCAGATGAGACCCTGTGATAGGACTCACAGGGAAGCACCTAAAGGTTGCCTTTTGATGGGGCCTGCTAGTAATGAGATGGGCTGTCTCAGGTAGGCATTGATCAAGCAAATTTAGCTTAAATGAACTGATCCATTACTGGGTGCCAAATAATGTGCCAAACAATTTTCATATATGAGGTCATTTAATCTTCACAAAACTCAGAAGATGCTGGTTTTGTTTTCCCTTTTATATAGATAAGAAAACTTCACAGATGGGTTAAATGACCTTTCCACGGCCATGTAACTAGTGAGTTCCAGAGCTGGACTCTGTGTACAGGGCTCACACTCTTATCACTAGAGTGAACTGTCCTTGATAGAGCTGCAGTTAAGGCAATGCCAGAACTGGGTCCCCAAAGAAGGCTGGCCACAGGGCTCATTGGCCAGAAATCCAAGGGAACTTTTCAGAGGTAGAACTGGGAGCCCTTCAGTAATATGGTAGCTGTGTTGCTTTTGCTCTAAGCTCACCCTTTTCATGAGAGTCAAACTTAGTACCATAACAGTCCCCAGTCTCTAAAAAGCCCTGTTTCTGGCTTTGGGTAACTTCTATCTACTAAGCAGGGGCGGGGATGGGAGTCTGCTGAGAGAAGGGGGAGGGACTTGGATATATCCTCTTCATTTCTGTCCTCTACTGGAAGCCAGCCTGAGAAGAGTCCACGTATATCAGAACCGGCAGCTAGGCACCAGGTGGTAAATTTATCCAACTGGAGGAACTTGAAGGCTCAACGTGAGTCCCCTGTGTGATATAGTCATTCGAAAGCAAACAATCTCGTGAGCTTAGCTTGTACTAACAGGAGGCTACTGTCTCTGACATGAGGCTGTGTGCTCAGCCTTATACCCGAATCAGCTGCTCCCTTCCACCTCTGAGCACTCCCAAAGCTGAGCCAGTCCTCTTAAAGCAGTTGCTGCTGCCCCTGCCCTCTGTCCATGAAATCTAGGATCCCTCCTAGCTCCAGCTCAGAGTTCACATCTGGCTTTCAGTGTACTATGTACTCAGTGTTGCACATGGAAACCTGGTGTCCAAAGGAGAGCTCTTGGTCTCATGAAGTCTTCCCTCTCCCTCAATATCTGCTCCATACAGAGGGCCCAGTCACCACACTGTACTTCCCCACCTCCTCCCATGTTTCCAAACAACCGGCCCAGTTTATATTCCCCAGGGACTCCGGCTATGCAACAAGGGCAATTAGCTTTGCTTAACACTGCACTAGTCAGACCACTCTGGTGAGGCTTATCCAATTGATCTACCCTATGAAAGGTACCTCCAGGGTAAAGACAGGCCAAGAGCCTTGCCACTCAAAGTGTGGTCCAAAACCCAGAAGCATCAACACTGCCTGGGATCTTATTACAAATGCAGAATCTCAGGCCCCATCCCAGATCCAATGAATCAGCACTTGCATTTTAACAAGGTCTATATGTGAATCAGGTGAACACTGCAATTCAGAGATCATTGACTTTGGAGGAACGGCAGTCAGAATCAGGACTTTTCAGCCTAGAGAATGGAAGGTTCAGATGAGACTTAGTTCTTGCCTTCAAAAAGTTGAAAGGCCATTGTGGAAGATGGAATAGATTGGTCCCTTTAATTTTAAAGACTTGAGTTAATATCAATGGGTAGAGTGACAGGGGTAGATTAGGGACCAACACAAGCAAAAGTTTTTATGTGGAAGCACTATCCAGCGGAGGCTCAAGTCTAGCCCCTGTAGGCAGCATTATGATATGGAGAGAAGCATGAAAGCAGTCATGGTTCCCAAGTCCTGTTCCAGAGTTGGCCCTACTTTTCACCTTCCCCCTTTGTCTCCACCTGTTCTTACCTCCTGGGCTTCCTGGATGCTTAACCAAGCCCTCAATACCCGTCATGGGATGCTGACCTTTCTTCTTTGCTAATTGATCCTGCTTTCCACCTCAACTCAGCATCCCTTGATTCCAGTGATACCCATGCTCTGGGTGAGAGACATTCTCCTTAGAGATATGGGATTCCCATGCAGTCTACCCCCAAATCCTAAGTTACCCAGAAAGGCAGGAGAATGTGTCACCAACAGTGAAAGACACTATGTGGAAACTTGGTATTTTCCCATCATGCAGAAGGACTACATGACTTCTTATACACCATTTGAAGCTGAGATTCTATGGTTTTACGAGATCAGTCAAAAGCAATGGGTTTCAGACCAGAAATACATGAGTTGCATCCAGACTCCATCACTAACTGGTTGTGTGACCTTGATCAAAACGATTAACCACCAGGAGATTCGATATACTCATTTGTAAAACAGTGAGTAAATGTCAGGTTCACAGAGATTTTCTAAGGATCAAATGTAATAACAGAGGTAAAAATGTTTGATAAACTCTGAGGAACTGCTTACACATGTGGTATAGTGATGGCATGGCCTTGGAGCTGGTTCCAGGGTGGTAGCTGGAGTTTTCTGTGTCTATAAACTGTGGGGGCACTGTGGGTGCTGGGGCCATGCTTCCTTGCGACCTGCTGCCTGAGTTCATCTAATCCTTAGGACGAAGGCAGGCAGATCCCCCGGAGTGATTCACTTAACTTTCCTCCTATAGGCGAGGCCTGTATCAGGCTTACAACTGGATGACTTAATGGCAGCAATAACAAAATTTGGCAACAAGGGATTAATGATTCATTCTCAAAGTGCTCTCACTGGCTATAGGCCCAATTCTATAGCTTTACTTCAGAGAATTTCCCCTTGAAGATTTGGAGCAAAAATAGAAGTCTTGGATAAAGAACATCTAATTGTGACTGATAAAACCAAATAAATCCCAGTGGATGCATAACCCATGCTGGTGATCATTGCTGATGGTAAAGAAAGGAAGCTGGCTCTCGGGAACATAATTCCTAAAAGCTGCAGTCTTTAAAACACACAGTCCCCTCTTAGCTATCTGAGGGCATATTATCCCCCAATCTTACTGTGCTGGCAGTTCACCCCGATTCCTTAATGACTTATTTTCTCGAAGAGTTTCTCTGTCTTTACTCTGGCTTTGCATGCACCTGGCACCCAGTGGAGAAACCCTTTCAAACTCTGACTCGGAGCTGCTACCTCCATGCCACTGAAGGTTTTAAGGACTTCAGACATCTCTGATTATGGGGTGAGGGGCTGCCAAGAGGAGGCAACAGGAAAAAGATAAGGAAGCTGGGCAACATTCCGGCTCCTCTAAAGCCAGGTATGCACCATATCCCTTCTTGATTTTGCTGGAAGTGAATTCCTAGAATGGTAGGCTATTTTTAAGATGGAATTTAAGTCCAACATCGGGAAGAAAAGTTGGTAGGAAAGCATCTGGATACTTCATTAGATGCAAGCCTCCAGACTTTACAAATTGCCTCCCAAGGCATTGAGAGCATTTTTAATTGTGATCATGAACTACTTTGGCAGTCTTTGAGGATTGAAATTGTAACAAACAGGAGGGGTGCAAGAAGCCTGGGGAGAAACAAATGCTTTTGTTGACTTTTTTTTAATGGAAAACTGTGGATTCCAGATATTTTGCAAGAGTAAGTGTCATGTTGATACAGGAAAAAAAAAAAAGCCATATAGACTGGATGATTAAATCAGAATTTTTCCCTTACCGTTTACTAAAGGAAGGAATAATCACTAGAAATCAGCACAGGCTCTGCATCCGTCAGCATCCAACCAGGAAAAGGGAAACCACTCCAAACGTGTAAAATGGAACAAATTTGCTAGAGAACGGATACACAGGCATCCGGAGAGGTTGGGTGAGGCAGCCCAGATGGTACTGATACCAGGAGCCATTACCCAGCATAGATTGGAAAGACGAAAGGAGGTGGTGGTCCTCATCAGAGCCCAGAGGTCAGGATCACCCAAAAGAAGCTGGAAGCTTGGTAGACCTCCGGGAGAAATGGAGTCATGGAGGGCACATAGCCCTTGTCCAAGAAGGTGCCTGAGGCCAAGAGGAAGAAGGCTTTTCCTCCCTCTACAATCTCCTC
>CM052811.1:105843771-105884419 GCA_028533885.1 Nasua narica | reverse complement strand
CCGAGTGCTCCGTGCAATACATGCCCTCCTTAATGCCCACCACCAGGCTCACCCTTCCCTCCACCCCTCCACAACCCTCAGTTTGTTCCTCAAAGTCCACAGTCTCTCATGCTTCATCTCCCAATTTCCCCAATTCACTTTTCCTTTCCTCCTCCTAATGTCCTCCATGTTTTTCCTTATGCTCCACACGTAAGTGAAACCGTATGATTATTGACTTTCTCTGCTTGACTTATTTCCCTCAGCATAATCTCTTCCAGTCCCATCCATGTTGATATAAGAGTTGGGTATTCGTCCCTTCTGATGGCTGTGTGATATTCCGTTGTATATATGGACCATATCTTCTTTATCCTTTAGTTTTAAGCTTATACTTTAAGTTTTAAAGCCAACTGGGTATTAGTGATGCCTTGAGGCCTAGAAAGGTATGTCTGTGATCCTAAATGCTTCTGCTTTGTAAATGCATTTGAGCTTTATAAAGAAGGTAAAAGAGAGTGGGGGGGATTCTCTGTTGACAGAGAGAGGTGACATATGGAAATGTGGTTGGAAAGAGAAGTTCTTGTGGAGAATGTTGTGATGTGCTACTCAGGTCTCCTTTCAAGAATGAAGGGATTTGGGTAAATACCAGTAGTGGAATTTCTGGATTGTAGGTAGTTCTATTTTTTTAATTTCTTGAGGAGACTCCATACTGTTTTCCACGGTGGCTGCACCAGTTTGCACACCCACCAGCAGTGTGTGAGGGTTCCTTGTTCTCCACATTCTCACCAACACTTGTTGTGTTTTGTGTTTTGATTTTAGCCATTCTGACTGGTACGAGGTGATATTGTGATTTTGATTTGCATTTCCCTGATGATGAGTGATCTTGAACGTCATTGTGTGTGTCTGTTGACCATCTGGATGTCTTCTTTGGAAAAATGGATAAAGAAGTTGTGGAAGTGTGTTGTGTATGTGTGTGTGTGTGTGTGTGTGTGTAAAATGCATATATAAATGTGTGTGTCTATAAAATGGAATATTATTCAGCCATAAAAAGAATGAGATCTTGCCAGTTGCAAAAACATGGATGGACCTAGAGGGTATAATGCTAAGTGAAAGAAGTCATCTAAAGAAAGATAAATGCCATATGATTTTACTCATGTGGAATTTAAGAAAACAGGAAGAGACAAACAGCAGTAACAAAAAACATAAATAGAACAAAATGAGGGCTGCCTGAGGTGAGGTAGGGGTGGAGAATAGGTGAAATAGATTAAGGGGATTAAGAATACACTTATCTTGGTGAGCACTGACATATTTATAGAATTTTTGTATCATTATATTGTATACCTGAAACCAATATAATACTATATATTAATTATACAATTTTTAAATTAATTTAAAATTTTAAATTTTAATAAATTAAAATTTTAAAAAAATTTTAAGGAATGAAGGAGCTCTTGGTTGACAGCCCCCCTTTGGGACAACTTGCCCCTCAGAGCTCCCTCATCCAAGGTCATGAGGGGTGTGAAAGTCATCCCTTCAGAGCTTCCCATGGGCTGGCTCAAGCTTTCATTGCACCTGCCATCACCAAATTCCCCTTTCACCCACTCCTTCTCCCTCCTTTCTCTCCCCTCCGCTTCCCCTCCCCTCCCTCACCTTCCCTTCTACTTTCCCTTCCACGGACATTGACCCCAGAAGCACGTCCTAATTCACTTCGTGCTTGTCAATCTCGGTCTCAAAGTCTCATTCTCAAGGAACACAATCTGCCATACTTCCATTGGCTTTTCTTCAATTTGGCCACTGGAGATGAGTGCATCTGAGTACGTGGTATGCTCTTCCCCTCCACATGCAAGTGTCATTGCTTATGGACACACTGTGTGCCAAGTAACTGAGGTGACCACTTGTTGCCCACTGATGATAAGTAAACTCTAAAAAGTTCTTCCTTGGACAGTGATTCATTCACAGGCATTTGCTTCTCACTTCCGTTTGTACTGGGCGGGGTGGGGGGGTGCTATGCGCACCTTCATTCATAGCTAGTGCCTGGGGGAGCTACTGTGTATCACAGAAGAGACTATAGCTCTTGCCGAACCAGCCAGAGAAGAGAGCGAGGGTCAGAAGTGCCCGCCACAGCGCTCCTCAGGGCCCTCTAGGGCATGAATGGGTTTAACCCTGAAAGCACTTGCCTTTAGCAAGTATCCCCAGAGTGGGAATGTCTCTTGCAGCTAGGGCTGTCGCAAAGATAGGATCCTGAGAAGCACAGACTAGAAAATGCCTTTCTGTTTCAGCGCAGTGCTTTTAATGGAAGGAAGTGCTTTAGTTAAGCTCTGCAATGTTGATAATGATGATAATGATTACATCGCGCTTGTATATACAACTTTATCTCTTCCAAAGTGCTTTCCCACTTATCGCCTAGTTGTCTGGTTGGGCTTGGAGGGACTTAACAAGGTATTATCAGACAGATGACTGTGCTGTGCAGGCAAGAGCCCTAGGCATGCTGGCTCCGCAGCCTGGGGTACTTGATACGCAATCCCACCTTCCGCGTCTCATCTGGAAAATGGGAGTAACAGCACTCACATTTTAGAAAGGCTGTTCTGTTTAAGCGACATATTCTCTCATTCATCATAAGTGTTTACGGAGCAGTTACTCTTGTGCTAAGTACTGAGCTAGGTGTCAAGTGTTTAGAAAGAAATGTCCTTCTCTCAAGAAGCCCACAGCTGAAAAGGCAACTTGCCCATATTAAAAAAGTTGTAAAAGAATGTTACGCATACATGAAAGAGGGAAGTGAAGACATGACACGGGTGGAAGTCACCAAATCTGCTTTGAGGAAAGACATCTGTGGGCCAAAGGGCTTAATAGGATGCCTGGCAGGGGGAAGACACAGGACCCCTCACTGGAAAAATGACACCCATGCTTCTCCATGGCCTCACTGTCTAGAAATACACACACACACACACACACACACACACACACATATGTTGTGGAACTAAATAGGTGATGTGCTGGAGAACAACTTGGGAAGAAAGGAATGGAGTAGAGAGAGCAAGAAAAGAGGAGGGAGAAGGTATGAATCTCAGTCCTACTACCTAGCAGCTGTGAATTCGAAGCATCCTGAGTTTATTTCTTCCCTATAAAATGGGAATTTAATCGCTCAGTTTATGAGATTATCTTAAGACATGAAATGAGGGGCGCCTGGGTGGCTCAGTTGGTTAGGCATCTGACTCTTGATTTCCGCTCAGGGTCGTGAGGTTGAGCCCCACGCTCAGTGTGGAATCTGCTCGTGATTCTCTCTTTCTCCCTCTACCCCTCTCCCCTACTCGTGCTTTCTCTCTCTCAAAATAAATAAATAAAATCTTTAAAAAAAATAAATGACATAATACGTGTGCCAGGGGAATTGTCATTTATTAAATGGCAAAGCTGAGCTAGGGCAGAGCTGTGGTTGGCTGTGTCAGGGTTGGGAGAAGATAGAAGTTGTAACTTCCAAACACAAGTTAAATGGAAGAAGAATTTGTTGGACAGAATGAAGTGGTGCAATTGTAGATAGTGGTGCTTAAATTTACAAAAATTTCTCCCCTGAGTAATTGGATAAGACACCCCTCCTCCTGGCATCCATCCATCCCACATCAGTAGGAGAGATCAGAATCAGTTAAGGATTCTGACCAGTACACAAGGATGGACAAAGTCATTTCGACACAAGACTTTGTAGACCAGTGCTCAGAAAAAAGGCTGAGGTTGAAGGTAGAAGGTCTACCCTTGGTGATTTCTAAAATCAGGGCTAGGGAATGACAGGTTTGTCCTTTTAATATGGCCTTAAAAGAGGCAAGTTTCTCAGAAAGCAGGATGCAGAATGTTCACTCTATTGTGAACAGCCACATTGTCCCACTGGGAATGTTGCCCCCTTCCTGGGAGCAGAGCTCTGAGGAGTTGGTGGGTGTTTGGGGAAGGCAGTGAGGTAGAGAGGGTATTGCAAGCCACAACCTATAAAGACTGGAGAACTGATTTCACTGGTCTCAAGGGTTGGCTACACATTTTAAATGTGGTTTACTTTAGTTGTAATGGTTACTTTGATCTGAAACCATTGCTGAAAACCATCCACCTGAGAGAGCTTGAGAATCTAGAGTCACGGCATTTAGACATTTGGAAGATGAGCATGAGGGCCTGCTTTGTCCACTTAACCCAGGACCTCTGCTGAGAATTTGATCCCATAGTATCATCGTATAGACATAGCTTTGGTTTTTAGTGGAAATTGAGTTTGAAGGGCAGAGTCCTAGAAGACAGAGCCCTTTTGGCCAGCACCATTTCCTTCCTTTTAGATATTGAGGTAGACAGTCTGTATGCTGTTCGCAAATGTGTAGAAGCCATTTGACGAATGGCAAAAATGCCCCAGGCACATTTTAAAATAGTATTTGATTTCTCATAACAATCACTTCTCATAGTGGTGTTGGTGCTACCATGAGGAGTAAAGACCCCTCAGCCATGAACAATCTCCTGAGAAATAAATGTTCAAGGGCATTCTTTCCATCAGTGAAACCTCAAGAAGCCCAGTACGTCTGCTTATGAAATCTGCTTTTCATCAGAATAAAAGAATATTGGCTGAGATTCATTATGGAGCAGTTTCTCACTCCAATGGCTTTGAGCCACTGTGTGGAATATTCTAAGAGCGAGGGGATTGTTGGGTATATTACAACCACCCAAGTTTTTTAAGTGGAAGGATTAAAAGATTGGTGTGGTCAAGACCCTGTTTTTACTGGGAGACTTGACTTTATAAAGAATGAAAATATGGTTTATTAGGGTTATAAACCAAACTGAGCCTCAGGATTAAAGATGGCTTGCTTTGTTTTGGAAAACAGCTTAGGAACAATGGACATTATTAGAAATCAAGAAAAGCTAAGATAGTCTCTATTTTACTTTATTCTCCCTTCCCACGTCATTATGATTTGGACATGTGATGAAGACAGAACTTGTGAAAAATCTAAGTTCGTATATAGTTAATAAGGGATCTCATGCTATTCTTTTGTCTTGGCTCTGCTTTATACAGCAAAACTACTGAAGATGTGGGATCTAAGATTTTTCCAGGAGATTGTTGACTGATTTAAAGTGTATGCATCCACTCTACTACCATTAGAGTGTCTTCCAGCCATCTAAACTAGGAGCAGTTTGCTCAATAAATGATAATTCCATAATCTCATCTCCCACCTCTTATAGGTATTAAAAAGTGCTTCTGCCTTAGCTCTGACTGGCGAGGAAAACCATACTCAGTACCTAGAAGCAGCGTTGTAGAAAGAAGACATGTACAACATTTGTGTTTGAATCCTGGCCTCTGCCACTTTCTAACCTAACTTCTCTGAACCTGTGTTTCCTCATCTGTAGAAGGAGGACAGTGATACCAAATTTGGAGGGTTGTTGGGGGGCTTTACCAGGATTGCATAAGAGAACGCATTGCATGTACAGCATCTGGTTCTGGGTCTGGTACATATTAGGTGCTCAGTGCGTTGTCGCTGTTATTATAATTTATGTTTTATGTCTACGCATGTTTTGCACTTTATAAAGTACCTTCATACAGGTATCTCCTATAACTTTCAAGGGAGAAAGTATCCTCTTCAATGTAGGGAAATGAGGGCTCACCAAACTGACCAGGGCCAGAACCTATTGGAAAGAAATTCATGGAACAGAGTTGCCAGTTACTGGTACCTTATGAACGATTGGGAGGGGGGTGTGACAGGGATCTGGCAGCAGAGCTGATAAGAATTATGCCCTCAGAGCCCAGGCAGAATATGCAATGAGTAAAGTCCAGAGTTGGTCACTACCTGAAAGTTTATAACCGTTGCTCCAAATTAGAATTGGAGGGAAAATAAACCTGTACCGACCCCTTCATTCCATTGAATACACTCACCATCTAAATGGGACAAGATTGAACAAGATCAAGGTCAATCAGCTTTTTATAATTGTAAGAAATTTTATGATCTGCGTTGGAGAAAGGACAAGGATTAAAGAGAAGACAAGATGATTTGTTTCATAAACAGGCCTCTTGAGCCCCGCGCTTTTTTTTCAGATTTATTTACTTTAGAGAGAGAGAGTGGGGGGGGGGGGGATAAGGAGCAGAGGGAGAGGGAGAGAGAAACTTAAGCAGACTCCGTGGTGAGTGCAGAGCCCGACATGGGGCTTGATCTCACAGTCCATGAGATCATGACCTGAACCGAAACCAAGAGTCAGACGCTTAACCAACTGCACCACCTAGGTGCCCTGAGTCCCACTTTTAATTTTATATGATAAACTCTTGCCTCTTAACATGTTTTTGTTTATAATGTCTTAAGAATAAGCTTCCTCCATGGAGAGGACTTTATTCAAATTCAGTTATGCCAGACATAGAGAAAAAGTGCTATTTAAAAATGCACCCAGATGATTATGATATTTAGCAAGACAACATTTATCTGGTTTCATTTTCTGGATGGTTGAGGTTTGAAGGCCTCCTCATTTCTTTCCTTAAAAATAAATGTACAGTGGCATTTTAGAATCGGTTGTCGATACCTGCAAGAAATCTTGCTTGGTTCTGATTGGGCTTGTGTTGAATCTATAGATCAGTTTGGTGAGAATTGACATCATAACAATATCCTGAGATGTGGCCCAGGAACATGGGCTGTCTCTCCATTTGTGTGAGTCTACTTTGATTTATTTTATCACCCACTTGTAGTTTTCAGCATGCAGGTCCCATGCATGTTTTGGTGGAATTACACTTGAATGTTTCTTTTTTTTTTCCATGTTACTGTAAATGGTACCGTTTTTTAAATTTCATATCCTAATTATTCATCGTTAATATATAGAAATGTAACCGATTCTTGTATATTAAAAAGCTAATGTGTGTGGAAACAAAAAGAAAAGACAAAAAAGAGGTTTAAAGTAGAGAAATAGTAACTTATTTCAAGCAAACAGGGCTATTGCATGAAAGATGGATTAGACGAGACAAATGGCTAAGAAAGATGTGGTATGTGTGTGTGTGTGTGTGTGTGTGTACAGACAGACACACTGGAATGTTGTACAGCCATAAAAAAGGATGAGATCTTGCTATTTGTGACCACATGGATGGACCTGGAGGGTATTATGCTAAGTGAAGTAAGTCAGACTAAGAAAGATAAATACTATATACTTTCACTCATGTGGAATCTTTTAAAAACAAAACAATAAACAAAGAGCAGAATCAGTCCTATAAATACAGAGAACAAACTGTTGGCTGCCGGAGAGAAGGGGTGGGGGACAGACAAAATGAAGGAGTGAGTGGGAGATACAGGCTTCCAGTTACAGAATGAATGCATCATGGCAATAAAATAGAATAAGAATTATGAGCAATGATGTTATAATAGTGCTGTATAGTGAGCAATGGTACATATACTTGTGATGAGTATAATCTAATATAGAAGTGTTATCACTATATTATACACCCAAAACTAATAGAACATTGTGTATCAACTGTTCTCAAATAAAAAAAAAAAGATTAAAAGAAAAAAGATAGGTTAGGCTAACCCAGGCCAGGTACTTAGCCAAGAACCCAGTATGTGCTCAAAATGTTAGTTCCACCTGTCTTGCCTTCTCACATTCTGAATTGCTCTAAAAGGGAGGCTCTATTCCATGAGTGGAGGTTATGAAAGTTAGAATTATGTGATCACGAAGATGGTAAGATTTAGTTTTAGGCAGACCTGGGTTTGGATCTGCGATGCACCAGCTGTGTGGTCTGGGGCGTGTCTCTCACGCTCTCTGTTCTTTAGTTTCCTGTTACTGTAAAGTGGAGATGAGACAAGATAAGGTGGTAATTTGAGAGCTCAGATCCTGGTACTTAGCAAATGCCTAGTGAGTATTAGGTACTCACATTGTTGCTTTGTTGTTATTGTTGTTGTTGTTAAGCTGCAAGGAGGAAGTTGCTAGAGAGCCTAAGAAAGACCTTTCTTTTTTTTTTTTAAGGTTTTATTTATTTATGTGACAGAAAGAGATCCCAAGTAGGCAGAGAGGCAGGCAGAGACAGAGGGGGAAGCGGGCTCCCTGCTGAGCAGAGAGCCCAATGCGGGGCTTGATCCCAGAATCCTGAGATCATGACCTGAGCTGAAGGCAGAAGCTTTAACCCACTGAGCCACCCAGGCACCCCAAGAAAGACCTTTCTAACAGTGCTTGTCCAACAATAGAATAATGGGCTGCATGTGAGGTAGTGAGCCTCCGATCATAGAATAATAGACCGCTGTTATCTAGGATGTCCCAAGGAAAGTCAGGCTTCCCAGAGAGTTTCCCATGTATTGATTAATGTGATTTCCCCCGTTGCATTAAAAGCAAGTGGCAGTGGGTTCCAGTCTCCCTGATCACCTAAGACACATGACCCACAGACACAAAGAGCTTGAAGCAGTAGACAGAAAGGGTAGCCGTGAAAAAAATAAACGCAGACCAGACTTATCTTTCCATCAGCTGCAGTTTATGATTACACATTAAATTCAATTGCTTTCTTTAGGAGGCTGGTGTTGAGACCCATCCTCTCCAGCCCAGTGCCATCCATTCTGGCTTTCCCCAGGAGTGCAGACAGACCAGCCGCCTTCCTAGTGTACACTAATTAATTTATCTCATGCTTGTGATTTTACGGTGCTTAAGTGCTGGAGCATTTCTGTTTATTCTTCTCCCTGCAAAGCACCTCGCATTGCAAGAAGACCATGAATCTCCATTGCAAATGCCGTCTGTCTTGGGCTAGGGAACAGCCCGCAGGCAGCCTGTGGTCTTGCTGGCGCTGCCTCTTACAGCCAAAGTAACACATCCATTCATTTATCCTTAATGACATTTTGACATTCCAATCAGTTCATCAGATGTTCCTTATGCAAGCCTTCTCCCGCACGGCCGGGCCAGGGTGCCAGGCCACTCCTGATGCATAATGCATGAAGCCAGTACGCTGCTCAGTACCCTCTGACAGACAGACACATCTGCTATTCACAGACCGCGTGCTCCTCACAGCCCTGGCTCCCCGAGTGAGCCACACCGACGCCTGCAGCCATGTTTTCTTCTGCATTCCCAGCTTGCTGGGCTTCGGGGACGCTGGTCAGTTCAAGGAGGGATGTCCTAGTTCAGAAACATACACTCAACCGGGCTCTCCGAGGGGAGGGGAGAGTGAGTCACACCCCCGCCCCTCTCAAAGGATCTAGAGACGCTTTCGTTCTACTCGTTCAGGTGGAAGAAAGACCTGTGACGAACCGAACATCCTGAATTTCATTACCCTGCGACTGCTTAAAAGTAGTCATCGCAGAGACGTTCTGATAACAATAATGGGTATCAGAGAAGAAACGAAATTATCCTTAATACCTTCCATAGAACACATTAGTGCAGATACACCCCCTCGCAGTGGCAATCACGATCACAATGCACACCCAGTTTCATTGTCTAGTTTTGTTGTTTTTTTTAATTTAACGTAAGCCAGTTGGCATTCTTCAATATTGTGACATAGTTTTCATTTTTAATGACACTCCATCATTTTAATAGCTGTGTAATATTCCATCCAGGGGATGCACCGTCATTTATGGAACCGGTCCCCTGGCAGTAGACACTTACGAGGCTGTGACTGATGGTGTGCTCTTCAAGAGAAGCGGCAGGGTGGACCCCAGGAGAGAGCAGGGAGGAGGCTCGGGGCTCCAATCCCACCCGGTCCCTTTACCTGTTTTATGAGTTTGGGATTAACTTCTGGGCCTCCGATCCCTCACCTATAAAACAAAAGAAATGATCACTATCTTGTAGTGTTGCTGGGAGGATTACAGGTATTTTCAAGACACCGAGCACATAGTGGCGTTTCCTGTGTGTTTCTTGCATGTTAAGCTATTACACTCACATGTCTGTACCCATGCGCGTACATTAGAAGCAATGCTGCCCTCCTTGGCCTCCCTCCTGGGGACATGTGACAGTGCCTAAAGACATTTTTGATTTGTCACGGCTGGCGGTGAGAGAGGTTACTCGAATGCGATGCGTAGAAGCCAAGGAAACAGCTAAACACACTGCCCGCATAGGACAGCCTACTCCCCAAAGGATTATCCTGCCCCTCGTGCCAGTAGCGCTGAGACGACAAGCCCCTGGCATACACAAAGCTGTTTTCCAATGTGATCTACAGAATATATGTTTTTTTTTCCATTTTATTATTATTTCATTAGGATAAAGTCCTAAGGAAATGGGAATGCTTAAGAGTATATTATGCCCACTGGCAGTTTTAGAAGAAATGGGTGAGGTGGGGGATGGGAATAAGGTTGGAGGTGACAGATTCAGGACAAGAGGCGGCAGGTAAATGATATGTGCTCCGCAGTGGGGCAGGAGGTGACATCCCATAGACAGGTTCTCCAGTCCCAGCATCTCCTAGAAACTTGGAAATGCAAATGTTCAGGTCCTACCTCAGGGTCACCAAATCAGGAACTCTGCTGGTAGAAAGCCACCATCCCTGTTCTCACGCGCTCTCCAGGGACCCTGAAGCACCCTCGGGTTTGAGAATCACTGTCACACATCATCTGTAGGGAAAGACCCACTTGTACCACTCCGGGACAAATGCTTGGGGCAGAAGTAGATTAAATGTGTCAGGTCAGAGTCACGGGCATCCTCGAATATGAAACTGAACAGCAGTAAAGGAATTAAAATGTGACTCATTCATTCATTCGTTTAGTCAGTCAACATTTTTAAAGCTTTTACAACATTGTGCCAAGTGCTGAACTAGGTGCTAGAGAAAAGAGAAATGGAAGCTAATGCATATTATGCAAGTTATTATAATGAAGGATGGTGAGAGCGGCAGGCAGATGACAAGGATAGGAATTGGAGGTAAAGGATGTCCCATCAGGGAGAGATCAGAAAAGGCCTCCTGGAAAATGTAGTGCTTTAGATGGTACTTGAAGGATCTGTGGTCTGTGGATGCATTAACTCAACAGGTGCTTGTCCCAGAAGCTGTCCAGGGCCCTGGGGCTTAGGAAGTGCATGAAGCCAGCGTAGCTCCTGCCCATGTGGTTACAGTCTAGCAGGGGAGGTGACCCTGGGGGCTGACTGTCCAGCAGGCCAGTGTGGTTTCTGGATGGGAACTGAAGGCCTGGGGTGAGGGTGAGAAAGAGAGTGCCCTGGGCCGAGATGTGAGAGGAAGTGTGGGCGCAGGGATGGGGAATGCAGAAGGAGGTTCATGGAGCTGGGGAAGGAAGAGCCAAAGAGCCTCGCCAATGAGGAAAGATGGTTTGGAAGAGGTTGCTTTGGATAAAGTCTGAAGGATTCGTGGTTGTCCATCCATCCATGGATAGGCTGGATGGGTAGAGCAGGCAGACCAGCCCGTGGCATCCAAGAGGACATAGACAGGAGACTGAGTTCAGCTCAGCTGCAGCTCGGAGGAGAGCATCCCCAGGTAGGGACCTGCACCTCTGGAAGGATGGCAGAGGTGAGGAGTCCCTTTCGCCGGAGTTGGGATTCAGGGGCTAGATGGCCAGTTTCTGGGGAGGAGTCTCCTAGCTCGGTTGGAAGAATGACTCCGAGAACCCCAAAGGCCATTCCAGCCCAGAGAACTTAAGACTCTGTAACCTTTAATGACCTGAAACTGAGGATCAGAGCATGAATGGGAGAAAAACATCTACCGGAGTGTCCAGCTTGGTTTGTGGTCATACAAGCTAGGTATGGATGGAGCACAGAGGGCAGGGGAGAAAAGTTGTCACCTTGCTTCCCTGGAGTGCTCGTCCCAGGGAGCACATCAAACACAAGATTAAGGTAAAAATAAAGCAGGGAAAAAGCATGCAGACTGCCAGTGTGAAGAAGGGAGAGAAAAAGCACTGGCATTTGCAGAATGTCTCATGTGCCAGACCATGCTAGGGAATTTACACCTCTTATTTCTAATCATCGTAGTAACTCTGTGAACAAGGGCTTATCCAATACCATTTCACAGAGAAGGAAACTGAGTCTCGTGGTCTCAAACATGGAGACACAGTCATGATTACACAGCTGGCCAGAACCAGGTTAGTCTGGAGCCAAAGTCCATTTCCACAGCCCTGAGAACAGAGGGCTATTTGCGTAGCCCAGGGGTTCCGAGCTCAGTGGCCTGCAAGCATTCTGGGCACTTGCTAGTGTCTCAGCCAGAGATCCTGTGAGGCATTTCCTCCCTTCTCATTGCTCATTATTTAACAAACACTTCTAGAGAGCTTATTTGGTGGGTGACAGATCCTATTGTAAGTGCTTAGTATTTATAAGTCAGTATCTATTGCAAATGGTTGTCATAAGAATTCACTATAATTAATCCCTATTTTAAAGATGAGGAAATTGAGTTATAAAGAGGCTAAGTAATTTTCCAAGGCCACGTAGCTAGTAAATTGTGGAGCTGGGACTTGAACCCAGGCAGTCTGGCTCCAGGGCCGATGCTGTTCCCCTTGGGCCCTGCTTCAGGGTCCAAGGGGTGGTGTGGCCATATGGCCAATGGGAGGAGGGCCTGACACCTGTCTTGGGCCTTCTGCTGCACTGGTTCCCCTGCCAGCCCTCTAGAGGATGGTCCGACTGAGTCTGACTCTGTCCTTAGTGGAAAGAGTGTGATACAGAAGAGAGCCAACCCAGGCAAGAAAGAGAGAGGGACAGTCACATCCAGAAAGGAGAAGCAGAAGCAGACAAGTAGAGGCATAGACATGGAGAGCAAGACAGCAGAAAGATGGAGGTGACAGGTAGTGGCTAGGGTCCTTTGGCCTTTTAAATTGTGATGGGATGTGTTGAGTTACTTCTATAACCTCGCCATTCTGGTTGGAAACACATTGAAGCCCCAGGCTAGGGTGAAGGGGGTCAGAGAGGAAGGACCCACCAGCTACTTTCCAGAATGGGTACCCCGCAGAGGTCATGAGCAGACTGGATGTGAGTGGCTGTGAGCGTGAGCTTTCTGCCTCCATGAGTGTACATATGTGTGTGAGTGTGTGTTTGCTTGGAAAGGAAGGGAGCCAGCTGAGAAAGCTTTGTGATGAGGATGGTATGTATAGGTCATTGGCCAAGCGTGACATGACAAGGAACCTTAAAGAGAGTTCAGAAGCCTAACTGCCTGAGTTTGAATGCCCGCTACATCTCTTAAAGCCTGGGTGAACTTTCAGTGAGTTCCTTCCACTCTCTCTGCCTCGCTCTCTCTCATCTGTGAAATGGGGATATAATACTCCCAATCTCATAAAGTAATTAGAAGAATTAAAGGAGTTAATATACTGTGTTGGCGATAGCCTTAATAGTGCCTAGCAGGGAGTAAGTGCCATATATGTGTTTATTAAAGACGTGAAATAAATTTGGTATTTATTGTTTCATGGAATTATTATTCGTTTCCTAGGGCTTCGATATGGCTAAATTGAAGCCAAATCGAAATATGGCTAAAAACAAGCATATTTATTCTCTTACAGTTTCAGAGGGTAGAAGTGTGAAATTGAAATGTTGTCAGGGTCATTCTCCCTCTAGAACTCTGAGTAGAATCATTTCTTGCCTCTTCCTAGTTTCTGGTGGCTACTGGCAACCTTGGCTTCCAGGTCCCTCCCTCCATTCTCTACCTCTGTCCTCACATGTCTTCTCCCTTCATGTCTCCATCGAAATTTCCTTCTTCAGGCCTTCAGACCTGTTGGAGTAGGACCCACCCTAATGACTTCATCTTAATTTGATTCCATTTCTAAAGACCCTGTTTCCAAAGAAGGTCATATTTACAAGTACCAGAGGTTAGAATTTCAATATATCTTTAGAAGAGGACACAATGCAACCAAGAAGTCATTCAAAAAGCATCTGTTCTTGCCTTGGTTCTAAGATACTATATACCCTTTGTAGTGAAATCAATACCCAGAGAGGGGAAAGGGCGTGCCCCTGGTAACTCAGTAGGGGATCGGAGACCCTGAGCTGGCATCCAGATCTCCTCCCTCTTGGTCCTCCACTTCCACAAGTGAAACATGATAGGAACTCTTCACTGATTCAGACCAGCTAAAGAGTGGGCTCTCAACATCAGAGTCCTCAAACTTCAGCTTGTGTTAGAATTACCTGGAGAGATTGTTAATCATCCAGAGTTTCTGATTCAGTAGGTCGGGGTGGGGCCAGAGGAATTGCATTTCTAATATGTTTCCAGGTGAAACTGATGTTGCTGGTCCAGGGACAACACTGTTCTATCGGTGGTGCTCAAGCTTGGTGGCATATTGTAATCACCTGGAGAACTTCTGCAAACCCACGTGCCCAGGCTGCACCCCAAACCAATTAAACTAGAAGCTCATTGGTCATTTTTAAAGCTCCCCAAATGATTCGTGCAGCCAAGGTTGAGAAGTGTGGCTCTGGAACACATCAAAGGATGTTTTTAGAGAAAAGGCATTCTTCAGGCCATCCACTTTAGAAGATTCATATTTAATAGATAATGAGGCAATTTAAATTAATATGGCCATTTCCCATATTTAAAGGATTACCAGAGAGTGTGTATTGAGTGCTTACTGTGTACCATGAACTAGGAAAGATGCTTTGCCAGTCACATACCGTTTCATCTTTGCAACCACCTTCTGGGAAAGTACTATTGTGCCTTCCTTTCAGACTGAAGGAGACTGACATGCAGAGGGATGAGTAACTTGCAAGAGCTCCTACAGCTAGTCTGAGATGGAGCCAGGTTTTGATGCCAGGCTGTCTGGCACCAAAGCCAGTGTGTTAACTGCTTTGCCACTCTGCCTCCTAAGAGAAAGTGGTGTGTTCTCCTTTAAATTCTGCACATAGCCAGAACCTCACTTACGCTATCGACTCTTATGTGGTGTAGCCCGGCCCCTGCCTCAATTACAGTAATTCTGAGTTGGTGAGGTTTAGATTAACGAGGTTTTGCTGCATTCACAAGGGACTAGAATCATGTGTACCATGCACTAAATTTGCACTTATTTCATTCCACAAAGAGAGGTGGAGGATGTTACAACAGGTGTCCCGCTCTGGCGGGAAGGAAGCAGGACTTGGGTCCCATGGCCTCTGCCGTTGTGCCATGTGCCTTGGCTGAGCCCCTCCTTTGTCCAGGCCTGTTTCTTGAATAAAATGAGAGGATGGTACAGTTCCCTTACAGTTCTGATGCGTAACTTTAAAGATCCCATCTTGCCAGCACAGGGGCATCCTGGCTCCAAAGGGTACAGTGCCAGCTTTTAGTAAGAGTCTCAGCTCTGTGCTTTCTCAGCTCTGGGCTGAGGACCTCTCTCTGGCTCCAGTGTTCTTATCTTTGCGACTTCCCAGGAATGTCTGTCCAGATACCAACAGAGAATGGGTCAGAGGAAAATCCCTGCGGGGAAAAGAAAGAGTGCCTTATCCGTGTCTCCGCAGGAGCATGGGCATAGCTCTTCATGTGCAGGGGAAAACCCCGAGTGGAACCCCTACACTCTCCCCCAATTGGCTAGACCCTCCTGTTCCCAGCCCAGAACAGATTCGAGGTTTTTACAGAATCCAGATGGTGGAATTCCCTACCGCCTCTTTTCCACGTGGCTTTTCAGCCTCTACTTGAACTTTTCCAGTGATGGAGTGTTCGTTAGTTCCAAAAGCTTAAGCAGGGCAGGGATCATGCCTCAAGACATCATGGTCTCTTTCTAAGAACTACTGCTACAAAGTAGGTGTTCATTAAACATTTTTCCAACAAATCGAAGAGCAAAGAGGAAGAAACTACTAACTTTGGGAAGGAGACAAAGACTTCTAAGAGTAGGGGACATATGATGGGACTTAGAAGATGTAGAGAAGATTACCAAAGAAGAAGAAATGGGAAGGACAGTCAGGCATTAGCACTTCCAAAAGAGAACCAAGCACTTCTACTTTGTTCTTTCTTCCTTGTCTCAAGCCAACCTGTTTCTAATTCTGTGCCTGGGGGCACAACAGAGCCAGACTTCAGATGAGTGAAGAGAACATTCCTGAATATTCCCTCTCCTTGAGAATAATCCCCATTGTTTCCGCAGCTCCTTCTCTCAAAGTGTGATTTCAGAACCTTTCACAGCCTTGCCTTCCTCTCCCTCGAGCCATTCCACCTGACACTATCCCTTATAAAGAGTGTGCTGAGAATAAATCACAGGACTCACAGTCCATCATGGGCATATCCCTTGCCACCTACCCTCACTCAGCTAACAAGCAAAGGTCAGAAAGACCTCAGAGTGATCTGTTAAAAGAAAGAATGCCAAGAGCTATGGTCACATCACATTGTCCCCACCTGTCAGAAACAGTAAACTTTGGATTGCTTGGTCTTAAAACGTTCTTCAGCTCTAGAAATGTCCCTGTAGAGGAATAGAAAGGATTATGTGTGTTCTCTTTTTACCAGCTTTTTGGTACCCCCTGCTGGTGAAATTGTGTGACCTAGTTGGCAAGAATCTCAGACCAGCTAGAGAAAAAATTCCAAGTTTCAGAAGTCAGAAGCATTTGAGTCTTGAAGGTTCTGAAGATTCAATGAGTTATATGACTATCCTATTTATCATGTAACTATTTCATGCGATTTAAAAAAAAAAGACATTTTGTGGCTGTGACCATTCTGTGGGCTCTGAAAAAAAAAATCTGACTTCCGTAAACATTCCATTAATTCTGCAAACATCACAAGAATTCTCTGACAACCACCGGAAGAAAATGCTAAGTTGTCAGCCAAAAATATTCATAAAGTAGAAATATTTCAGGTCACAAACTAATTTCGTGGAAGTTTTTCTTCCTCTTTCCTTGTATGTATCTTTTTTTAAAGTGGTTATAATTTGCAGTCGGAGTAGCATGGCAATTTTTTCTGCACTTCAAATTGTAGACTTTTAAATATAAATTTGTACAACAAATTTATTGAACACTGGCTATGTGCCAGACACTTAGCAAGAAATTGGAGTAGGTGTAGGAAGTCAAAAACCCTTCACCCAAGAGGTTCTTGCCCTAGTGGGTGGGAGAGCTGAATCACTTCAGTTCATCTAGACAAGTGCTTCGCTGACATGGTAACAAGACTTTCCTTGATCTGCTGAGAGGGTTCAAATCACCTATTGGCATGCTCCTCGCTGCACGCGTTTTTCCTTCTTGGCTTTCATCGCTTGTGTGACTTTATATTGGTTTCTGTATTTATCTGTTTAGCACCTGTCTTTGCCAGTAGTGTCTGTGTTCTATGAAGGTCAAGGTCGTGTCTGGCTCTTATCACTGTGATCTTACGTCTAGCAGAGACCAGTACATGTAGGTGCTCAATAAATATTTGTACAGCGGATGAGTCAGCCAAGAAGAGAAAACCACACATTTAGAGGAGCCAGAGAAACCTCAAAGGAGAGGTGACATTTGAATACGGCTGAGCCTTGGGGGATGGAGAGGAGGTGGCCCCTGGAGAAGAATGGGGACAGTTTAAGGGAGAGTATTGAGGAATCGTTTGGGGATGAAGATAGGTAGTTGGTGTTTCCTAAGAGGAAGTGTGTATGGAAGATAAGGCTGAGTTGAAGCCTAGAGCCATAGTCTGAGGGTCTTTCATGCCCTACTCATAGGCTTGGATCTTCCCCTCTTTTAAGGAAAAAAAGGGAAAGGCATCAGTTAAGCTCCATGATTATAAGAATAAACATGATTTTTCCTGTATTACCAAGAGGGTTTTTTAATACTTAAATTTTGAATTCTGATAGACTATAGATTCCCAAAACTATGGTTTTGTGTTTTATTATCTTCTACATCTTTTCCCTCTATTTCCACTTTGTAGCTGTATTTGCCAGTTGCTGAAACACCTGTCTGTACATTTTTAAATTATGATAGAGCATCATTATCTCCATGAACACAGTGTCAACCATGGACTTAAATACTAAGCATGCCATACTCCTGTTTTTACAACTTGGTTAGCTGTCCAGTTTTTAAATATCTATGTTTTGGAGAACCTCAGTTTTTCATTTTTCATGCAGGTTTTCAGAGCTACCCAAACATTTCTGTAAAATGCCATTTTTTCATAGATGCAGCGAAACCTTTTTTTAATTATCATTTAATTATTTTTAATTATTTAATTATTTTAAATTATCATATAATTATTATTTAATTATTTCCTTTGGAAACCAATGAGTTGTGCCTAAGACAACTCTCTCCATATTATTTTAACCCTGATGGAATGAGATTGGTGGGAGTTCTGCCCCTACAGAAATATCAAAGCCTCTAGTACACACTCACTTCTAGTTTTAAAGTTAACTTTCTTATTGGATTTCCTTTTATTTCCTGCTGGAGCAATGCAAGTAGAGCTCAGAGAGAGACAATGGATCGGCTGTATATCTTTTCAAATTTATGATTAAGAAGGTCACATATACATTTTTAAACACGCTCCTTTTTGATAATAAATGAAGAATAAAATTTTGAAATGTCATCAGTAGTAGACCCACTCATTTCTCTTTCTCTAGTGCTCCCCCTGCCCCCAGTCTGATTGCCTGGAGATGGTGAGAAAAGGCCCAACCGATCCAATCCTTTGCTCCTTCTTGTTTCTGTCTGCCAGGAAGAGTCTGACTACTGGAACACAAGTCCTGTAGCTAAAGTGTCCTAACCCAAAGATGCGTTCCTTTTCCGGAGGGCCCTTTTTTCCTCAGACCAATGGGAAGCAGAGAGAGAGAGAGAGAAGCAAGGGAGGGAAGCAGGGAGGGAGGAAGGGAAGAATTCCATTTGGGGCTGCATTTGTCTTCAGATTGTGGCCCAAATTGGGGAGATAAAATTCTCTTGTTGGTGGGGATTTCCTGGATCCACATTCGCTCTTCCTGCCTCACCACTCTGCTCTCTGCTTCCAGAGCTAGATGGACATGGACTTCATGCCCCCAGCTTCCAGTTGGGTTTAGCTCAAGAGAGCCGCTCTTTGGGGGTTGGGGGAGAGAGGAGGATGTAGTCAGGTGTTTATGCCTCTAGTTCCCTCCTTGGGAAGATCGGCTGGATCCCTTGAGAGAAGACTGCTGCTTCTGGGCAAGTGGTCTTCTCTTGTCTTCACAACTCTCTCCTTCAGGGTTCTGGTCACTGCTTCCTCTGCTTTCCCTCTGGACACATGGTGGCTAACAGCTCACCTATCACTGCAGTGGACCTTGCGTCCCCCTTCATCCCTCTTACTTTTGGCAGTAGTCCTTTTGCACATAAGCTCTCCCCAAATTATCCCCATTTGCGTGTGCCATCTGTCATTTTTCTGTGTAGTCCACACCTAGATTGAGGTAACCATGTGAAGGGGGTTACTATCATACTATCAAACCAGAACTGATGGATGAACTCCCCTAAAATAGTTCTAGGTCTAGGGGTACCTGGGTGGCTCAGTCATTAAGCATCTTCCTTCAGCTCAGGTCATGATCCCAGGGTTCTGGAATCAAGCCCCACTACGGGCTCCCTGCTTGGTGAGAAGCCTGCTTCTCCCTCTCCCGTTCCCCCTGCTTGTGTTCCCTATCTCACTGTGTCTTTCTCTGTCAAATAAATAAAATTTTTAATAAAAAAATACTTCTAGGTCTAGGATTATTCTTTCATATCATACCTCCTCTGATAGGGAGATCATTACCTCTTTTACACTGCCTATTTCGTGACCAGGAAGGCTCCATTGTAGAAACTTATTTCCTAAACGGTGCTGAATTTGACTTCTCTGAGAGTTCTGTTGTTTCTGTGCTGAGGTAGGAGTGATCAAGATTGAAATTGAAGCCAAGACCTATGGAAAATGGACCAAGAGACCTGGGACAATTTACCCCTAAGACGTTTAATGTGTCCGTCACCTTCCACATCACAGGAACAAAATAAATATATTTAGAATCAGAAATGTGGGGAAATCTCAGAGGAACCGTGTTGTTTTTTAGAAATATTTGAAGAATTGTTATATGCAAGAGATATTAGTCGTATTCTTGTATTTCTCATGATCTAAGAATAATCAGTTAAGATTTAAGAGAGATTTGAAATCCATATGAAGAATTTTCTAACCCTTCAGCTGCTAGGGAAGGTGTCAGAAATCTCTACCACTTGATACTCGGGGATTTCACAGTGGGTGTCCTGGAATGAGGTTGGACCAGTAAGGATAACGTAAAAACAAGAATAGCAGTTGCCATGTTTTGAATGTTCTCTGTGTGCCTGGGACTGTGCTCCATGTGTTTCACACTTGATCTGATTTAATCATCATGATCCTAGGGCACTGCTCCAATTGTTTCCCTCAGTACACAGAGAACAAGTTCAGAACTTGGAGAGGTTAAAGAATTTGCTGGGCTCATGCAGCCAGCAGAGATGGGATATGAACCCAGGCCTTCCTGGCCAAAACCATTGATTCTCACCTCCAGTGCATGACATCAGAATGACCTGGAGAACTAGGTGGCCACACACAGGGCTCACTTCTATCCTCCTTTTATGAACCGGTGCCTCTGTGTGCTTTTATCAGCTCTTGAAATGATTCTAATTTACACCAGAGTTTGGGAACCACTGCTTTAAGCTAGTATTACTATAAATACCATCTGGTTCTGAGGATATTTTACTCCCATGAGAATAATTAGGCATCCAGTTCAGCTTTCAGTTTTCTCCTTTGAGCTACAAGACTGACTGCCCCCTAGCCTTACCCTTCACCAAGGGTAAAGCCTTGGTGAAGCCTTACCAAGGAAAGCCTTACTAAGGAAAACCTTACGCTTCACCAGCCCCTACTTTAGTCTACCATTGTTTTGTGTGTTATTTTGTAATCTTAGTCCCTGGGAAACGTCATACGCCATTGTAAATCTCATTCAGAGCCCTAGGAACAGAAAGATCAATCTGACCTCTTCCCCCCTCCCCCTTTGGAAGGAGAGCAAGGGAAGCATCTGCAAGTCTCACTGATACCCCATTTTAAGCTCAAGTAAAGAACATACCTGTTGTTGGAAATGAGCCTGGATAAGTCTCCTATTTCTGAGTGAAGGAAAGCCATTAATGATTTCAGGAGATCTTGGGTTTACTCCACCTTGGCATTGGAGGACCCACCATGACTGTTTCTGGAGAATGAACCAGGTTTGGGCATTGGGGATGATGAGTGGGGAGGAAGAGCAATCTGGTCTTCCCAATCCTTTAATACAACTGAAACCATCTGACTGTGATTTTTTTCCCCTTGCACATGTCCCAAAGGAAGCTGGCCAAGAAGCAGAAGGAGACACAGAGTGGAGCCCAGAGGGAGATGGGGCCTGTGGCCTCAGCCGACAAACCCACCAAGCTCAGCACCAGCCGCAACGACGAAGGCTTCTCCTCTAGCTCTCAGGACGTTAATGGATTCAGTAAGTTGAGCCAACTAAGGGGAAGGGAATGCCCATGGTCCAGCTTGACCCTGGCACCTCTGCTGAGGACCCCTCACGGTGGTCAGATGCTATAGGGCATGGGCTCAGGATGCTTCCCTGGGATGTTCCAAAGATGAAGGTTCTCCCTGGCAGAGACTTGGGGCAGCCCATCTTGAGGGAAAAGAAGGATTTAAGACTGTCCCCCAAAGCAGATGGAAATGGGGACAGGCTATCTTAACTACTTGTTAACAAAACTAATAAGTTTTGGGTTTGTTTGTTTTTTTTTAAAAGAGGTCATAGTTATGCCCATAAGGAAAAAAACATGCCACACTGAATTGAGTGTCTTGCAGTTTTCAAAACAGTGTTTTGTATAAACTATGTAAGGCAGGTGCATCCTGGATTATAATGGTCTGCATTTTAAGTGCTTAGGAAACTGAGGCTCAGAGAAGCAAGTTCTTCAGTGTCCCAGGGCTGATGAGTAACATATCCAGACCTGCAAGCCAGGCCTCCCAAGCCTGGCCAGGTCCAAGCCAGAGCCAGTGTTCCAAGTGGTGTTCAGTCAAGAGCCCCTGAGCCCTCGTGCAGAGTGGATACAGGATCCCAAGCTGGTAGGAGTGGCTAAGATTTCAGGGCTAACCCTAGTCCAAAGAGAACCTCAGGACTGGCAACATTTAAAGCTACCTGGGTGGTCAGACTCAAGAGAGCTAATTTTTGTTCTCATCTTTCTTTAAGCCAGTCTTTTTCCCAGTTTTAATAGAAATGCTAGATCCCCCAGTCTCTGCTCCAGATTGGGGAATTCAGAAACTCTAAAGGAATATGTGTATAGACAAAGGTCCTCCACACACTGTGTCAGTGCGAATGGAAGCAACCGTAATTTGTAGAAAGGACATAGATATGATCAATTTGGGGTGGTGAGGGTCCATGAGAAAATGAAGAAAGAAAGGAAGCAAATATTTATTGGCCATCTTTGTTCTCCCCACACCCTGTAAGCTACTTTGTATGATTGGTCCCATTTTGTAGATTAAGGCATCCAGAGTTCCATGCATTTGGCTGACCTTCTCAGAGTGACTTAGCTAATTCCTGATGGATCCAGCTTCTGAGCGTAACTCAGACCGATGATTGCTAACCTCAGGTGCAACACACAACCCATCTGAGAAAGTTTTCAAAGAAATACGTGGGCTGTGTACCTTACCAACTACACCGAAATCTCCTGAGGGAAGAAGGGGAGGGAGGGGAGGGAGAAGGTGGGATGTGGATTTTGTAAAAGCCATTTAGACAGGTCCTTGACTGGTTAAGAACCCTGAACTTTGGGGGAAGCAAGAGCCGTTTTCAAATATTGACGTGCTGCCTTAGGAAATAAATTAGTTTTAAACCTATAAAAAGGCTGAAAAAAATAGCAAAATGAATACTCCTATACCTTGTACCTAGACTCACCAATTATTCACGTGCACCCTCTCTCCGTGTGTGTTTGTGTGTGTGTATATATATATCTATACCTATTTATTTATATATAATGTACTATATATATATATATATATATATGATTTTCTGAGCCATTTAGAAGTAGGTTGCAGACATCATGACACTCTATCTCCAGAGAATTCAGCATGTGCTTCCTAAGAACTGGGACAGCGCTTCAACATAACCACTATAAAATTATCTTACCCAAGAAATGTAACCTTATTTCAGGATCTAATATACCAGTCTACAGTCGAGTTTCCTCAGTGGTCCCCAAGTATTTGTTGTGGCTGTTGTGGTGGTGGTTGTTTTAGTCCAGGGTCCAGTCAGGGGGCTCACATTATATTTGGTCATCGTGTCTGTCTATCTACCTTCCACCTAGAACGGCCCTCCCTCCTTTATTTTTTATTTTAAAAAATGCTGACATCTTTTAAAAGTCTAGGCCACTGGTCCCATAGGATGTGGCACTATCCAAATTAATCTGATTTTGTTCATCGTGATCACACCCAGGTTAACATGTCGGCAACCGTGCAACCTAGGTGGCGCCATTTACCCCCCTTTGCATGGTTGCCGGAGACAAATCCTACCCCTTGCCCGTCGTTGGCCATGCTGAGTCTGTGCACTTCTTAAGACTGTGTGATGGCTTTAAAGACGAAATCTAACATCGCATACTGATTATTTCACGAGCAAATATTTAACTTCCGTTTTCCTCAGAGAGCAGAGCAGGTTTGTAGTCTGCCTACCCACGAAGCCAGTCCTTTTTCCTGCCTCAACACAGGAGAATCACAGGGATTCCTACCTTCCCTCGGAATTGGGAAAGGGGTAGAGTGCCATAGATGGCCAGGAGAGGCAGACAGGGGTTTGACAGGGAAATGGGCTTGGCGTGTCCCATCCGGAGCTCCCCGAGAGTCTCTGCCGGGATTAACCTGTCCCGGATTCTCCTGCTTTGGGCCCAAGGGCCGGGAAGTTTAATAGCAAGTCTAGCTGATAGGACATCCTGGCCAAGTGATACCCTTCACCCCAAACCTTTCCTAGATAGGCCAAATTCTTGTGCACGCGTTTTTCCATTTGTAGAAATGCCCTGGGAAGGCTGAATGTCAAAAATATTATAGTCAGAGATACATGCCCTCAAAATTATAGGTATTTGATCTTAAGCTTTCTGATCTCAAGGGGAAACCTGGGTAACACCAATTTCTTGGATTTCAAGGAGAAACATCACCACTGTTTTCCCCGTGGGCTAAAACTTAGACTCTTTAAGAAGAAAGCCCCCATGACCCAAGTAGATTAGCCAGCCAGAAGGGAAGAGAAAAGCTATCTAATAGACCTAATTAGACATCTTCAATGTAAAAAGAGACAGTATTTCCAAATGATTGATATGTGTGTGATTTATATACATGCACACACAGACATATCCATATGTATACCGGCAAACACATATATACACAGACATACATGTGTATACATTTTAATGGTACTGCTTTTAGAAAGATAGGGGGAAAAAATTTCAACTGGCATTATACTCAATTATTAAGAAATTTTGCATTTGTTTGCATCACTGAATATTTTAGGACTCTATCTATACATCTGGTGTCCTCAGGCTATAGCCACAAACACGCTCTGGGGATTCTTTTTAATGCTCTGGAATGCATCAGGTACCTTTTAAAATGCCCTGTGGAACTGCTGGGATGAGATTTGAGGGGAAAAAAAATGTAAGTAATGCTTACACTGGAGATGTAGAAATTGCTTCTGAAATCACCCTGATGTATGTAAAATTGAATCTATTTTTGCGGCATTAGGGAAGTGACTGCCTGGCTTCTGCATCAGCTTTAGGAGGCCCTGAGATGATTTGCAAATGTTGAGGAAGCACTGAGAAAGGCAGAGCCCAAGAATACACGTCACATCAGAAAAGATTACAGAAGAATGTGCCCTGAGCAATTATTTCATTATCGAACAGGTGGACTCTTGCCTAATTTAAACTCCCCATCTCCCTACATACCTTGATATTCTGGGGCTTTCTATCCCAAATGACTGCTAAGCTGTGCAGCAGCCATTCAGGCAAGCATCTGGATTTTATATGGGAACAATGACCTCAGGGCTGCGAGGGTGACAGGGTTCTGTCAGAGCTGGGCCTGGCTTTGGAGGCCTGCAGCATTCTTGAGAAAGGAGTACACACCACATTTGAAGGACAAACAATGTGTATTGTCTTCGGTTTGAAGAAATGCTGGCTTTTATTAAGTAATCTCATTTTGATCCTATTGCCCTGTGTACCTGATTGTTTTTTTTTTTTTTTTCCCTGAGATCTTTCACTCACTGGGATAATTTTCCGGGTCTTTCTTCTGATGCTGTCTTTTTATATCCGTGCTTACATCTTCTTTTTTATCTCTTTTGTTCATAGTGTCATCTTGTCCGTGTTCATTTTCAGTCCAAATCAAAGTGCTTCCAAACAAATCCCTGTTGAATTTCTATGATAGTGATGCTGGCGGGCCAGCTCTGAGGACCCAGAGGGGATCCGGCAGGACGAGCCAAGGCGGGGGGTCCCTGGCTGTGCAAAGGTTAGAAATCAAACACGAGTCAGCAGGAGGTGAAAGCAGGGTTTATCGAAGGTATAGAGCGAGTGAAGGCACAGAGTGTCTGGGAGACTCAGAAAGGAAAGGAGGGAGTCTTATCCTTATTGTGGCCTGGGGGAGTTGCCGAGGATGGTGGTCTCTAGTACATGTCAGTCAGGCCTCCAGGAACCGGTTAAAACAAAGGCAAGAGCCAAACTGGAGAGCATCCTTGGAGCGGGGGTGTCCTGGCCTCAAGATGTCTAATGCCAGGGGTCTGGAATAGGCATGTGGTGGCTTTGTGCAGTCATTCTTACCTTGTCCTTTCTTAGATGTCACCTATTCAAGGAAATCACTAACCCCTTGTCCCTTACAAGCAGGACATACATAGTTTGCCTTTGGAGGCACATATAAAGTAGTGCCTTGCATATAACAAGTGTTTCTACTAAGTTTTTCATAATTTACAAAGGTTCTTTTGCAAAATGCTGGAGCCAAAGATCTTTATTCGTGCATCATAAGATAGCTTATAGGTTTTTGTATTACCCCCATTCTACAGACAAGGAAACCGAGGTTCAGAGAGACTCCATGCCCCAATCACATAGGCATTTGCAGAGTCATGTTAAGGATCCGTTTCTCTTGACATCAGTTTGATTCTATCCTTCTAGGTCTGCAGAGAATGTGGGAACCTAGCCAGTAAAAGTACCTACAGTAAAACAGTAATAAGAGAAATAAATAATCAAGATCAGGAACACATAAATGAAGATAAGATTAAGATCAAGTTGGATTAAAATGTAATTGTATTATATTAAAAAGTAATCTAAATATGCAGGCTGGTAACTTTCAAATTCTAATTTGGCTCTGAGCTTTCTAGTAGCAAAAGCCTAAAGGAAGGTAACTTTCATTGGTACCCAGTATATACTAGACCATATGCCTTTTATAAATCCCACTCTTCAGTCTCCTAGGAACCCTATAAATTAGATATTATTCCCACTCCATAAATGAGGGAACTGAGTTTCAGAGAGCTGAAGTAAATAAGTCCACATCTCGCCCACAAAGAGTGGGGATGGGATTAGAAGCCAAATAGGGTTATCTGACTGCGGAACCAGTGTTCCTTGTCCTGGACTATGATTGGTAGCGACTGACAACTAGGAGAAACGGGGAGCACCATTCTTCTCCCCATGACCAGCCAGCTCACAGATCCCTGTACAGCGGTATGTTTATTATCAAATCCATGTTACAGTTGAGACTGGTGCTCTGAGATACTGAAAAATCTTCTTCAAGTCACACAATGAATCCATAGTGAGGCATCTTTGTCTTCCTTCTAACATTTAGCTTTCTGCCCACCACAAGGCGCAGTGAAGGAGGGAAAGGAGATTAAGGGGAATTGCTCTGCCAGCTGGAAGGACAGTGCCTCCTCTTGGTTCCTCTGTCCCCTGGAGAGCCCACAGGAAGGCAGCTGCCCCCAGGGGGATGCTCTAACAGGCAGGATCTGTGGGAATCATCCCATTGGGAGCTTTCTAGGAGGTGGGACTATAGACCAGATGTCCCCGTTCTCAGGCATTTCTGATCTGGACCACGCCCTAGATAGATACATAGGGTGAAGAGTAAGGGATGGCCTCGGGCACAGAGAGGTTGCAGCTCATGCCGGGAACAGGTGCTCCAACAACAAAGATTTTTGCAGAGCCCAACAGGGGCTGCAATAGCAGCCTACCAAAGAGCCACAGGACTCTTCCCCTGACTTTGTATCTCCAGTGCAACCAAAAATATACCTGGTAGCCTCAGAGCTTGCTGAGTTCTCAGGGATGTTTGCTGATGATGAAACGGGTGATCCTGAAACCTGATGGTCCTCCACAACCTTCAGCCCACAGACCTCCTAAAAGGATGTCCTTGCGAGTATACTGGGGAATGTCCAAGCTTGATACCCTGCAGAATGGCTTGGCAGAGATGGGGCGGGCAGAAGGAAGCACCAGGCAGAATGTTAACCTGATTATTTTAGGAACATGTTACGTAACTAAAGTGATTCAAATATGGAACACAGATCATGACTTTAAAAATGTAATGGCTTAGGTTTCCTTTAACCCTTTAGGAAGAGTCCTTCATGCTGTCGAGGATGTTGAGCCAGCTGGAGAAATGGGTCTCTGGGAAAATTGGTCTGACTGTGACCCTCCCTTGGGGGACACTATGCCCTTGATGATGTGTGATGTTAAGGATTGCTAAAGATAACTTCACTCTGTTTGTCACCTACTGGGGCAGTCATTTTGCTAGATACTGAGTTATCTCTACTCGAAGCATTGCAACCAGGTAGGAATTTCTATCCTGGTGTCATAAGGAATCCTAAATTCAATAAAGTTGAATACATTTCCCGCTGTCCCATCTTTGTAGTACTCCAACCTGACTTTCCCTCTTTTTGCTTAAAACCCTTCAGTGGCCCCTTGTAGCCCCTGAGGGAAAGCCTAAGCCCTAGGCACAGACTCGTAGGCTCTCCATGGCTGCCGACCAGTGTGTACCCTGACCACTACCCAAACTCTCTGGTCTATCTGATACCCACTGAGTATTTGTTTGAACCAGGGAACCAGTGATGGAGCTGGAACTCAAATGAAGATCTAGCTTGGGACCCATATCTGGTTCTAATTCCTCTGGTAGTGAATTCTCTCTCCTTTTAAGCTGCGATCTGCTGTATGTAACTTCCATCTGTTTATTCATGTTTTTGCACCCAAGTATGTATCAGTCAGCCACCACATGCTGGCCCTTGTCTCCCCTCTGATCTCACATAAGGTAGTGAAGTCAGTCTTTCTCTTCCTGTAGTCCCAGCCTCCCACCCCATGTGTCGGACTGTGTGTGCCCTGCAGGTCCTGCTTGGATGAGCAGCCCACATCAGCCATCAGCCTCCTTCGGGATCCATTTCTGTTTTCCGGTTTGCCCAAAATCTCGTTTGGCACCTCTGTCTCCATTTGGTCCATGTCAATGGAGTGCATGGTCTCCAAGATGAATGTGATTCTCTGCATTAGGTTCAATTACTGCAAGTTTAGAGAGCTACCATCACCCTCACTCTGGATTCCAAATCTGAGTTCAGGATACACTACTCACAGTTGAGTGAACCTCCAATATCCATCACACATTTGCCTAATGCAGAGCTCATGGCTTCTAACTAAGGCTGCCTCATTAGCCCAAGTAAAGATGATCTTGGGGTGGTGGGGTGCGGGGGGATGCTAGACAAAGGACTTTCCTCTGTGCTGTATCTTCTCATTAGATTTGACCCTGTTATCCCAGCCTACTGAGGTATTTTTTATTTCTGGTGTCAGCCAGTGAGCCCACTTAATTCTCCCAGTTTGGAGCCTCAAAATACACCAATTATTAGATTATTATTATTCATAATACCAGCTATCATCTATTAAACATTAATTATGTGACTATTTCCAGCTGAGTGTTGTATATGCATTATCTTGTTGGGAAGATTAAGTAAGTGTTATGATTGTCCCTGATGATTTACAAGTGAGAAAACTGAGGTTTAAGCAGTAGGAACTTGCCTAAGGCTCATAGCTTGATGTAACAGAGCTGGAACTGAAACCAGGACCTGACATGCCTACAGCCAAGACCACACCACTAAATCACAGGTGTTACTCTTCCCATTTTATAGAGAAAGAAACTGAAGTCCCCAGATACTGAGTACTGAGTCACTGTGTGGTTCTCAGAGTGTGGTCCCCCCATGAGAAGCATCGGCATCATATGGGAATTCTTTGGAAGCAAGTTCTTGGGCCCCACCCCAGACCTACTGAACCCAAAGCTCTAGGGGTGGGGCCCAGCCATCACTGTTTTTAACAAGCTTTACAGGTGATGCTGATGCATGCTCGAGTTTGAGTCACTGACTCCAGGTAAAGCCTGGGACTGTCAGACTCCAAGGCCTTGTTCTTTATGTGCCAAGTTGTCTCTGATAATAGTAGAGTTACAGTCCACTGGGGGAGACAGGCTAACTCCCCATTTCTCAGGGTGGAGGCACCAAGAAGGCATTACCACTTGGAGGTGCTGGGCCTTAAGGTTGCTAAAACCCATTTATAACTGTGCTCCATTTATAGCCATTCTTTCTCAACAATCTCTGGAGCTTTCTCTCCTTTTGTCTGAATAGCAAACAACCTAAGAGAATGGAAGGAGTGGAAATTTACAAGGAAAAGCAGTCATGAGTCACACAGTGAAACCAAGAGCTCAACAGAACATCATGAAGAGAAATTAAAAAAAAAAATGCACGAAATTCTGTATGCAAGGACAATTATATTTTCTGGTTGCTCCCGGATTAAATTGAATCTAGGAGAGGAATTGAATGTTACAAGCTTGCCACCTCGTTTTATCGAATATTTTACAGGGATTATTGAATATTTTGTAATCATCCACTTGGCTGACAGATTAAAGAACACACTTATTTAATTCCTGGCAACTCAAAGTTGAATAGAATTATTTATTCCCTGGAAGTTCGAAATGGAAATTTAAGTGGCATTGAAAAAGTAGACAAACTGTCTATCACAAACACTGAGTTAAACTAACAAAAGTTTCAAAGAAGGATATTAGACTCAAAAAGGGACATAATAGACCATCAAAACTAAAAATTACCTTAGACACCATCTGATCCAACCCTCCCATATTAAAGATGAAAAATTGAGTCCCAGAGAGTTTCCTCAAGGTCACTCATTGAGCCACCAGCAAAAGAACCTGGGCTAGAACTGGGAGTTGTGACCGCTGTAGTCCATGTCCCACAGTCTCCTTTGGATGAATGAAGTATGGTCAATAATGGTTTGTCTTCTGTAGACATTTTCTGTAGACCCCCAATCTAATTTCTGCACAAATAGAATCTTCTCAAATTGAATTATGCTTTTCATCTCCTGGCTATGAGGACTGAGGCGTTGCTTTAAATATTCATTGAATACCAACTGTATGCCAACTGGTGCAGGGGTTGTAAAGATAAATAAGGCACGGTGTCTGCCTTCAAGGATGTTATTGTCCTCCAAGAGGAGACTTGTAAGTGGATTAATTTCAATAAATATGATAAGTGATAGAGAAAAGATGTACATAGTGCCCTAGGAACACTCATCATAGGCTCAATAAGTGTTTGATTTTGCCTTAGACAATATGATGTGAGAGAATGGATTTTGACTTGGGAGAGGTGGAAGAGGAAGATTGAGCCTGGTGAAAGGGACAAAGGCTTGGAAAAGGATCATGGTGAGCTCAGAAAAGGGGAGTTAGAGTACAGGGTGTTCTGTGTTGAGACCATATGGCCAGAGACATGGCTGGAACCTGCCTGAGAAGAGTCTTAAATTTGTAGCCTACTTTAATTCACTTTACAGGAAGG
Organism: Nasua narica; assembly: GCA_028533885.1. Lineage (NCBI taxonomy): Eukaryota > Metazoa > Chordata > Mammalia > Carnivora > Procyonidae > Nasua > Nasua narica. Next base: position 105,853,961 of record CM052811.1, on the reverse strand, counting down.
GCAACTTTTTTGGAAATTAGAGTGATCCCAGTGTTAGGAGCCTCTGGATGTTGTTGAAACCTAGCCTAATATTCTCTTTGATTTGTATAGATTCAGCTTTCCATTGTAGATAAGTAGCAACAGCATTTTATCAGCTATAGACCTTTAATTTCATTGTGAGCTAGCCCAGCCGTTCCTTCTCAAAGAGATCTCAGTAAAGCTACAAAGCTAAAATTGCTTTTGGCAATTTATGCAAGTCCACTACATCTTGAGAAGAAAAGAGATTGTTCTCTATATCTCATAGGTAGTCCTGAATTACAACAGGGCACTTAGAAAGTGCTTGTTACAGTAATCAGGGATAAAGAAGTGAAGTTGGAAATGTAAATATATAGTTGCTAGGTAGCAGAATAAACCAAGCTTAGAGACCAGGTTTTTTGTTTTGTTTTCCCTCAGCTCAGTGCTACAGCCTTGATGAGTTGAAAGCATAAATAATACTTCTCCTAGCTAACATTTTATGTGTACTTACTGGACAAAGCACTTTACATGCCTCATTTCATATTCTTTAACAACTCTATGGTGCACTTTAGGGAAACTGAGCCTCCCAGAATTTAACTGACTTGCTCAAAGGCACCCAGCTACCAAGAGGTCGAATCTGGGTTTGAACCTGGGTTTATATGATTGACCTATCAGCACCCCATCTTTATTGAAACATTTTCTTTGCTTGACTTCTCTTTTTCTGGAATTCCTCCTTCCTCCCCAGACATTTCTTCTCCTTCTTTGTTATCCGTTCTTCCTCTTTTTCCCAACTTCTAACCATTGAAGCATCCCAGAGCTTATTCCAGAATCTTCTCTTTTCTACATACTCAGCCTAAGTGGGTGGTGATGACATTAAATGAGATCATGAGCACAGAAAGAGGCCAGATTTGGAGCAGAGGAGGGGGAGTTACATATAGAAGGGTTAGGTTGGAGGTGCTGTTGAGTCACTGAAGGAATGTCAAGTAGGCAGCTGAATCTGTGGGCCTGAAGCTCAGCAGAGGAGTGCAGCCTAGAGATAGAGATATTTGCTACATTGTGTACACAAGGTGATTAAAGACTTTACCATGAATAAGGAAACTGAGGCCCATTGAGATGAAACACATTGCCTTGAGTCACTTAGCAAGTTAGTAGAAGAGCCAGAAGTTGAACCAGGACTTATATATTAGGAGTGCCCATAGAAAAGCAGTCACAACTGAGGGCAACACAGAGGACTAAAAAAGGGACTACGTGAATGTGATCCAAATGCAGAAACTTCTGGTCATCTACCTAGACTCTGAGATGGAACTCAGAGTGTGTGAAGAAGTTAATGGATTAGGTGGACTTAGCCTGGATTATGATAGAGTCTCAATATTCAAAGTAGAATTTTCTGATTCAAATTAGAAATTCATTGTATGTAAGTCAAGCAGAGAAAGTCCATTATCATATGGTTTCAATTACGTGTGGGGTATAAGGAAAAACATGGAGGACATTGGGAGAAGGAAAGGAAGGGTGAATTGGGGGAAATCAGAGGGGGAGATGAAACATGAGAGACTGTGGACTCTGAGAAACAAACTGATGGTTTTGGTGGGGAGATGGTGGGGGGTTGGGTGAGCCTGGTGGTGGGTATTGAGGAGTGCACATATTGCATGGAGCACTGGGTGTAGTGCATGAACGATAAATCTGGAAACACTGAAAAAATAAAATAAATTTAAAAAAAGAAATTAAAAGAACCTGCAGTCTGATACATGTTAGTGGGTTGGGAGTGGATCTATATATCTTGGAAAGTCAATGAAGAAGTAGTTGTAGGGTTGGATCCACCCACGGTTCAAGGAGCCCACCTAAAATTTTTGCCACAGAGATGGGCAGCAGGTATGAGGTATAGACAGGAAGTAGAGGTTTGGAAAGGGAACATGTTTAAGAAGTAGCATTATGCTAAGTGAAATAAGTCAAAGAGAGAAATACAATTATATCGTTTCACTTATTTGTGGAACATAAGGAATAGCATGGGGAACATTAGAAGGAAGGGAAAAATGAAGGGGGGGGAATCAGACGGGGGGACAAACCACGAGAGACTGTGGACTCTAGAAATCAAACTGAGGGGTTTTTTTGGGGAGGATGGGTGAGCCTGGTGATGGGTATTAAGGAGGGCACAGATTGCATGGAGCACTAGGTGTTATATGCAAACAATGAATCATGGAGCACTACATCAAAGACTAATGATGTACTGTATGGTGACTAAGATAGCATAATAAAAAAATTATTTTTAAAAAAAAAGTAGCATTTGAGGAAGTGGAAGAAAAGATCAGAGGGCCAAGGACAGGCAAAATCTGTCTGTCCCCATCATTACCATCCTCACCGTTCTCTGTATGGTGTTCTACGTATTTCTGGAGGAGGGTGTCATGAAGTTTAGTTACTCAGGCTGACTTTCAGTGAGACACTCCTGACTCAAATGAGAGAACTACCCACGCCACATCGAATATATCCCTCACCCATACCTACATCTAGAGTGTACAGATTTCAAGTGAGGAAATCCCCCATTTTTTCTTTTTGACAAGAAAAAGGCAGTTCTTACCTTAAAAAGCCCAGCAGGAAGGCAGACAACAGTGATCTGGCATGATTCTTTTGGTAGAGATATGTGTGGGAAGCTGCAAAGAGAGTGGTGTCTGGTGAAGGGAAACCATCCTGGCCCATTAGCCGTGTGCTTCGTCTTTTTTTAAGTGATTTACTTTTCACCTCACCAACCATGCAAGTTGACTTCCTAATTATGTGAAGCCTGGAAATGAAAATAAGGTTTCAGTTCCTTAGCACCAAAGCAAGTGGAGATGCATTTGATGTAACATTAAGGATACATTGAGCAAAGATACAGTGCAGACTCATCTTGATGTGTTCCTTTCCCTTACCCTCAACAACCAGTTCTACACCACGTTTTCATTATTCTAAGTCTTCCATAGAGCTAGAACCCATCGACACCCACTCCTTCCATCTTTGTCTGAGTTACCACCATCTCTTACTGCAATAAGATCCACAGTCCCTAAATAATCATCAGATTCATCCTTGTCATTCTCTAGTCCATGTTCTTCTTAACAACTGAGCAGATGCAAATTGGAACATGCTTCTTCATCCTTCTCTGGCTTAAAACAATTCTACAGCTTCTGATTATTCTTAAGCTACAAACCAAAGTTCTCATCCTTACCTTACATATAGGTCTTGCCCTGTCCACCTCTCCCAATCTCTCACATATCTCTGCCTCCTTCTCTGTGAGCTCCAGTCATATTACCTTCTTCTCTCTGTGGTTCACCTTTTCTGTACTCCTTCTACCACAGGGCCTTTGTCCATGCGATTGCTCTGTCTTGTGTGGGGTGTACAAACTACAGCCCATAGGCCACATGCAGCCCACTCTCTGTTTTGGTAAATAAAATTTTATTGGAACATATCTACGCTTATTTGTTTACAAACTGTCTATGTATAGATGCCTTTGTGCTATATCAGTAGAGTTTAATGATGGATGCAGAGACCATCTAGTCCACAAAGCCTAAATTATTTACTCTCTAGACCTTAACAGAAATATTGTCCAAACTCTTCATCTGCCTGTACCCGTACCCTTTTCCTAACTGACTCCTTTAGATCTCAGCTTACAGATTTCTTCCATTCCTAACCCTTTTCTCCCCAGAGCAGATTGGATGCCTTTGTTAGGTGCTTCATAGAATCTTATTCCCCTTTTCTTTTTCTTTTTTTCCCCAAATATGTTTATTTTATTTTTTCAGTGTTACAAGCTCTTCTCAGTGCTGACTTCATCTTCCAAATGTGTTTGTTTAAGGTCCAACCCTTCTGACAGGTAGCAGGTTCCAAGAGGGGAGGACCATTTATGTTTTGCATATAACTGTATTCCTAGCACATAGCATGGTATGTGACACAGAACTGATACTGAAAAATGTTTATTTAGTTGAATGGATACATGGATGGGTGTATAGACAGACAGGACTCAGACAAAGCAATCCTATATACTAAGTCAGAATAAAAAGGAATATTTAGAAAGCTTGGTACAGCTGACACTATACACTACTGTCTTGTTTCCTGCATTCAGAATTGAGTATATGCAGACAAAGGAATCAAAGAATTTTTTTTGCCAATCAGCTGATATCCAGATCTTAGCATGTCTCCAACCCTCTGCCACCAATCCCTAGTCTGCCAACACCAAAGGAATTTTACAAGTCCCTTTTCATGGTTCCTACAAAAGTGGGAGCTGCTACTCAAAATATCCTCAAGTGGTCAACTGTTGGCTGGTCTGGGAATGTGATACAATCATTCCTCCAATCATAGGAGAAAGAAAGAAAACCGGTTGATAGTCTTCAGACCACACACACATATGGGCAAAACTCAGATGGACTGCTTTCTGTTCTGCCAGCAGAAGAAGCAAAAAAAAATGTAGTAAATACAGGAAGCAGATGTAGCAACAGATTGTGGTTCTCCACTGGCTGGATAGCCTCACAAGTAGCCATGGGAACATCAGTTGCCTGGGAAGGTTCTGGGAGACAATGGGCACCTATTATGTGGATCCAATTTCTATGGTCATGAAGAGGTGACTTCTTTATACCCCTTGTTCTGGGAGCTGAGCTTTTTCTTTAGTTATTGAAATTCACTTTCTAGATGAAAAGAAGAGGTTTGGACCATGTTGGTTTACTAGATGAGAAGAAACCAAAGTGAGTCGATAGAATATCAGTGGGAAATGGAACTAGGCTTCTCAGGCTGTATCAAGATAATCAAGGAAAACATGGAGGAGTTGAATTTTGAAGGATGCATGGTATGAGTTTGTCAAGACAAAGGGAGAAATGTGTCATTGTTCTTTGGTTTGTTATAACGTGCCATGTCAACATTTAATGGCTTAAATATCAACAGTCATTGTGTTTTGCTCACAATTCTGTGGGCCAGGAGTTTGGGCAAGACATGGTAGGGATATCTTGTGTCTATGAAAATGAGGAGACAGCTGGAATGACTTTAATGGCTGGAAAAGACTGGGACAGTTATCTGAAGTCCATGTGACTGGGGCCTCAGTTCTTCCTCACGTGGCATCTGCTAGGGATAGAAGGCCCAAATAGCTCTTTTATTTGCACATCTGACCCCTGGGATGAAATGACTAGAACATCTGGGGCTAGCTGGCATCGCTGTCTCCCTGTGCATCTAACTTAGGTTCCCTTCTAGCATGGCAGACTTAGGGCAGTCAGACTTCTTGCATGATGGTTGGTGTCCTCCAGAATGAGTTTTCCAAGAAAGCCAAGGAGGAATGCCAGTCTCTTAAAAACTAGGCATCATTTCTGATGGCCAGAACTGGATAACATCCCTTTTGTGGCTTATCATTATTAAAACCAGTGACCAGCCAGCCTGAGTGGAGAAACAGACTCCACCTCTCAATCAGGGAGATGGCATATGCCTATAGGAAGGGCAGGAATCACTGGTGGTCATCTCAGAAATAAACCACCTCACTGTTCTAAAAGAAGGGAGTACATGTACAAGGGCACAGAGGTGTGAGAAAACCTACTTGGTTAATATAATCAAGAATAATAGGAATATTTTCTAGATCTCCAGTTTCTACCTTGGTTAGATTGGTAACTCTTCCATTACTAGCGCATAGTCTAGCAGCATCTCTGAAGATTTTCAAAATCTAAAAAGAGCTTTTGCTTTCTTGTGTAGTTCCTTGTAAGTGTAAATGTATTCCCTAAAATACAGTGTCTAAAACACATCAGTAGTGTTAACTTCTCCATAGGGCCTGAGAGAAAATGTGAAGAGCAGGGATAGAACTTAGGGTCTTTGTTCAAGGTGCTGATTGTCCTTGAAGTCAAGCCAGCCCTGACCCTTTTCTGAGGAAGTCCCTTCTTTGGACTTGTAATTAGGAGTGTTCTGAACTTTTGCAGTGTTAGTTCCATGAGGTTAAGTGGTGGGAGACTTAACTTGGAAAGGTAATCAAGGACTGTGTCTTAAACGGTCTTGAAAACCTGCAAGTTGGAAATTTATTATGTTCTCAGCAAGGAGCTAACACAGATCATAAGAAGTGGAGGGGCGGGGTTGAGTCTAATTTCAGAAAGATCATCCTAGCAACGATGAGGAGAATGTTATTGGAGTGGTAGTTACTACGGCCAGTAAAAAGTAAGTATTGTATCTGCATGTATCAGATTCAAGGAAAGTGATAGCACAAAATAGTGGTGCCTGTGGAAATTTTATTTTACATACACATCCACAACCACACTCGCATACACACATACCTGATTACAGCATTAATAGTCACTACAACCCAACTAGTGTAACCAACTCTTTGTAATGAAGCAGGTGATAAGAGAATGGATACTCTATGACATTCCATTCCTGGGACTGTTGTTAAATCCAGAAGTATTGTTTGGAAGGAACTCCTCCTTGCTCCATATTTTCTTGATCAGTCAATATTTTGATGGTTTGATGCCCTGAAATACATGAACATGTTTGGTTTTTAAAATGAGTATCCTTATTCAGTTAATATCTCATTGGGTCAGTTCAGTTTTTCCAAGGTGAAAACCCCTTTCATCTTCAGGGTCTTTGATGTAGGTAGGATGAAATTCCCTCAGATCTACAGATGAGACAGAGGCTCAGAAAGTAAGAGTCATTCCAAACCAGCAGAGTCACTTCTGCTGCTGCTACAGTGAAGACCTATGTGGTCCTCCACTGATCTTCAGCCAGCTATGCTCTAGCAAATGCATGCACTTGCAAATTGTCCCTGGGCTCTCTCATCAATAACCCTTCTTATTTTGTCCCATCACTCTCCTTTCAAATTTATCATCAGCAGAGGGTTGCCTAATAATTCAATATCATTATTATGCTTTACTTATAAAATAGCTACTTGCCTAGCCTGCTCTGCAATTTAAAAATGCAAATTTCATCATGCCACTGCTCAGCTAAGGCCTGCCTTCCTTTGTTCCCAGGATGAAGCTAAAATACATCTCATGGGCTATAAGGTTCAGAATGATCTTATTCCTGTCTGTATCTTTGGGCTCATTTTTTGGCCACTGTCTGGATTTCTCACTGTAATCCAATTATATTGATTTTCTTTCTATGCTTTGAAAACACTAAGTATTTTCTAATATCGTGACTTTCACAATTCTGTTCCCTCTTCCCAGAATATTCTTACTGTCATTCATTGTTTGACCCCCTATTTATCCTTCAGATCTGTGATGAACTGTCAACTTTTGAGGGCTTCCCAATCACCTGTCTAAACAGTGACCTTTTTTTTTATTCTACTAGCACCGTGTTTAATCCTTCTCAGTATGTATCACAAGTATCACGTACGCAAATTTTTATTCATTGAGGAGTTCTTTGGTTCAAGTCTGCCTTCTTCACTAGTCTATAAGCTCCCAAGTGCAGAGACTGCTCCTGTTTTTGTCTACCACTGTACCCCTGCAGACTAGTATAGTACTTGGCATATAATATATGCTTGATCAGTATTTATTGAATGAATCACTGTGTCAGTTTTGTGATCAAGATGGATCACAATGATTCACTTTTAACTATTGTGTATTTGACCAATAGTTCTTGTGTGTTGCTGGAAAAACAAGAACCTTTCAGTATGGAGATGACTAAGATTACTCAGGTTTTAATCCCATGGTGGGGATGGGGAAACAAGAGGGGAGACCACTGCACTAGTCTGAGAAAGATACATGGGGTACACTTTACAACTCCATTTCTTGGAAGCTCTAATCTTGGTATCTTTGTCTTAATAATTAATTTAAGAGAACTCATAACCAAATACTGGCTTCCTTGGACTCCATCATTCAGCGAAGGCCTGGGAAACAGAAGGAGCACTCCTCAGAACTACTGTGTGGCCACTGCTGCCCCTCCTCTCATGACCTTCTCTTTCTCTTCCAGAGAGCTTTGTGCTTCTAATATTTTTCTTTCCCCACCCCAGTCACTCCTTACCCTTCTCCAACTTTACTTCCTTATGGATCATCCCAAGGTCTGGGAAAATCAGGAAATGATGTTCCTACTAGATGAGCCCAAGATGCCTGATGTGTTCAGGGAAAAGCAAGGAAACCAAGGCCCTGTTCCAGCTCAAGGGTCTAGAGAACAAAGTTTTAATGATGAAAAGTCTGCACTGTTCTTTATTGTATAGGATTTGAAAATCCAAATAAGTGGAGCCCAAGGAAAGCATGGACATCTTTGAATCTAAATCCTTCCAGAAAGCACCATTGTAAATGGGATTAAACCAAGATGCTTCTAAAGGACAACACATACCCTTATACCTATGAGGACTGAGTCCCACTGCCATGCTAGCCTTCTGAAGCTTAGAGCAAACTTTATAACCTTCAGCTTCCTTGTCCATGATAAAACATATATCCATCTATAGAAATCTCTCCTGAAGTCACTGCTCCCAAGATCTCTCCTTGGTGCTGATTCTGACCTTAGCCTAGTAAGGTCTAATATTGAATCTTGCCTCTGCTTACCCAATACTAGGTTGTGCTATGACTCCAATCGGACTATACTAGACTATTCCAAGTTCTCATTTAGGCTACTCACCCATTCTATACCCATAGTGATTTCCCTGCCCCCCACCCCCAAATCTAGTACATCTATCCCATTCACACTTATTCACTGGGTCCCTGCTTGGCAAAGAGCCCAGTGTAGTCCTGTTAAGCATGTTAGCCGGTACCTAGCTTACAGAAGCTGGTCGATTCTGTCATTATTTTCTAAAAGCATAGTTGCTTTTTTGACTGACCCTAGACATGGTGAGTGTTCAGTCACCATTCCAAGCCATTTATTTAGCATGAAAATTTATTAGTTAGGCCATTGTTTAGCAAATTCATCACATTGTACTTTTTACTTAGCAGAATCACTTAATTAGTGTTTTATTACTGGAATTGACTGTCAATTATGTGGCTAATTCATTTACTTAGGGAATGAATTTTTTATCTGGGTAAAGCAATTCAAAGTGCACTGTTAACTCTTTAATGATTAAAGATTGTTGTCAGTGGCAGTTCATGTTGTAAGGAAAATTAAACCATTTATTTTTCTTGAAGTATCAGATGGTAGGGAAATCTTTGGAAAAGTGTAGACAGGGTAGTTTAGAACCTTATAAGAATTAAAGAACCTCGTTAACCGAAAGGCTCAGAGCAGTTGGCAAAGCTGAGTAAAATTAGCTGGAGAGTTTTCACTGGATTACTTGAAATAAATTACTATGCTCTTGTTTATTTATTTGTTTGTTTGTTTGTTTATTGGTATCTTAATTTTACTTTATTTTTTTCAGTGTTCCAAGATTCATTGTTTATGCACCACACCCAGTACTCTATGCAATACATGCCCTCCTTAATACCCCCCCCACCAGGCTCACCCAACCCCTACTTCCCTCCCCTCCAAAACCCTCAGTTTGTTTCTCAGAGTCCACAGTCTCTCAATGCTTTGTCTCCCCCTCCTATTTCCCCCAATTCACCCTTCCTTTCCTTCTCCTAATGTCCTCCATTTTATTCCTATGTTCCACAAGTAAGTGAAACCATATGATAATTGACTTTCTTTGCTTAATTTATTTCACTGAGCATAATCTCCTCCAGTCCCGTCCATGTTGATACAAAAGTTGGGTATTCATCCTTTCTGTGGCTGCGTAATATTCCATTGTATATATGTATCATATTTTCTTTATCCATTCATCCGTGAAGGGTATCTTGGCTCTTGCTGCTATGAACATTGGGGTACATATGGCCCTTCTTTTCACTACATCTGTATCTTTGGGATAAATACCCAGTAGTGCAATTGCAGAGTCATAGGGTAGCTCTATTTTTAATTTTTTGAAGAATCTCCACACTGTTTTCCGAAGTAGCGGCACCAACTTATATTCCTATCAACAGTGTAAGAGGGTTCCCCTTTCTCCACATCCTCTCCAACACGTGTTGTTTCCTGTTCTGTTAATTTTGACCATTCTAACTGGTGTAAGGTGGTATCTCAGGGTTGTTTTGATTTGAATTTCCCTGATGGCTAATAATGATGAACATTTTTTCATGTGTCTTTTAGCTATTTGTTTTATACTATTATACATATATATTGCTATAATGTCTATAAGTCCCCTTTCATTTACATTATTTGGGGGGCTTTCACAAAGGCATTGTGGAGTGACCTTGGAGTTTATGGTTGGCAGCCTCTTGCCTCCTGTTATATATTCATGTAAAAATCCTTTCCTTTGAATGCAG
>CM052811.1:105814754-105843271 GCA_028533885.1 Nasua narica | reverse complement strand
GTTTGTTTCTCAGAGTCCACAGTCTCTCATGCTTTGTCTCCCCCTCTGATTTCCCCCCATTCACCCTTCCTTTCCTTCTCCTGATGTCCTCCATGTTTTTCCTTATGCTCCACACATAAGTGAAACCATATGATAATTGACTCTCTCTGCTTGACTTATTTCACTCCACATAATCTCTTCCCGTCCCATCCGTGTTGATACAAAAGTTGGGTATTCATCCTTTCTGATAGAGGCATAATATTCCCTTGTATGTATGGGCTATATCTTCTTTATCCGTTCATCTGTTGAAGGGCATCTTGGCTTCTTCCACAATTTGGCTATTGTGGCCATTGCAGCTATGAACATTGGGGTACATGTGGCCCTTCTTTTCACTACATCAGTAACTTTGGTGTAAACACCCAGCAGTGCAACTGCAGGGTCATAGGGTAGCTGTATATTTAATTTCTTGAGGAATCTCCACACTGTTTTCCAAAGTGGCTGCACCAACTTGCATTCCCACCAACAGTGGAAGAGGGTTCCCCTTTCTCCACATCCTCTCCAACATTTGTTGTTTACTGTCTTGTTGATGTTGGCCATTCTAACTGGTGTAAGGTGGTATCTCAGTGTGGTTTTGTTTTGCATATCCCTGATGGCTAATGATGAACATTTTTTCATGTGTCTGTTAGCCATTTGTATGTCTTCTTTGGAGAAGTGTTTACCCCAGTTCTTCTGATGCATTACTATAGACAGAAAAAGAAAAAAAGGAAAAAAAGAAAATGAACTACAGTGAAAACTTCTCATTGCAACTTTCAGGGGTCCTTAAAGTTTTACCATTCTGTTCAGAGGCTGCTTTTCTAAAACAGCGATTCTCTTGTGACCTGTACACCTTCATTACCATGAGAAGATTCCAATGGGATTCTTGAGAAGCTGCCTTGTGCAGCTGCTCTTCTTTACTGTCTTTCTATTAGGAATTGAGTCAAAATTTCCCTTCTAGCCGCAAGTCATTTTCCCATTCCCCTATCATACGGTTATAACAGTAGTTCCCAAACATGGCTGGCCCAAACTAAAGCTACTGAATTCTTAGGTCCGGGGTGTGAAGCTAAGGGATCTCTACTTCATATGCTCCTTAAGTGACCCTTGTACAGCACCAGGATTAGGAGCCACTGTATTAAACAAAATGGGTTGCCATTCCAGGGATCAACTTCTGTAATTCAGCAGCTGAGGGCTGCTAGGCCAAACTGTGATGTGCTTTACTAGTTCACAACACTGCTTGTGCATCACTTAGTTCACACATTTGGTACACAGTGCTTTGTTAGCTCTTATGAGAGAACTGTTGGTTATCTGTTCTTCCAGAGCAAAGGTTGGCAGCTCTGGTTGCTTGAAATTTTTTGTTTGGTAGGTTTTGAACAGTACTAAGCTATAGTACCTCATTAATTCATTAGGAGCAGAGAGGTTAGTGTTTGCCTTTCTTTTTTCTTGTAAAGGTTTATTTATTTTAGAGGGAAGAAGAGAGTGCACTTGCTCCCTCTGAGTTGGGGGCGGGTGGGGAGCAGAGAGAAAGAATCTCAAGCAGACTCCATGCTGAGTGAGGAGCCCAACATGGAGCTTGATCCCAGGATCCTGAGATCATGACCAAAGCTGAAATCAAGAATCAACTGCCCAACCGAATGATCCATTGAAGAGCCCCTGCTTTTCTTATGAGCAACCCTAGGACTGTTAATACATAAGTTGGATTTAACTTGAAATTCCCTTCGAGAGATCTTCTAATCCATTGCTACTCAAAGTACAGGTCCATGGACTAGCAGTATCACCTGGGACCTCATTACAAATGCAGACTCTCAGGCCATATTCCAGGCCCTCTGAATCAAAATCTGCGTTTTATACTATCTCCAGATAATGTGCATTAAAGTTCAAGAAGCAATGGTCCAATCCAACTCCCTGATTTTAAAGTTAAGATCCACAAAGCTGGGGCACCTGGATAGCTCAGTCACTTAAGCATCTGACTCTTGGTTTCAGCTCCGGTCATGATCTCAGGATCCTGGGATTGAGCCCCATGTTGGAGTCTGCCTGAGATTCTCTCCCTCTTTCTCTCCCTCCCCCTCTTTCCCTTCCCCTGCGTGCATGCATACTCTCTCTCTCTCTCTCTCTCTCTCTCTCTCAATGAATGAATGAATGAATGAATGAGTAAATTCTTTTTTTAAAAAAAAAAAAGATCCACAAAGGTGGAAGTAATTGTGCAAGACAATTTAGTGCCAAAACCAGGATGAAAATTCAGGTCTTGTAACGCCAGAACTGTGCTATTCCCATTCTGGTAGTGCTCTGTTGTCTTAGTGGTTTATTATATCCACAAACTGCTTAAGTATCCAGGGCATAGTTTGAAATGGAGAAAGCAGACTGCCATCCAGTACAATGGTAAACTCATTTCAAACAGCTGTTGCACATTTAAATTTCCTCTCCCAGACAAGTTTAGTCATTTCATTTTCTCTTTCTTACACATCAATGAAAGACAAAGTCACCTGTCAGCCTAAAGATTGTAAAACCTGTCAAAATCAAGTTTTTCTAGTTTAGCTAAGTATTACTCTGCAACTATTTTGCATACCTTTGTCTTATTACGATTTTGATGAATGAGAGGGAGAAAATAAGCCGTGTTTTCGGTGTCGGATGTTATTTAAGGTTTTTTTCCTCCCATCACACATCTTCCTATGAGGATGTGGGTCTTGGAGTGTAGTGATACATACACAACACAAAATGCTGGGCTGGCCATTTTTAGTATGAGCACAACCATGGAGACAAGGATCACCTCCAGGTCATGTCCAGCCCAAGCTGGAGTTATAGAGAAGCTGACAACCTTCAGTATTAGAGAAGCACATTGGATCTAGGTATAACTAAAATCACCCATGGCCTCTCTGGGGAAGAAATGCATTTGGGATAAATGTGGCTTCTTGCTCCCTGCACCCATCAAGGCTGATGGAACTGAGGCAGGAAATGAAGATCTTGCTACTCTCACCATAAACGTAAAAAGGCATGAGAGATGAACCTTGAAAACAGGCATCATGTCTATTAGCAAGATGGAGGATGGATTTTAGAGAGGCAGGTATACTTACTACAAATATTTACTGAGCAACCACTAGATCTTAGAGATACAGCAGGAAACAACAGAGGTATGGCACCTGCCTTCATGGAGCTTACAGTCTAGAGAAGGATACTAGACATTAAATAATTTCACTATTAATTATTCAACCTATTAATCACTATTAATTATTGTAATTCATGGAGCTGACATCTGTGTTCAGGAAGATGCATTATGATTTATGAAGGTGATATTGTTCGGATCTAACATCATATTCTCAGATGGGGAGAGGGGAAGACAGGGATGTTTTCCTTGATATCGTCAAGCATTCATAAAAGTTAGTAGTTTTTGGTTTTTGGTTTTAGTAAATACCCATCTGCTACTCATCACCTAAATTTTACTGTTAACATTTTTACTTTATCACCTATTTCCCATCAATCTCCCTCTTGATTTTTTGTTCATTGCAAAGGAAATTTCAGACATTAGTACACTTCCCTTTCCCCCAATACTGCACTGTGCATATCAATAATGCAGGCTCTGTGTAGTATTTTTTCTTTTGAGGTAAAATTTGCATACGAAGAAATACAAGCTAAGCTTTCGGTTCCATGAGTTCAACAATTCCATACACTTGTGCAGCCCAAACCCTGAATAATATAAATGCAGGGCAGGAAAACCTCTCATGCCCATTCCCAGTCAAACCCTGCCCCCACTCCACCCAACAGGTGACCACAGTTCTGATATTTTTTCCTACCATGATCAATTTGTCTATTCTAGAAGAGAAAGTGGCTTTTGAGCTGAGTTCTGAAGGATGAATAGGAGTCCACTTGGCCTTGGAAGGTTCAAGAGGGTTAACCATTCCAGGAGAATAATACATCATGTACAGGTTCTCAGGTGGATGAGAACTTGCGTGGCTGTGACCTGGCAAGCACATGGCAGAGGGACATAGATGAGGCAGGTGAGAGAGGCGGAAACTAGACCAGTTAGAGCCTTAAAGCCATACTGATGATCAGGAATGTAGCTGAAGGGAAGAAGGCAGCCCATAAATGGCTTTAGCAGAGAAGTGACGTGCTTAGCTTTGGACTTCTGAATAATTCTCATGCCTTGCCATAGAGAACAGAACATGGAGAAACAGGAGGGGATTCAGGGAGGTATGAAGACACAGTTTCAGATGTTATGGAGAAAGAGAGGGGTAATGCTACCGTATATACAATGTCCTGGCCATGCCCACCCCTCCTTTTGTGCTTATCTCTGATGTGTTCTAACAACTATAAATCACAATCTATGGTTTCCCCTTTTTGTCTTCATTTTTCAGCAATATCAGCCAGAAAGCTTTTATGGAAACTGTGGTTCAGAGAAGTTAGGTAACTTGCCCAAAGTCCCAAAACCAGTAAGGGACGGTGTCAGGGTTCTCACTCAGGTGTGTTTTGTCAAAGTCTATACTTTTCACTGCTTTGCTCTCTTCAGGGAATTATGGTAGTTTCTCAGCCTTTCTAATTGGAATCGTTCTTCCCTCATTATATCCGATTCCTCAACCACTGCAGAATTTTCAAGGTGGAAGACTGCCCCAGTTACTAGCAATCCCAACCAACTAAGGTGTACTTGGAGGATAAGTTCATCATCTATAGCCCAGAATTTCCTTTAAGCAATGGTTTTGGGATGGGGGCAGGTGTACCAATATGGCTCAACCAATACCCAGTTTTATTTATTTTTATCTATGCTGGTTGTCACTCCGCCAAACACAGAAGTGACCTGCAGGAGCCACTTGAATGTTCTCGTGCTTGCAGCTCAATCCCTGTGCATGTAACTTACGTCCTTCATCATACAACCTCAGTCTTTCCCTCTGCTCAAACTCCTCTCCAAAGCCGTCCCAACGTCACCCCTTTTCACGCTGGCAATATCAAACCTATGCTATTCACTCTCCTCTATTATTTCTACTTCAAGTAACTGACCAAACATGTTCTTCGAAGTTGTTTTGAATATTCTATTTACACTAACATGCTAGAAACATATGTGGAACTTCTTGGTGGTAATATTAAAGAGCTTCACAATAATATTGCTCTTTCTAACATTAAGTGACCTCATTTTCTTCTTACTTTTGTAAGCGCCATTCTCACCGGACAAGTAATACACTCCCCAGAAACCCATTCTTTCCCAGCCAGTTTTCCTACCATACTTTACCATCCATTTACAAAAGTGTTTAGATACATATCTCATTGTCTGTTTATGTGGTATTTTTCTGCTAGCCAAAGTTCAAGTAGTCCCTTCCTTTGAAACAAAACTCATCACAGGTCTGATCTTCTGACCCACAGAAGAGACTCTGAACAGAGGTCTCCCTTCCTAACTCTGGCCCACTGTGGACACTAAGTCCACAGACTAACAATTCACTTCTTCCTTCCCCTCTAGACCATATAGGTGAACCTTTCCACTGTATGATTTACAAAAAATGAACACAGTGAATCCAATCACTAGTCACTTAAACAGGTAAAGACTGGTGGCATGAGTCACAAGAGCAAGGCTGTCACGTGAATGACACATTCCAGCCTTGAGCAGTGCACCTCTTGAGCAGTGGGCCTCTGGACTGGGAGCATCAGGAAAGGTTTCACCGAGAGATCCTTCTTTTTTTTTATTAGTGTGATAGTCACCCAGGGTCCAGTAACCAGCCCTCAGCCCAGAGACGAGAGAGGAACTCAAAGGCTAGTGTTCTCTTATGTAAAGGATCCTTGTGCCCGCACTGCTTCTGCATTTTGTCTGGGGTAGTAGTCACGGGAATCTACATACGTGATAACATTGTACACAAGGAAACACTCGCGCACGCGCAAGTGCATGGAAAATGGGTAGAATCTGACTATACTTAGTGAATCCGCGTCAGTTTCCTAGCTGTGACAAGTGCTGTGGCTCTCCAAGACATTAACATTGGAGAAAACCACGGGAAAGGTATAAGGGGCTTCTCTGCATTATTTCTCACAACTGCATGTGAATCAACAATTATCTCGAAATAAAACCTCGCAATTAAAAAATGCCGGTGCTCTGGTGATGGGCCGATCCAGGACTTCCGGCCCCAGTCACATCCATCCGCGTCTTCAGATGGACTTCCTGGTTTTCCCAGGCATTTACTCACTCGCCGCTCCAGCATGCGATAAAAGTGCTTCACCAATTTCTAGCAATTGCCAAGTGGCTTATTTGTGCCTTTTGTTTTTTTCTTAATCATGTTTGGCAGAAGTTTGTCTGATTTATTGATGTTTTTGAAGGAAGGAGCCAGCTTTTGCTTTTCTTTAGCCTCTGTGTTTATCTTCCATTGTGTTCCATTAACATCTGTTCTTATATTTATTTACTTATTTTCTACTTTCAATGACTATGTCTCATCTCTCAAAGTGAAGTTCGTACTTTTCAGACCCACTCCTCCTTTTATCATGACGTGCTGCACTATTACCGTGGTTCCGAGTCCTCCCATTTTCTCTTTAATCAATCTAAATGTGTTTATTTTATGGCCTCTTTGATTGCTGTATTATTTTTAATTCTTGGGAGGCATATTTCTCCATGTACCACGTCTGCCGTCTCTCCCACACAGGGGTGAGCTTCCTCACATAGCTTGTCTTTCTTCATATTTTATCTTCCCACTCTGAGTTCATCATTAGTGGAAGCGGTTTGGTTCTGGGGGAATTCGTGTGTCTATGAAAATACCTCCATAGTGTGGTTTCTCGTTTGCTCGTCAGGATAGGAGGTTTTGAAATGTTGGTTTCTATGTTTGCAGTTTGATTACCACCCCAGTCGTCTTAACTGTGGACCCCAGACCCACACGGTGGAGGTCTAGGGTTTGCTTTGTTCTGTTTTGTTTTTACGTCTGTTTGAAAACTGTCCACTCACATTTAGATATGCACATCCATGCCTGAAATTAGATCCTTGACCTAAGATCAAGACTAAAATAATATGTGTCAACTATCTATGTATGAAAGACAAAGCAGTTGTTAACACTTTTATTTTTGGCGATGTATCAGTCACCCGCTCCTTTTTGTTGGTAAAATTTCAGATTTTAGCCAAGAATTTTTATATCAGACTTTTTTTTTTTTTTTTTACATACGTTCTCTTTAAGAATTCTTTTTTGCGGTTCATTCTTTTTTATTCATGTTTGTTTTGGTTTTTCTGCACCAATCTATGTTTAACTGGCTTTGGTGTTGAATGAATCAATTATCTTATAACATAATTTCTCCTTCAATATCACAGGGTTTTTACTCCCCGCCCCCCCACTTATTTCTCCACCTCCCCCAACCCTTGTAAAGAATCAGAGCAGGTATACTTTCTGAATCTTTGTGTAGCAGGGATTGTCTTCTGGAGCCTCACAAATGAAAAAAACAACCTATATCAGTACATACTTTGGGGGGGGGGGGTCACACCCTTTTTCCCTCAAAAACTTTCTTCTGTTTCTTTCTGGCATTTAAATTTGGGCAACAGAAAATAGAGTTAGCATAGTTTTTTTTTTCTCCTTTCTAGATAACCATTTTTTTCCAGCCTTGTTGTTTAACTAAGTGCTTCTTCATCCATAGTATTGAAGCAGAAGCATCAGGAGATTTGTTGTTTTTAAGTTGTACGCAGAGAACTTTTTACATTTGAAGATTGCAGTTTTTATTCTGCCAAAGAACTGTTTTTCCAAATAGCCTTTATTATTACTTCTGTGTCATTTATTCTGTTCTCTTCTCTAGTAACACCAGTTATCGGTCTTTCCTGTGCCTGTTTTCTGTTCTCTGAAAATGACTTCCTGGTGCCCGAACACATGAGCACACGTGAGCGGATAGGCATGTAGGACATGGAAGCCTCCTGGTTCTCGGTCCCCTGCAGGTTAAACCTCAGGTCCCTGCCTATTGCTTAGTCTTGTTACAGACTCCAGTGTCCACTTTAATAACGCTTATTGCAATGTGGTTTCCTTACAGTCTTCCCTTTCTTCACCCAGCGAGTTTTTTCCTAGTTGCTTCTTAAGCCACATTTTGAAAAATCTGTTCTCACGCGTCTTTCACTTCCTTTATTCTTGTGTTTTCTTGAATTTTGTTTCCAACAAAATGCACGCAATCTAAAATACATTTCTGTCTTCTGCTGTGTAGGCTGAGATACCAGTGATGGGGGGAAAAAGCAAGTTGGCTTAAACAACAAATCAGTGTGTTTGCTCACAGAACTGGAAGGCAAGAGTTAGAGCAGGCTCCAGGGTTGGTTGAATGAGATGCCCGAGAGTGTCATGAAGGACCCAAGTCATGACAGGCTCCCCGCTTTGCCGTGTCATGTTGGCATTGCCTAGGGCTTGGCTGTCCTCATGGGTGTAGGATTCCTTTAGCAGTTCTAAGCATCAAACCCACAAACGGTATAATGTCCAGTGGGCGAGAGGGCCCACTGGAATAACCCTAGAAGTAAGAGAAGCTCTCCTAGAAGTCCCTTAATAGAAGCCCCCTCCTATCTCACTAAAAATTTTTGAAAGATTGGCAGAGGTTAAGAGCATCTCCTTGACTTAAGGAAATAAAAATTTGCCCCTAGATCTAGGAATAAGGTCATCCACCTGAGTCATGTGGAAAATGTGTGGACACCTAAACTAATTTGAGGGCTCTGCCAGAAAGGAAGAAGGTGAGGGATGGTGGTTAGGGAAATAGTCAACACTAGCTACTCTTTCTCTTTTGAAAATTACATTTTTCTCAGCTTTCAGAGTGTCATTCTCCTTATTTTTAATATGGTAAATTGTTCTAAGACCATGTTGTTTTGTTTCTGTTTACTTACCTTTAAAAAAGGAGGAGGGATTTTTCCAGGACTGGCGTTTGCTGCGAACAAAACAGGCAGATTCTCATTGTTGTCCTCACTAACGACCCAGCTAGTGGGAACCCTTTTCCTGTGGCTTAAGCAGAGGGAGTAAGGGATGTTCAGAATTCCCATCCCTCTGCAGACTGTCTGATACCATCCCTCCATCTGATGTGACCGCTGTGGAGGAAGGAATTCATGTTCTCCCACAAAGAGGAGGATTGATCTCTTTATCAGAAGGAGCAAGTTAATCCAGAAGTCACCTTCCCCATGACTGCTCCTCTCCCAGTTTTTTTTTTCCCCAACACTAAATCTCCTTTCTGCAGTATAAAGGTCTTTATCCTCCTTCTTTTGTCTTTGCCACATCAGAGACCCCTGTGAATGTGATTGAGGTGAAGAAAGGGCTCAGAGATGCCGAGACCCTCATATTTGATTGCTTAGTCTTTGATTCTTCAAGCCCAGAAAAGGAAATTAGAAAAAGGTGAAACATTTCTTTTCCAGCCTTCAGGCCACTGTTACTTCAAGCAACTAAGTGTGTCAATGTCAGTTGCCAGGATATAATGTCCATTTCAGCCCAGCAAAATGTGGCACAATGGGTGACATTGTTCTTACTATTAGTTTTACAAGTTCAACCCTATGCATTTGGTTAGAGTTAAGAAAGAGAAGGTAGAAGAAAACATAGGAGAAAATATTTGTGGCCTTGAGTTAGGCAAAGATTTCTCGGACAAGATAAAAAAATAACAAACCATAAAAGAAGATAATTGATAAATTCGACCTGATCAAAATAAAACTTTTTCTTTCTTTTTTTTTTTTTAATTTAACTAATGACTTATTGATTGACCAAATACTTTATAGTACATAGTTATCACTGGTACATTATTAATAATCAATTATGAAAATAACAATGTCCCTTACATGTATACATCTTTTTTTAATTTTATTTTACTTTTTTCAGTGTTCCAAGATTCATTGTTTATGTACCACACCCAGTGCTCCATGCAATACGTGCCCTCCTTAACACCCACCACCCAGCTCACCCATCTCCCACTCCCTCTCCTCCAAAATCCTTAGTTTTTTTCTCAGAGTCTACAGTCTCTCATGGTTCATCTCCCCCTCTGATTTCCTCCAACTTACTTTTCCTTTCCTTCTCCTAATGTCCTCCATGTGATTCCTTATGTTCCATAAGTAAGTGAAGCCATATGGTCATTGACTTTCTCTGCTTGACTTATTTCACTCAGCATAATCTCCTCCAGTCTCGTCCATGTTGATACAAAAGTTGGGTATTCATCCTTTCTGATGGCTGAGTAATATTCCATTGTATATATGAACCGTATCTTCTTTATCCATTCGTCTGTTGAAGGGCATCTTGGCTCTTGCCACAGTTTGGCGATTGTGGCCATTGCTGCTATGAACATTGGGGTACATATGGCCCTTCTTTTCACTGCATCTGTTGGAGTAAATACCCAGTAGTACAATTGCAGGGTCATAGAGTAGCTCTATTTTTAATTTTTTGAGGAATCTCTACACTGTTTTCCAAAGTGGCTGCATCACCTTGCATTCCCACCAACAGTGTAAGAGGGTTCCCCTTTCTCCACCTCCTCTCCAAAACTTGTTTCTTGTCTTGTTAATTTTGGCCATTCTAACTGATATAAGGTGGTATCTCAATGTAGTTTTGATTTGAATTTCCCTGATGGCTAATGATGATGAACATTTTTTTCATGTGTCTGCTAGCCATTCATATGTCTTCTTTGGAGAATTGTCTGTTCACATCTTCTGCCCATTTTTTGACATGATTATCTGGTTTTTTTGGGTGTTGAGTTTGAGGAGTTCTTTATAGATCTTGGATATCAGCCCTTTGTCTGTAGTGTCATTTGTGAATTCGTTCTCCTATTCTGTGGGATGCCTCTTTGTTTTGTTGACTGTTTCCTTTGCTGTGCGGAAGCTTTTTATCTTGATGAAGTCCCAAAATTTCATTTTTACTTTTGTTTCCTTTGCCTTTGGAGACGTGTCTTTAAAGAAGTTGCTGTGGCCGATGTCAAAGAGGTTACTGCCTATGTTCTCCTCTAGGATTTTGATGAATTCCTGTCTCTTTTCAAAAGACACTATTAAGAAAATAAAAAGGCGAGCCTCAGACTGGGAGTAAGGATTTCCAAAACATATATATGATAAAGGGCTTGTATTGCAATTACAACTCAATAATAAGGTAACCCAATTTAATAAAACAAATGGGCAGAAGATTTGAACAGACACCTCACCCAAAGAAAGAAAACAAATGTCAAATAGGTACATAAAATACACATATTTAAATGACAGTGAGATCCTACTATACAACCACTAGAATGCCTAAAGTTAATAAAATTTACCTAAGATTAATAAAACCTTACCAAGCAAGTGTTGGTGAGGAAGTGTAGCAATCAGAACAAATTACTGCTATTTTCAACAACATGGACAAGCCTCAGAAGCCTCCTGCTAAGTGAAAAAACACAGCATACAAAACACTATATGCTGTATGATTGCATATACGTTTATATTCCAGAAAATGTACAACAGAAAACAGAGCAGTGGTTGCCAGGCGCCACGTCTAGAAGGGTTATGACTGTTTATAAGGTTCATATTTGAAGAGAAGGTTAGTTCATCTACCATTCCATCAAGTGAGAGCACATCCCTAGTGGATATGAGATGGGGGTGTGGATCTACTATGCCTCTGGGGTCACAAATCTATACACTTCTCCTAGTTGAAGTCCAAAATTTGGAAATAAAGAATACATTTTTCTTACAGTTTGGCTCCTGAACACAAGCCAACTACTTCATCTGATGCTTCACCAAAGAAATTGCAATCTCTTTCAACTCTAGAGGGAAAATTCCTCTATGTTGAATCAGGTGAAAGGTGATTTTATACAATTTCAGAGATTTTAAAGAAATCTTGACAAAATGAAGTCTTCATCTTTATGAACATAGGCAGTGTCATACTGACATGATTAATGGATATTCCTCCCAAATTCTGATTCTAGACTGGTTCACAGACTTAGATTTCAGTGCTATTACAAGTTCATTTTCTTGAGGCTTTACTGATATTTGGTAGGAATGGTGGGGATGAGGCATTGCCTGCTGGCCAGGTGCCACCTTGAGGCTTCTTTCAGTGGATCCCATTTCACAACCTTCTTAGATGATGATGATGGTCATCGCCATCTCTAATGCCAATTACAAATAAAGATCTTAGTAACTTATCTGACATCCCATAGCTAGAAGGTTGTGAGGTTCATATTTGAAGCCAGATTTTGTGTTCAGATTCCATGTTTTGACCCTGACACCTGCCATTGCCATGGCACCCACTGTGTTTGTGCTAATCATGTCTCCACTCTGAGCTGGTGAGCCAGCCTCATCCCCACCTCAAGGTTTCTCTCCAGGCTTAGTCTCTCCCCTCTCAGCAAGCAGTCTCCAGATAACTACCCACCCACTCTTCATGCTCTCCTGCCCTAATGGGAACATGATGGAGAGGAATTGCGAAAGATGAAATAAGAAATAGAGTCTATAGGAATTTGGTTGACTAGTGAAGAAATTCTGTCTAGACTCTGGAGGGTTCTGCTAAGATGAATGACTTGATCAAAGCTGTGTAAAAAGAACCATGAAGGCAGAAAGACCAGTGAGGAACCTGATGGAGTAGTCATGTCATGGGGACTCGAACTAGGGCAGTAGCAACAGGAATGGAATAAGATATTTAGATGGCCATGGAGTGTGTCATGAAGGAAAGAAGGAGAGAAGCCCTAAAGGACTCCCCAGACGTCCTCGCTGGTCTGAGATTCTCTCGTGCCAAATAGCAGAGATTGTGCAGCATCAAATAGCTAATGTTTCTTCATGGCTTGACAGAAGCCAGGCATTGTCCACACGCTTCTAGGCAAGCTCTCCTCATGTCTTCACACAGACCTTCCCTATGTTATAGATGAAGACCCTGAGCTCAGAAATTGTAGTCTCTTGGCCACGGTCATGCTCATCCCGCAGGATGTGGTCAGACTATTTTTGAAATAGGTGAATGTTTTAGTGAGCGTGAAACAAAAACTGGCATATTGCACCCACGATTTTATGTTTTATTATCATTCATAATGAAATAAAGTTTAAAAATGTAACAATGTTGATTTTTAAGAATCGTATAGATGTGCACGCTTCAGTACAGCAGCTATGGACCATGCATGGCTATTTAAACTTAAATGGAAATTAAGATAAAGTAAAAACTCAGTTCCTGAGTCACACAAGCTACATTTCAGTTGCTCAATAGCCATGGGGGCCTAGGGGCTACCATCTTGAACAGCACAAACATAGAATGCTTCCATCATCGTAAAACACCCTATTGGGCAGTGCTGTGCTAGAGCTGCCTTCCACTAGATCGGTGTCATTGAAGTTCACTGTAACTCTAAATTAGCTCTCTTTGGAACTTGACTTGGCTCTGGATAAGTCTATGTCCACCTGCACCATCCGCCAATCACCTGTTGGTGTTAAGCCCTGGAAATATGGCTAGTCTGAATTGAGTTGAGATGAGACTACACTAAAGTAAATGCAAAATACACATTGGATTTCAAAGCCCCAGCATGAGTGGTGTTAAATAGGGATGCCTGGGATGGCTTAGTTGGTTATGCCTTCAGCTCAGGTCATGATCCTGGAGTCCCAGGATTGAGTTCCGCATTGGGCTCCCTGCTCAGTGGGGAGTCTGCCTCTCCCTCTGACCTCTCCCCTCTCATGCTCTCTCTCTCAAATAAATAATTAAAATCTTTTTTAAAAAGATTATAAAATATATCATTAATAATTTTATAGTGACTCTCTGTCGAAATACTCTTTCGTGTATTGGACCAAACGTATTATTGAAATTACTTTCACTTATTCCTTTTACCTTACTTAATTGCTGTAAGAAAATTTTATTTGTATTTCCCTGATGCCAAGGGTTGTGGAGCATTTTTTCATGTGTCCATTGGCCATTTGTATGTCTTCTTTGGAGAAATGTCTGTTCGTGTCTTCATTTCATTTCTTGACTGGATCATTTGGTTTTTTGGGGTGTTGAGTTTGATAAGTTCTTTATAGATCTTGGATACTAGCCCTTTATCTGATATGTCATTTGCAAATATCTTCCCCCATCCTGTAGGCTGCCTTTAGTTTTATTGACCGTTTTCCTTTGCTGTGGAGAAGCTTTTTAGCTTCTTTGCTGTGGAGAAGTCCCGATAGTTCATTTTTGCTTTTGTTTCCCTTGCCATTGGAGACGTGTCTAGCAAGACATGGCTGCGGCCAAGGTCAGCTGAGGGTTACTGGAGGGGAGTTGGGTGGGGGGATGGGGTAATTGGGTAATGGGCATTAAGGAGGGCAGTTGATGGGATGAGTACTGGGTGTTATAGACAACTGATAAATTATTGAACACCACATCTGAAACTAATGATGTATTATATGCTGGCTAATTTAAGATTAAAAAAAGAAAATTTTAAATTGTTTACATGGCTTGCATTATATTTCCATGGACCTTTCTGCCCTATTGTGTGACTCAAGTGCTATTTCCCTTTTTCTTTCTCTAAGTCTATGCTGCCCAATACAGTAGCCATAAGCCACATGTGGATATTTAAGCTGAAATGAATTAAAATTAAACAGGATTTAAAATTCAGTTCCTAAGTCACGTCAGCCACATGTCACATGCTCAGGAGACACCTGGGGTTAGTGGCTATCATACTGCACAGCACAGATACGGACGGTTTCCATCATCATGGGAAGTCCTATCAGAGCTGATGTAGGTTGTAATGGTTATGGCAGAAACCACAGAGGTGGGGTGTGAGTGCCTAAAGCTTGAGAAACATTTCTGGGGTTCTCAGCTCCATAGCACATCACCCTCCCATCTCCTGGGCACCTGTCCCTCCCCACCTCTGTTAGACTTGTTTATGCACCTTATCTCTTCTTTCCTGCAAGGGCTATGGTGTGCTTATCTCCCTCTGAACATACTTTCCTACACCCTCCTGTATGTGTGCGGTATCTATACCAAGCATTGCACAATATAGGTACTCAGCAAATATTTGTTAACCAGTTGGAGTGGCAATTCCTAGAAGGTAATTGAAAATATGTGGCGGGAGCTGGAGGGAGATCAATAATGACTGGTAGCAGGGCGATTAAAAAAAATAGAAAGGTCAAGTCCAGAAGGGAAAGGACCTGCTAGAGGGACAGTGGTGACCTAGGATCTCATATGCATCACCCACAAGCCCCTTGCAGGCAGCCACAGGAGTTCCAGGGGAATTCATAGGCATTGGGCAACAGCCATAGATAAGGTGCAGTAGACACCCAAAATATGATTATGTAATAAATAAACATGCAAGACCCGTACATGGGAAGTTGAAATGGCATGAAAATTAAGGGTCTCGCGAGGAGAAAAATGAGCAGTGTTCTCTCCCTGGACCAGCTGGTTTGAGTTACATTTTATGAGCAGCATGTGAATTCTAGCGCCCTTGTTGAATTAGCAGCCGAATCGCACATTACTTTTAAGGCTCCCTCTCGAATAGGAACATCATAACGCTTTTTAATTGGGGCTGATAAAAACGTAGCATTACTTGTAGGTTCCTGAGAGAAGTGAGTTGTGAAATTGGGTTTTCATTAAACCTAATGATGGGAAATTAAGTATAGTGCGTCTGGTGAAATGGGGTGTGATAAAAGGCATCACTTCTGCATTATCGGAGGTTAATAAGGGAATAGGTGAGGTAAGATACATTGGGAAAGGGAGTCCAACCTAGTTGAATTAATAAACCTTGAAAGCCCTTTGGTTCTGAGTCTTCATAGCATCATTAGCACCAGCTTTGACATTATTAGAAATGTTACAGTGATACAAGTTGTTAAATTTCAAATGCATTTGTTTTCCATTCCAGTGTTGGTTTTGCTGACACCAAGTTTACAGTCTGTCTAGCAATGTGTTTAGGGAAAATATCCATATTGGTTTGGGGAACATTTGGCATCTCAAAAAATTTGCCAGGTGCCCATTCCCAAGATACCTGTCCCAGGCAATCCACACCCCAGGACCCTTGGGAGACCATAGGTCTCCAAAGACATCTGTCCCCATATGCATTGGTGGTTTAGATGGGAGACACTTGCAGGGCTTCGGGCACTGACTCCAGCTCCTGCTCTCCTGGGGATCGTGAAGGGCAGCATCTAGAGAAGCAAGCTCAAGTGCCCCTTCTCCATCCTCAAGCCCACCATAGCATCACAGGAGTGATGTTCTCTGGAAGAAAGGTTCATATCTACCACAGCTGGGATACCTGCAAAAAAATATTGTGTCCTTAAAGAGAGGAATTCTTTCTTTTTTATGTTAAAATACCATCCTTTTTTTTTTGTCCCAAATACTTTTTATTTTTTCAGTCCTACAAGATTAATTGTTCATGCACCACACCCAGTGCTCCATGCAATATGTGCCTTCCTCAGTACCCACCACCAGACTCGCCCAACCCCCCACCTTCCTCCCCTCCAAAACCCTCAGTTTGAAAGAGAGGAAATCTTAAAAGCCTTCAGCAGCTTCCCACTGGCTTGGAGATTCCCACCCATTTACTGCCTCCGTGACCTCCTCTCATCATCTCTTACAGCTTTGCCCCCTCGCATTTCCACCCGCCACCTTCCCTCCATCCCAGCCTCCTTGCTCTTCCCTCAATGTGCTTGGCTTGTCTGGCTTCTGTTCTCCTCCTTCACATGGTTCTTCTGGTCAGTCTGCAAACCAGACTATAAGGTCTGGAAGGTGAAATCTGTGTGCTGCATGTTGCCAGTGCCTACCACAGTCCCTGGCAAGTTGAGAGTGAGTTCTCAATAAATCTGACTCCTGATCGCACGGGTATGGTGGAGAGGGGTAGCCGTGCCCACATTTGCAAAGTTCTACATTTAAACAGTGCCCGTGAGGACATGCTGCCTGTTACCTACAATCCTGGGAGAAGTAAGCAGTATTTTTCTTCTGGGCGGTCCGGAAAGCTGTGCTAACATCTCACCTAGGCCTTTCTTCCTTGTACGTAAACCTAAACACTCTAGATCTTTCCATTGGCAGTCCTTTCCTTGCTTGGAACAGTTTTGCTCTTGCTGTCACAAAATTTCCCTTTTACATACAGAATCAATGTCTGGGGGATTATTGTGACATGAGCGACAGACAAGCAAAAGGAAACACGAATTTTGAAAAGACAAGTTGCAGAAAGTCAGGAAAATACGCTAAAGCCTCCCAGGGAGTAAACATGGCGTAGGCTCAATGGGGTACCTTGAGGGGTACCTTGCGGGACCTGAAAACGCTGGGTTGAGTCACACCAAATATGGCAGTTCTCGCCTCGTGCATGCCATACCAGGAGGGTCTGGGGTGTAGACTCTCTGGGAGGAGGTGGGGGAAACTAAGCCTAGATGGTTGTGAGAATGAAGAACTGGCCCTGAAAGACCAGCAGTGTATGCTTGCCAGGGAGTCAGTAGGGCAGTGATGTGGTTCTGGTCCAAGGGGAGCAGGGGGATTCACATCTCACCCCAGCAGGTTAGTTTCCAGGGTGGCCAAGCTAGCAGAGGGTAGTTAGGACAACTCAGTGGGTATGAAGATTATTATCAAGCGGAGTACAGATCTTCTATCAAGGAGAGATTTGAGAAAGGAGATGGGGCATAGGACGCACGCCTGGGAGAAGCAGCTGGTGGGACTGAAGGAAGAGGTTTTACCTGCCAGGCAGGTTCACCGACACTCCTGGATCCATAGCGTTAAGCGGTGGGGAAACCAGAAGAAGGCGATCACTGTTTCAGAGTGCAGAGCTGGAGAGAGCAGCTGAATGGGTCAGGGTTCCTGCTGTCGGTTGGGGGTCCCAGACTGGCTTCAGTTCCTCCCAAGGATGTAGGCAAATGGCCCAGGAGCAGACATGTATGTGGCTCTGATCTCCAAGACACCTGGGGCTCTTCTCACTTGCAGGCAGGCACCAGAGATGATTTCCAGGCATCCTCACCCCCTAAAGAGCTGTCTGGCTTCTCACTCATTCTGAGGTTCGCCATCATTAGCCAAGACCACTCTTGCCAAGGACCGAGACAGATGGAGGATGACAGCCAACCTGGAATTTTGTCTCTGCTCCACCGATATGCACCCTTGGAGTAGAAACAAACCAGGGGCTATTGTGTTCTTTGGTTAGTTTATCTTTTTGATTTTCTAAATCAACTGCCACAGCCACGCGAGGGAAGCAGTGTGTCTCTGTTCTTCCTGCAGCTTCCTGATCACCGGAGTCCTGAATTAGTTCCCCCCGCCCTGGAGGAGGCAGGGAGGACAAAGGATAAAACTGTCATAGATGATGTGTGTTTTGCCTCCTTCTCTTTGAAGCAGATGGCAGCCGTGGGGAGCTGTCCCAGCCGACCCTCACGATCCAGACTCACCCGTACCGGGCTTGCGACCCCGTGGAGATGAGCTATCCCCGGGACCAGCTCCAGCCCGCCATCCGCGTGGCTGACCTGCTACAGCACATCACCCAGATGAAGAGAGGCCAGGGCTACGGGTTCAAGGAGGAATATGAGGTAAGAAACCAACCAGGGTGCAGAGGTTTTACGGGTGCTAAATCCTTGCTGCTGAAGGTATGGTCCCCAGACCCCCAGCATCAGCATCACTTGGGGGCATGCTGGAGAGACCCCGTCTCAGTCCCTCCCCAGACCTACTGAATCAGTTTGCATTCATACCTTCCTGCAACAGGAAGACAGAATGGCTCAAACCCCATCCCACCTGTTTAAAAAAAAAAAAAAGCCAGTGATTTCTGGGAGACCTGCTTGCTCATCGTCACCTCTGGCCTCGTCATCTTGCTTCTGCTGTGTTCTCAACATCCATCCCGCACCCCCAGCAAGTCAGTATCACCTCTAGTGTCTGCTCTCTTCCCTCTCTATGTACCTTCTTCTCACCCCTGCTCATCCCTTTCCTCCCTCCCCAGAGCATCGCTAATGCAAAGGGCTTTGCGAGTAGTGCTTGCTACTGAGGCTTGGGGAATAAGAGAAGGTTTGCAGCAAAGTACAGGAAATGTTTGAATAGAGGTCTTACTGAGGTTCTGGTCTCCTGACACCACGTCTGTCCAGTCCCTCCCAAAAGTCCTTTGTGGTGTCCTCAAAATTCTCCTTTTTTCTTCTTCTTCATTCCAACAGCCTGGAAGAGAATTCCTACACTTCCCTCACTATTATGCAGAACAGTTCAGCTTTCTCTGTCTCCTTCCTTTTGTTTCAGACCTTGTCCATTAGGCCTCACCTTTTGCAAAGAATGAAAATAAAATAGGCGGGAAAACTCATTAAGATGTTTTCCTGAACTAAAGAGCACCTCATGCCCCTGGAGGAATTTTGCAAGCCTCCTCCTGAAGCCAGCTCTGAAAACAAGCGTTTCTTTCTTTGATTCTATTCTCCTTTTCCTCTCTCTCTCCCTCTCCTCCTTCCTTCCCAAAATATCTCTCGAGCATCTACTATATGCCAGGCTCTGAGTTATATGTACTAGTTTTTTGTGGGTGTTTTTTTTTCACATGCAGCATGTGCCCCAAATATGCTTGCTCGAGTTACACTGTGTGCAGTGGGAACACATTGACTCAGACTCTACACATTTGGAATTCTTGATAATGCAGGCTAAGTTTATCTCTCAGACTATATTCTGAGAAAGAGCTTACAAAGCAGTATTTCACAAGCTGGGTGAGGTCATGAAATCGTGCTCAACTGAGGGTCCAGACATCCAGATTCCAATATAGTAAACCGTGTGATATTAGCATATCATTTTGCTACCTGAGTTTTAAGATTCCTTATTAGTTGAATGGAGAGTTTGGATAAGGTGATTTCAAAGGGGCCTGTCTGGTTCTAAAACTTTATGAGCGTATAAAACACGGTGGCAGGGGGCATATTTGACACATTTATGAGAACAAAAACGTTTATGTCAATGGGAGTGAGTAATGACCAGTTCAAGAGAACGTACATTTAATTTCAAATATGGTCCAAGTAAAAGAGCATTTTTCATATGCTCAGTCTACAGATTTTGGAGGAAATTGGGATAATAGTTGAAGGAGATGGTCTCATCACCTTCCATCCTTGGGTCTTATTTCCTAGGGGTTTTGTTGAATAGTCCCAGCCCCTGAAAGTGTTACACACGTGCTTATGCACACCTGTATAGATCTGCCTGGTGAGTGAATGTCAGGAGACAGTGTGCTGTCGGCAAGGCACTTTTAGTGTCATGATGGTTCAGTAAGTCATCAGTCCTACTGTTCCATTTGTTTCAAGGTTTGCATAGCATTAAGAGAGACAGGTGACTTATCAGAAAGGGGAACAAATAGTCAAAGACCCAGAAACACTATTCTAGAACCTGTGGTCCAACATTTGAAAACAAAAATACAAATACATTTGACTCCTTTAGTGCATTTCTTTCCAGAATGATACCTTGTTTGCAAGTGTCCATTCCCTATGTGATGGCATCTGGGTTGATTTTTAAAATTTATTTTTGTGCCTTTTTGCATTTTCCAGACTTTCTACTACTTTTATAGGGAGAGAAAAACAGTGCATGCATGTTGTTCCATCATTTAGACCCCAACGGAAACATGGCTAACTAGACTAGCCTTGCATTCAATCTGTTCAAATTATATTAATCAGTTGACTGGGATGTTTAGCTTCTAGTTAACACATTTTCTGATGAACTGGAGTTTAATTGGGAAGCGTTATTTTATGTGAATCTTTCCACACTGTGCCTGTCCCCTTTCCTAGACTCCAGCTGTATATTGCTTTGATCCTCAAAGCTCCTGTGACGTCTGGACTCTACACAATGGGCATATGAGTGTCACAGGTCTGCTTGAAGACTGTGCTCTGAGGTAGACATAGTTTCCTGGGCCTCCAATCCTACTGTCAAGCCAACATGTTATGTGCTCTTTCTTGCTTGTCTCTCCTGCTCAGGTTTTGCTTGTTTGTTTTGTTTTGTTTTGTTTTTCTCCCATTCAAATGAGTCGGTTTGACAAGCTGGCCTCTCAGGGGCGCCTGGCTGGCTCAGTCCGTCAAGTGTCTGACCCTCGATTGTGGCTCAGGTCATGATCTCAGGGGTTGTGGGATCGAGCCCCACGTGGGGCTTTGCACTCATCGGGGAGTCTGCTTGAGATTCTCTGTCTCCTCTCGCTCATGCTCACTCGTGCACTCTCTCTCTCTAAAATAAATAAATAGATCTTTAAAAAAAAAAAAAGGGACCTCTCAGCTTTAGCAAAGCTGTGTCTTCTAAAATTAAGTTCACCTTTATAATCATTTATAAGTTTGTTCAAGAAGTATTTGCCGAGTATTTACTATTCCCAAGGAGTGTTCTTGATATTTGGGATACAGTAGTGAACAAAATGGACAAAGGTCCATTCCTTCATGAGCTTATGTTCTAGCAGGAGAAACAAGAAATAAATAATAGTCTTATTTTATTAAAATCCTCAGAGAAGAGATTCACTGCTCTTCACCCTAAACCTAAGCTGACGTCAGAGCAGATGAAATGTGTGTACCTTTTATACTTCTCTCCTTTAGTAATATTCTCTAGTTTTTCAACAAGAGGACCTAAAAATGTCTTACAAATGCATGCTGGTATAGAATGAAGGCTCCTTTCACCATTCTTGATGCCCACAAATAAGGGGGAATGGCTTGTGAATAATGTAACTATAAAACAAAAAAATTAAATTTGTGAATTCAGACAAAAAAAACAAGTTATTTTATAACAATTCCCTTAATGTGATATATTAATAATGTAGTATGTTACACAGTGAAACACACTATTTGCTGTGTTAGAAACTACCCCAAATCTTAGTGGCACAAAACAGCCAGTGTATTGTGCTCATTGATTCTGTAGGTCAGAAATTTGGACATGGCACAACAACAAGGAGCAGAGGGTCTGCCTCTGCTCCTTGGTGTCTGAAATCTGGACATGGATTTCAGCCCCAGGGCTGGGGCTGAAATCATCAGAGAGTGTCCTTTACTTTCTTTTCTATTGATTGCTGCAGGCTGTCTGCTGGATCTCAGTAAGGTTGTCAGCTGGGACACCTACACGTGGCCTCTTTGGGTGGCCTGGGCTTCTTCATAGCATGACAGCCTCAGGATGTTGGACTTCTTATGTGGTAGCTCATAGCTTCAAAGGTGAGCCTCTTAGCAAACAGAGTAGAAAGTACATCATCCCTTATGACCTAGACTTAGACATCATATAGGTTCACTACTACCTCATTGTATTGGTCACAAGCAAGTAATAACAGCCTCTATTCTAGAGAGAGAATTCTATTCTATTCTACTCCTTCTCTTGATGGGCAGAGAGGCAGTTGCAGGATTCTAAAAGAGAATGCAGAACAGGAGATGTTAGAAAATACAGTGTTTGGATGATACAGTCTCCCACAAGTACCAGGGAAAAAGAAAGAGTAGAGCAAAGAAGGGAGATGGTATATTCCAGGGACATAAATTAAGTGGGGCTCCAATATTAAATAGTGTAGAAAGGTTGTCCTTAATTAAAAGATAAGGTTTGAGCAGAGTCATGGTGGAAGAAATCTAGAGGAAGAACGTTCCAGATTAGGGGAGGACAAGGAGGCCAAAGGTAGAGTAATAGACATGAGTAGAGTAATAGAAGATGACATGGGAGAAATAAAGGGGGATCTGACCATGTAGTGCCATATAAGCTATTGTAAGGACTTCGGCTTTTACTCTGAATGAAGTGGAAAGCTACTGCAGAAATTCGAGAAGACAAATAACCATCTGACATTATTGTGAAATACCCCTCCTAGCTACTGTATTGAGAAGAGACACAGGAAGGCAAGAGTAAAATCAGGGAGACCAGTTATGAGGCTGTGGCAGTAGCCCAGGTGAGAGAGAAAGATGACACAACCAAGGTGTGGCAGTGGAGGTGGTGAGAAACGGTTGGATTCTGAATATATCGTATAGATAGAACCAACAGGATTTCCTACTACTTTGACATGGCATGTGAAGAAAGAGAGGAGTCGAGAGTGGCTCCGGGGCTATTATCTGAGCCACTGGAAGGATGGGGTTGTCACTAAGGGAGATGGGGAAGCCACAAAGAGAACAGACTGGAGCAACTGGGAGTTCAATTTTGAACTGAGTTTGAGATGTCTATTGGACTGACAGTGGAGATGGATAGTAGGTAGTTGGACATATGAGTCTGGAATTTGGGAAAGAAGCCTGAGTTGGGGAGACCACATCAGGACTTATGGTCCTATAGATGATATTAAAGCCATAAGACTGTTCCAAGTCAGGAAGCAAATGAGCACCGACAGAGATGATACCCAAGGACTGGGCTTTGTAGAATTTCAGCTCCATGTGTGAGTACTCTCCACAGACTGGACATTGTACTAGTCTCTAGGTACTGAGAAGAGGTAGAGCCCTGGCCTTCTGGGAGAATTTTGAGCCTATTCTTAGACACAGGCATATAAACCGATCACTTCAATATCTTGGCAAAACATCACAGTAGAGTGCTCTGGGAACCTTTGGGGGGTGGCATGCATCCAGCCTCGCCTGGGGATCGATGGCCATTGGCTTTCTAGAAGACTTAAAGCCTAACCGGAAGCTTGAGCAAGGAAGGGTGTTCTGAGCAGAGGGACTAGACCAGGCTAAGGAGCGGAGATGCGCGTGGCAGGCTGAGTGAAGAGAACCAGAAGCGGTGTGGAACACAAACGGTGTTTGAAGCACAAAGCTTCAACCCACAAAGGGGGTGGGGCCGGACCCGTCAGGAGGAGTGGGCTAGGGTAGGGAAGCAAAGGGACATCTGTCAGGCTAAGGAGTTTGAATTTTATTCCAGAGGTCATGCGGAACCAGAGAAGGGAGCAGCGTTTTTTTGAAGTTGAATTAGCGTTCTAGATGTAATTGTCTGGCATAGATCAGACAGAGCAGGGAGACCAGGGGCAGGTAGGCGGGTAGGCGGCTGGGACACTAATTGAAGGAAAAGATGGAATGGCTCAAACCAGGAGACTGGGCCCAGAGCCCAGACAAGCCCACATGCATTCTCTCATGTAGAGACATAAAATCAGCTCGTGCTCTTTGGTGTGTAAACTTGAGTCTCTCAATATATATATATTTTAAGTTCAATGACTTGAAGTCATGTAGGAATTGTTTTGAGTGAATAGTCAAAATGCCTGGATTCAAGTCCTGTCTCTTTCATTAAGTATCTGGGGGACCTTGGACAGGTCATTCTCCTTTCTGGGCCTCCATTTCCGTATCTATGCAATGAGGGAAAAGGGATTGGTCCAAGTGATCTAAAACATGGTTATGTCCCACACATTTTATTAGCCCGGGTAGGAACAAATTGTCCAGGCCAGCTGGATCTCCTTCTATTGATAGTCCTACTGGACCCCTTTCTGCGGCTACTGCCCCCATAGTTATATCTCAAGTCCTAGCAAGCATCATTGACCAAGGGCCCTCAGTTCCTAGGAACTTAGGGAGACCTAAGGCAAATTAACTACACCTCCCATACAAATATGAGGCCTGGAGATTTTCAGTCTCATCCACACATTAGAATTACATAGGGAAATTTTAAAAACACCAATGC
Source organism: Nasua narica (assembly GCA_028533885.1). Classification (NCBI taxonomy): domain Eukaryota; kingdom Metazoa; phylum Chordata; class Mammalia; order Carnivora; family Procyonidae; genus Nasua; species Nasua narica. The sequence goes on along the minus strand of CM052811.1, from coordinate 105,818,945 downwards.
CCAGGTTTTTCTTCACACCAATAAAATCAGAATTCCCGGAGGTGGGATCCAGAGATCTGTATTTTCTAAGCTTTCCTGGTAGCTATAATGTACTTTCAAGGTTAAGGGACACTGGTCTGAGGTGACCCATGGTGTCCCCAGTGGGTGCCCTTCCCATGCCCCCAGACCCATCACCTTACCTGCTCTACTTGCTGCTGGTCACATCTGATGCCAGGGGACATGTGATATCCCCTCCCAGAGGCGATGGAACCCAGCCACATTGAAGCTAAGAGGCTTCCGTCCCTGGTCTTGGACTGCAGAGTTTTCCTTCTTCCCTGTCCTGTTTCTCCCAACCCAGATCCTCCCACCTTCCCCAGTTAGAAAACAAAAAACCCTAGCCTGCCAACAAATGCTAGGAGATGTTGGCTGGAGAGGGGGGAGTGTCTGTGAGCCCAGTAAGCCCAGGCATCGTCACGGTCAGAGGAGTGGCAGGCTTGGAGAAGATGCAGAACAACAAAGAGGTGACTTTGTCTTGGAGAGAAGGGAAGCATTTTAATCCCAGTCCAGTCCAGCCAGTCTGTCATCGTAATGAATGATGAGCCCAGTAGGGCGACCAGAAGGTATCTGGTTATTACAGCCCCATTAAGACTATTTAAGGCAACAAGGAACAGCTGTGAGGAATAGGGCTGCAGCCTAATGAAGAGCAAACATTTGTTCATTCTCCAGCTCTGGACAGACATGCCGCACACATGGCTTCTGGGGCATGAAGCCAGTGTTGCCATGTTTCTCCTAGTCATCTGTGGGTGACGGTGGAAGGCAGCCGTGGCATGGGGTGTCGCCATGGAGATCGGTGCTTTGGCACACCCCAGTGTTCCCTTCTCTGCTCAGAGCCACCTGATCAGAGGCAGAGTAGACCTTCTGCTTCTCCCAAAACGTTTTCTCTCCCTAGTTGATAAAATTAGTCATAGAGCATCCCACTGGCAGGTGACTCCTAAGAGGTTCTGGTCCCCTTCCTCAATTTGCGAATGATGGTGATTCTAGGGAGGGGCCTGGGGAGTTAGCAGCAGGTGCCCCAGTAACGGAAGGGAAAACTATGGCTGTTCTCCAACTCTGGGAGCTCATGGTGACCAAAATAGGAAGGCCTGGACTCCACCTGCTCATATCACTCCACTCCCTGTGGCTTAAAATAAGGAGAAAATGGGCCATTTCCAGAGGGTGGCCCAAAGGCATCAGTAAACCACGTGGGTTTGGACTCGAAAGAATTTTTAGCAGGAAAAAGCTCGTGTAGGAGAGACTATTAACTCAGTGTTTTCTTTTAAGCTTATTTTTGTAACCCAACAATTCTCTTTGTAACCCAACAAACAGTATATTCTGCATGTGATATGGGAGCTCTCTGTAACCAAGTAAGTAATTTTCAGATGGTAACAGAGAAAAATCCCTTGACCAAGGGTTGAGACTTGGTTTTAGATCTGTTCCTGACATGCTGGGTGGTCGTGGCCAAGACTGTTCCTTCCCTGGGTCCCCACCTCACCTCCTGTGAAATATTTGACTGCATAGCACAGACACATATGCTTCTACTTCATGTGGCCAGAAACACTTACTGAGTGCCTACTGTATACCTTGCACTTTCTGGAGCCTCCGAGATAGTTAGAAAGCTCACCAAAGGAAATGAAGACCCTACTTTAAAAGAAGATCATGATCTTACTACACCTTGTACTTACATAACAAACCCAGTTAAAATGTTTTGTAGCACATGAGTAAGGCCAGCCCAGGATCAATGTGTGTGTGTGGGGGGGGGGGGGTTCATTTTTGCTTTTTGTCAGTTGTTACTTCCAAGATCAGTCAGAATCTTCATGAAAGATGAGACCCTGGGTTGAAGAAAAGTAGAAAGAGGCTGGGTGGAGGAAAAGCATGTGCTGCCAAAGGAACCAGGCGTGCAGGGGCTTGGAAACATGAAAGAGTTGAAATGTTGCAAATCAGTTCTTGGAAGAGAAACAAAGATGCCACCCATGAAAGAGAAAAATGAAACCAGCTGGGGAGATAAAGAGGAATTTTATACCCCTTGCCCTGTTTTCCTGGACAAAATTAACAAGGCAAGAGTCCTGGCTTGTAACAGCCCTCCCTTCACTCTGGCTGACTTCCTTTTAAGAAAGATCTATTAGCCCAGAGACAGCCACCCAGAAGCTCATACACAGAGACAGAGTGTTTAGAGGGTAAAGGTTTAGGCTGAAAATCAGTAGCCTAGAGTGGGATGCAGGGATCCACCAGATCATGGACTCAGAGCTGGGAGGAAAAGAGGTACCCTCGTGTGAGCTTCCCCAGGAGACAGCAGGCTTCATGAGAGCAGGGACAGAATCTTATTCCTCTCTCTTCAACCAACAATCTGCAAAATAGTATATAAATACTAAATATCAGCTTCATTGAACTGCAAGGTGCTGGCAAAAAGCTTTATGATTAAGAATAGTCCTAGCCAGGAAAAAAAAAAGGCAGTATTTCTTTTCTTTTATTTTAAGATTTTATTTATTTACTTGAGAGATAGGGAGTGAACAAGAAAGCACAAGCCAGGAGGAGAGGCAGAGGGAGAAGCAGACTGCCCTTCCCCCTTTTTACGGTTTTATTTATTTACTTGAGAGAGAGAAAAAGGCAGTATTTCTTAAAGAAAGACACCAATGTAGAAACTCTCACATCTCTGGGCTGTCTGTGGAGGGGCACCGACTATTTGCCTTAAAATTTAAGTTGACTCTTCCCCGGGAATCTGCTTTTCCCATTTACCTTACTTCTAAGACAGGGGTTCCCAAACTGTGACATGGGTCAGAATTGCCTGGAGAGTTAGGAAAGAACATTAAGACGCAGGCTCGTTGACACGAGACAGGGCACAGGAATTTAACCAAATTTCCTTAGAAATTTGAATGACTACCAAAATTTGAGAACCGTGGTCCTACGACAGCATGGTACTGGCACAAAAACAGACACATAGACCAGTGGAACAGAATAGAGAGCCCAGAGATGGACCCACAACTCTATGGTCAAATCATCTTTGACAAAACAGGCAAAAATATCCAGTGGAAAAAAAGACAGTCTCTTCGATAAATGGTGCTGGAAAAACTGGACAGCTCTATATAGAAGAATGAAACTTGACCATTCTCTTACACCATACACAAAGATAAACTCGAAATGGATAAAAGACCTCAACGTCAGGCAGGGATCTATCAAAACCCTACAATTTCTTCTTAAAAGAAACCTTGTAGTTTTTAATGGGGGGCTTTTTAAATGGTGCTCTGGGACTCTACACAGACACACACTCAGCTCTTCTGCCTTGATCAGAGCTCCTGTCACAGACAGATACTCCCATCGCACTGCCTTCTGATTTTCTTCTCGGCCTCCCCAGCAGAACTCATAAATTACCGTCTATTTAGTGACATGGTCGCAATAATATTTGCTCTCCTGATGCCACTCTGAGTACACGTCATTAGTTATCATCTCCTGCCTTCCCCATCCACATTTATAATCCCTAAGGCATGGGCTTTTCAGCACAAAAAGAGACACTGTTGCAAGCTTGGGCCCTACTGGGCCAGCAGGAACTCACACGCTCCTTAAGGTGAAAGAGCAAAAGGTGCTCATGTCTCAAGATACTTGTTTGTAATATATACAAAACTGTATCGTGCCTACCAAATAGATGATGCTCCCTCTGACGCACCACTCTTGCACTGTGCACAACCAGTGCAGCCATCCATGGCGGCCCTTCCCATCCACCAGCCAGCCACAGACTTCAGTAAATGTGGGTGTTTACTGAACTCATGGACGTCTGGGGAGACCAGACCTTGAGCCTCCAACAGCTCATGAAATCTCACTCTGACTACTAGGTCTTACCTGTTCCTAGGGGGAGTGGCTTGTCCCGCTTTGTCCAGGATGTCCCGGTTTTAAAATGAAAATCCGACGTCCCGAGAAGCCCTCTGGTCCAAGGCAAACCAGGATGGATGTTGCGAAGAGCTCCCATCTTTGGTCTTATGACAGTAAATTGTATGTTTGTGGGGAAAGGGAGGCAGAGAGTGAGTTCCAGAAGTAATCCACGGGTGTTTGCGAGCACATCCTTAGGCAAGACTGGGATAGAAGAGCCTCCAAACCCCTGTGCGTCAGGCACGGTGCGAAGAACCCACCACAGTTGCCTTGGGTAGTCACTAATCATCGCCAAACTCCACAGAGGGCGTTTGC
>CM052811.1:105786346-105808903 GCA_028533885.1 Nasua narica | reverse complement strand
GACTGTTTCCTTTGCTGTGCAGAAGCTTTTTATCTTGATGAAGTCCCAAAAGTTCATTTTCGCTTGTGTTTCCTTTGCCTTTAGAGACATGTCCTGAAAGAAGTTGCTGTGGCTAATGTCATAGAGGTTACTGCCTATGTTCTCCTCTAGGATTTTGATAGATCCCTGCCTGACATTGAGGTCTTTTATCCATTTCGAGTTTGGCTTTGGCAGTTTTAAAGCTTCCCCAGATGCTTCTAATGTACAGCCATAACAAAACCTTCCGCAAACTATAACCTAAGCCCTAGCACATAGTAGGTACTCAACAGATTTTTTTTCCCAAAAAAATAATTATGAAAATATTTAGAGTGTCCTATTCATGGCTTCATACCCCTTTGGGTTGGATATAACGGAATGGACACTTGGCTTTTATCACACAGGGTTTTGGGTAGAAAATCCACCCGCAGAGTGGGTTACCAATGAGACAGTCATGGCCGGCCATTGCCGAGAGCCAGGAATAGAAGGGTCTGGCAGGTTGTCTGAAGCAGCTGGAACTACTGGGCTGGGGCAGGAGGCGAGGCCCCAGGCCTGGAATCTGAGTTCTAAGAGTTACACGCAGAATCAAGAACCATTTGAGGTCTAGAGATGCCCTACACGTTGGCAAGGGAGATGCAGGGTGATGGTAATGAGAAGGAAGGGAGGAGGAAGAGGACGAAGAGAAAAAGGAGACACAGGCCCTCCATTTGTAAAGTAGCACTTTCCTCTCTCTCTCTCCATGGTTCTTTTGTCACACTCAGATTTCGGGCAGAGATTGATGCCCAGAGTCTAGCACCTGCTTCACTTCTCTCTGGGATGCTTAGGGGTGTGACACCCAGAGAACAAAATTCTGATCAATTAATAGCTGGGAAGACATTACCCTCGTGTGAAAGCCTGGGGGAAGGCGAACTTGGAGAACACAGCTTAGCCAGGCAGCCCAGCCAAGGACCTCCCACCGCATCTCCATCCCATCTAGAATGGCAAGGTAGCAGAATGAGCACTGATTCTACCTACCCAGCCACTGCAGAGTTGAGGATCACCATCACGCTTCTAGAAAAAAGGTCCCCAAAGTGCAGCCACAGGCTAAATCCCACCCAACACCTGTTTCCATGAATTACGTCTCATGAGAACATAGCCAGCTTTGTCTGTGACGGCCTTCACTCTGCAGCCACAGACCAGGGGCAGTCGCAGCACAGAGCTCTTGCCCTGCAAAGCCCATGCTGCCCACTCTCTGACCCATTACAGGTTTGCCAACATCTTCTCTAGAAAACCCACCCAGGCTGGCTTAACACACGGGAGACTGGAAGCAAGAGAGGGGGTACCGTGAATGAGCTGGGCTTTTCCTAGACAGTGGTCCTGCCTACCTGTCAGACACAGCCCAGGGATTGGTGGCATTTCTGACCATTCGGCTTACTGACTTGTTGAGCCTGAACCTTGTAAGGGATGGATGGGCAAAGGCAAGCCCAGGGTAATGAGATGAGAGGATGCTGCCCTGCAGACAGAGGGGTTAGACTGAAGGTATCGCAGATCCAGCCTCAGAAGTAGTGCAGGCCCCTCGAGCAGGGCACTCAGCCCACGCTGGCTGCTGGCTCCAGGGTGGAAATAGGAATCACAATGTGGCTGGGCCCTCCTGCATCCGCAGCTTCCCTACCGCTATTCCTGATCCCTCGAATGCCCAGCTTCCTTTTCCATGAGATAAGCAACTGCACCCTCCCTTGTGTTGCCACAGCACTTGGCTCCTAACTCTGTTAATCGTTTCCCATGGTTGTTGACTTGTGTGTCTCCTCTTAGATTGATGACTCCCAGCCCTTCCCCCAGCTGTGACCGTGACCTTCTATGTCCAACCTCCCACTCAGCAGCTCAGCTTGAACACCGACTACGTGGCTCCACTATCTCAAAAGTGGCTCCCACTGCTGCTCTTCTTACTGTGTGGAGTACGGCAAGAAGCACACGGCCTCAGCAAGTGCCAGGTGCCATTCTAAGCACTTGAGGTGCCCAAAAACACAACACGTAGTTCCTGCCTCCCTGGTCTCTCCCTCCCCGTGGACATCTTCTCCATCTCTGCAAATGCTGCGTCTCTCCACTCACTTCTTCAAGCCAACAGTCTAGGAGTCAGCCTTCATCCCTCCTTCCTTCATAGTCCACACCTACAGCAGATGTGTCCCCTGCTCGTGTCCCCTCTACACTCATGTTCCCATGAATGCTCACCCAGTGCCCGCCACCCGGAAGCACCTGTGGCTCACTGCCCAAGGACTTTCTTAGAGAATATGCACAGCTTACCCACAGAGCGTGGCAGAAGTGCCACGCGATTTCCTAAGCGTTGTCCTCAACCAGTGGTAGATGGGAATTGCTGGGTAAATGCCCCAGCGTGCGATGGGCCTATGAGATTAAACTCTAGATGTACACTGTGCCGACTTGCTGACTGAGGCACCTTGTACTGACTTCCTTCCCGTGATTGTATCATTTCCCCCACTCTCCCACCCCCCGCTCCTTAGGATTGCCTCCCAAAGAAGATGTCATATTCAAATCTTTGTTTCCAAGTCCGCTTCTGAGGGAACTAAAATCTACAATATCTAAGTGAACATCTTGAAAATAAATAACCACTTCTCACTACATCTACTGCCACCGCCCCAGTAGAGGGTCCAAGGTAGCCTCCTCTTTTACCTGGACCCTTGCAACAACTTCCTAACTGATCTCCCTGCTTCCTCCCCAGGTTTCCTAGAGCCTGTATCCCATATATGAGCCAGAAGGTACTTTGTAAAACATAAATCAGATCAGCTCACTGCACTGCTCAGAACCCTGCCGTGGCTTTCCATCTCACTTAGAATAATACCCAACCCATTACTAGTGACCATAATACCTTATATAGTCTAACTGTCCCAGCCCATCCAGATGCTCCCATCACTGCTCTCCCTGCCTCACCCGTGGATACGGTCATTTGGTTACCATTTCTGCAGCTGCTGTTCTCTCTGCCTGGAAAACACATCCTGCTTTTGGCACAACTGGCTTTTTCACGTGATGAAGGAGTCAGGTTAGCCATTCCCTTCTCAAAGAAGCGCTCCCAGACTGCATAATCTGAGGAAATTCCCATCTTCCATCACTGTCCCTTCTCCCTGCTTAATTTTCTTCATAGTACTTTCCGCAACCTGAAATTACATGTGTCTGCTCTTTCATTCGCGGCGTCGCCCAGTTGACTGGAAGCTCAAAGAGAACTTTGTTTCTCTGTATCCCAAGTACCTACAACAGCATCAAATACATATTAGGGACTCAATAAATACCTGGTGAATGAGCTAATGAGCAAATGACTCCCCTACTGGGCCCCATTTGGGCTCTTGACACACAGAAGGCATCAATGACATTTGAGTCAACGAATGAGTGGACAAGTCCACGATGGGGCCAAGTCTGCGTTCTCCCCAGGCCACGTTCAAGAACACGGAGCTCTTTGTACTGAGTGACCCATCCCAGTGGATCCGATTTCCACCCCTCTGGCTCATCTGCCCATGGAGAAGGCCCCTGTCTCAGGCCATTCTAACCACTCTGTCCTTCCTTTTCAGGCTTTACCAGAGGGGCAGACAGCTTCATGGGACACAGCCAAAGAGGATGAAAACCGCAATAAGAATCGATACGGAAACATCATATCCTGTAAGAGCCCTGAGGGTTTGGGGAGCAGCCAGCTCAGGGCCCAGAGGAGCCCAGGGCTACTCTGGTCACAGTAGGGGCAGGGTTTAAGGCCTCATGACTTCTGCCGGCCCCCACTGCCAGGGGGGCAGGTGGTGTAAGGTGAATGTCTTGGCCAGTGTATGTCCTGCACGGCAGAGGCCCACGTTGGCCAAGACGCTTGGTGGCCCCAAGCCTGCAGGAGGAAAGCATGTTTTGTGCAGAGGTCGGGAGGCGTGCAAGGTCACTGACTTTTGCTTGACAATGAGCTTTAATATTCCTGTGATCACCCCGGATACATGGTTTGACGAAGGCCGTCATGTGGAACGGTTAGAGTGGCGTCAGACTGCCTGGGGCCCTGGGCACGTTACCTGACTTCTCGAAGCTTCAGTTTCTTCCCTTTTGAAATGTTATGAATAAAGACAGAGTCATTTTAAAAAGGTACGTGAACCTTCGCACAGTGCTTGGCACCATGACTCTGAGCTGTAGAGTTAGTTTCTTGCGGTCCCTGAAGATCAGTACAGATAGATATAAAATTCCACCTTCTTTTAACCAGAAATCACTGAATACCCAGCTGGGGACATAGAATAAACAGGATTGGTGGGGGAATGAGCATGATCAGATGTCCACTTTGGAAAGATCACTAGGGTAGCTGACTGGGAGGGTGGATTCAATTGGGAGAGACTAGAAACAGAGAGACTGGTCGGGAGGCTACTGCAGTGGTCCGAGCAAGGGGCAGTGAAGCCTGAACAAGGACAGTGCCCACACACAACATTGTGTGTGACTGTGCATAATATTCAGTGCTAGACGGTGAGGCAGGGAGAGAGGAGTCGGTCACAAGGTATTATCCCTGCCAAATACTGGTATGTACAGCCTTCAAAGCTGCATAAATACAGAGAGGACGAAGTTACTTCATACAAAATGTTGAGCACATAGCCTGATTGCAACAAGAGTTGGCCACAGCCTTTGTCTGACATGGTGTATTCAACCTGGACCTTTTGACATCTCACCAGTTGGGTGCCTTGCATTTCTGGTCTCTACTCTCAGGATTACCCCGTCTATCCAAAAACAGAGGGGAAAAAAAGACCTTGAATAACAAATTATTTCTAGCATAGTTCAGTGTTTTGTTTAACTGTCTAGACATTGCCTAAGAAAAAACTTGGAGGAAGAAAGCATAAGATACAGGCAGCTTGCAAAGGAAGAAAGAGGCAGAAGTTTTAGCTTAGCTGTTTCCTGTGCTGATTTAGGAATGGGCTATGAATGGTAGAACTAATCAGAAAACATTTATAATTTGTCTCTTGGAAGATAGTAATGCAGGCAGCAAGATTCCTTGCAAGTGAAGTGTTGGAAAGAGATGCTCTAACAATCAGGAAGAGTGTTATTAAGACCCATGATGTGTGGGCCTCCGCTGAGCCAGGTCTTGTGCTGGACCCTCGGTCTCTGCTCCCACGGAGGTCCTGTGCTGGGCACAGGTAGCGGCTCACTCTGACCATCCTCTGCTCGAGCACCATGCATAACATGTCCTATAATTATGGGCTGTGAGACCTTAGGTGATCACACCAGACCTTAGTCATCTCTCTGTAAATTGGGTACAAGGAGGTCTTCCTCCTGGCGTGTTGTGCAGATAAGATAAAGACTAGAGCACAGTGAGGAGCCCCGGCCTCCCTGAGAGACAAGGGTATCCAGCCTGGGCCAGGCATCCCCGCAAAAGCCTATGGGGGCTAAGGATGAAAAGCCACACCAAGCTGTCTGTCTTCCAGACTTCCCTGATCGTATTTGGCACCCAGCACCTTTGCCTGAGCCATTGTCAGCTCTCACCTGGACTCCACCCAGCCTTTTTCCTACTGCTGCACATCTCATCAGACCCCCAACTGCCACTTATCTATCTCTGACACAAGCCGGAGGGACATCCTCAAAATGGGAATTGGATCATGTTGTTTTCCTATGGAAAACCCTTCGAACAGCTTTCCTGCATTTCTGAGCACTCCTTATCCAAAGGCCCTCAGCCACCTCTCCACTCCCATTTCATACCATGTCCTCTCCATCCTGGTTTCCTCAGTGAACCCACACTGATCTTCATTCAGTCCCTTGAGCTTTCTGTGCTCATTCACGCCACAGGGCCTTTGCACATTGCGTGTACTCGATCATAGTGCCCTTTCCGCCTCACTTTGCTCTACTGAGTTCTACTTACTCTTCAGATCCTCCTCGATCATTATCTCCTCAGGGAATTCTTCTGGCCCTTCGAATTTGGTCAAAACCCCATCATTCGCTCCTTGGGGGACAATGCATGTCTTCTCGTTAACCCTCCTCAGCATTGTGATTTGAGAGGCATTTGGAGGACTATCTGCTGACCGCCTATTTTCCTCACTGGAGTAGATGCTCTGGGATAGCAGGCAGATGACTGTACTTCCGTGTCCCCAAACCTGGCATATAGCTGGGGCTCAGTAAATAGGAACTTAATGTTGCAAAGCAGACTCTGTGCAAGACCCCGAAGGGCTTTAGCCGTGGACCGCTCCCTTCTGGCTTCTCAAATAAAATAGAGAATATTCAGGAAGCACGGAGGGAGGTAAGATGGAGCAGTATGACAGGGGGCACAATGATGTGCTAGTAGGAAGAAGCAACTGCGCCTGAGTGGGGGCAGAGAGACGGGACACAGGAAGGGGCAGAGAGAGAACCATCCCGTCCCCTGTGAGAGCTGCAGCTTGGAAGGCAGGCTTCCAAGTAGCAAGGAAAAACAAGGCAACTGAATTCCATCCCCGGGGGTGCAGAAGACGCTGGCAGCTCACGTCCCACCCACACCCCATGGCGTCCCCACCTGGTGTGCAGGAACACCAGCAGGCCGTCTGGCATCCTGGGCCAGGGCTAGGGTGCGCGAGCGAGGCACCCAGCGTGCAGCGTTCAAGGAGATGCCACCCTCGGCTGCGCGACCCTGAGAGCAAGCGCCTCACTGAGGGCTGTGCCCTGGGCGCCTCACTTGCTTCCCGCTCGGGCTGCCCTGTCTGCATCTCTTCACCTCAGGACCTGCTTCAAAGCTGGGGCAAGACACTCTGTGGAAAAAGCTGTCTCTCCCTGGTCAGTGAAATAGCCCAGCTCCTTCCCATCCCACTGAGGGTGTGTTCTTCACCTTTTCCAGAATTCCCACAGGGCCTGGGCTGCCCTTGGCCACCACAGGAATGAACTTGAAAGCCCCCCCATTGGAGACCACCTTCTCTGGGCTCCCCGCCCCCCTTCCTGCTGGTGCCCCTGCTCCTGCATAAAACACGTGCACTCGCATCTCCTTCTGGGGAAACCCAGAGGAGGCAGAGGGAATTCAAACACCTAGCGATACCACCTCGAGGGGCCCGAACAAACCTCTCATGGACAGGCCAGTAGTTCTCCAGGACAGCGCGGCTGGAATGGGTCTGCACTCCCTACAGAAGGAGACAGGATCGAGCAACCCGTGCATTCAAAACCCGGGAAGAGGTACGGAGGAACCGAGCAAAGAAAACCTAGAACTGAAACAAGAAAGGGAAGAGAGAGACAGCTCCCAGGAATGGAAAGTATTCCTGTCCTTGTATGTGTCCCTCCCAAAGGCGAAGTCTGCCGCGGCTTGATAAATAGAAATATTCTTGGCACAAGAAGAAAACCGGGTGTAATTAGCATCTTAAGGAACCCGGAGCTCTGGGAGGCTGGAGTGGAGGACAAAGGCCCAGGCCAGGAGGACAGAGAAGATTAAAGGGGAAGAGGAGGAGTGAGGGCACTGCCTGCAAATGAAACAATGAAGAAGAAACCTTGGTTAAATCAGCCCTTTCTTCCCAAGGAGGCGATTTAGAATTTGGTAGCAGAGACAGTGGGGTTTCCAGGGGTGGGATGACAAGACAAGGGAAGGAAGTGAATGGAGATCCAGAACAAAGAGTTCTTTGCTTCCAAGCAGCTCTGGGGCAGAGACTGGACAAGGGGAAATTCCAAGAATACCCCAGCGTTCCCATGTGTCTGTTCTTCTGGAGGGGGCATCCTGGGCTGGCAGGAAGAAGTTGCAACGAGGAGAGGAAGTGATGGCAGAGGCTGCAGATTTCATCAGCGCTGTCAGGGTCCCAGCGGGAAACACATGGGACCCTCAAGGAGGGGCGTGAGAAGAGAATTTAATCAAGTGATTTTTGTATGAAGGGGTGAGCTAGGTAGGTGTAGGGAGTTGACAAGGAATAGTACAGTCCTCGAGGCTAAATACTCCGAGGAGAAGCCACCAGGACCCCCAGAAAGAGAGACGACCTAACCGGAGGTGTGGCTTTCAGCGGCATCGCAGCGAGCCCACGGTGACCCCAGCAAACAGAGCGGAGGAAGTAAGCACGTTGGTCACATTCTCTCTTGCTCCAGTTCCTGCAGGTGCTTTCCATTGGCCGAACCCAACCCGAAGCCAGAGAACGAAGGACTCTGCAGACTTCACCCACCGGGCCCAGGTGTACCGGAATACGGGACATGGGCTTAGGCAGAGCCGGGTTCTAGTCTCAGTTCCGCCCTTGACCGGGCGCATGACCTTCAGCAAGGTCACTTCATCTCTCCGACCCTCGGTTTCTCCTCTCTCAGTGCACAGAAGGCAAATTAAGATGAATGACTACTGAACCCAAATCCGGAGTGGAGACTTTTAAACCCAGCTGAGACTTAGTCCAGCCTCTTTGAGCTCACAGGCGAGGAGTGATGGTCCAGGGGTGCGGAGTCCCCGGCCCGGGTCACACGGCGGGTCTATAGGACGGCCACTCCCAGAGCTCCTGGCTTGTGCTGCCAGGGTCCCACGTGACCCTGGCAAGGAATCCTCACGCATCAAGACACATCATGCTCTTGGGGGAGAACGTGCTCAGGGCTCCGACCTCGGAACAAATGGCCGACTGGGATGAGCTCTTCAAAGAGGCCCTTCTCACTTCCAGGGAGATGGAAAACAAACCCAGAGGTTTATCTCACGGTGGTTTCTCTGCTGACTCCTGGGAAGACGGCCCTGGGATGATAAAGCGGGAACCTTGTTCAGTGCTTCTGGCTCTCAGTCCGCCTTGTCCTTTGGGGTCTATGAGGGTGGGGTGGGGACCCCACAGATGGGTCCTGGTACAGAAGTCGTCAATGCCCTGGTTCATCGGAAGACTTGTTCTGGCCACTGGAGCCCTCTCTACCTGCGTACGGGACAAGCCAGAAGTGCCAAGAGATGAACCGTCCCCAGGAGCAGCCTTCAGCCATTGACTGGGAGAGTGGGTGTGGGAGCACCCTGGCTTCTCTCCCCATCTCCTCCCCCTTCCCGCTTCTGGGGATCACCTCCCATATGGGCTACTTGTGCTCAAATCCTGGTCTCAGATTCTGCTTCCAGAGAAACCTGAATGAGAAACCTTCCTTCCTTCCAGGAAGTTCCTTTAGAGGAGTGTGGGCTGGACAGCCTGCTTAGGATAAAGCAATAAATGCATCAGGTGGTCCTCTGTGCCTCTTAACTTCTCCCAGTGCTCTGCCCCTCTGTGCTTAACCCCTCTGCCACCACCCAAAGAAGCCTCCCAGCCTCAGCCGGCATGGAACGGGCAGCGCAAGGAGGTGCGGACGCTTTTGGGCTGTTCCCTCTTCTACCCCAGCCACCCTCTCTCTTGATACTGGTAATTCAATCAAGATCGAAGGTGCTGACCTTTAGCTTCAATGAGGTGCCAGGCGGTCTCGGTGGGACTGTCTGCCTCCTCCCTGTCCACTCATGCAAGATGATGGCATTAACATTTCCAAGCCTTCTAGGAAATGATATTTCAGCTCCACAGTTCATTGTAATGAGCCAAATCTCTTTTCTCTGAAAAATTGCACCTTTTCTTTACCCACCTGAGTGCCCAGAAGACAGGAAGAAAGCGCATCGCATATCTAAGTGATAGTCTCTCCCCAGCCCCACCTCTCTCAAGTGATTCTTTTCTTAAGTGGATTCCACTTGAGAAGGCCCATTTGTTGGGCCACTTTTGATGGGGGAGAAGGGGAGGAGAGGCTGTGGTTTGCTTGGAGAGTTAGAATGACACATAAGAGGAAATAGCCCTCTCCTCTGGGGTGGGGATGGGAACATGGTGGGATAGGCAGTGTTGGAGTCAGAACTGGCACAGAAAGGGGGTGGGGGCAGCAGATCTTGGGGTTTCAGGAGGAGTAGGGGTCCTACCACTCTGTGAGAAAGTTCTCGATCTTACACCTTTTCCTGAGTTGTTAAACTTCTTGGAACCTTGAGTTTCTCATCTATAAAATGGAGAGATCACACACACACACACACACACATACACACACACACCCTCACAGGGTTACCATGACAATCAAATATCAAAGCATCCACTAGCCTTCTAAGATAGTACCAGGAACATCCGACTCGCCATGCAGATAAATTCCTCTGCCTCAACACGTGACACTAGGAGGGTGTCTAGTCTCAGGGCCTAATTCCAGAAGGATCTTTTGGTCTTTAAGACCAATTGAAGAGAATAACAAGGGCACCTCGATGCTACCTAATTGAACATTGATCTGCACGCTTAAACCGGAGAGTGCATTAGCATCTCCTAGAGGGCTTGTTAAAATACATATTTCTGGGCCCCACACCGAAGTTTCTGATTTAGCAGGTCTGAGCTGGGACTCAAGAATTTGCATTTCTGACGAGCCCCCAGGCATTGCTGGTGCTCTTGGTCAAGAGACTACATTTTGAGAACCACTGATCTAGAATAATAATTAAACTGAATTTACATACTTGAGTTTGATTTCTTACAACACACCAGGTGCCTTCCTATCTCATCTCTTTTAATCCTTGCAGTACATCTGCAAAGGTACATAGGATTTTGATGCTATAGTTGGATAAATTGAGACTCAGGGAAGGTAAGGAACTTGCCCCAGGTGATGTGGTTAGTGTGTGACAGACCTCCCGCCTGCCTCCCAAGGCTACCCGATTCCTTAGTCTCTCCTGCAGAGGCAGAACTGGCTGCCAATCTGGGGACAGGACAGAATGAGTCTGCAGGGGGGTAAGGGATCAGCTATGGGGAAAGCGGGTATTTGAGCACAGCACCAGACACACCCTGCCAGTTCTGTGTGGGAGGAAAGAGCCTTGGGTCCCAGGCCATGTTACCTAAAATCAACTGTATGGCTATTAAGCAAAGGGCCCTACCCCTTTCTGATTCTCAGCCTCTCAGACACAAATATGAATTCATCTATTAAACAATTATTGAGTACCCGCCATCTGCCACACACTGTAGAGGAGTCCAGTAAATAGGGTGCCCTTCCTTAAATACAATGTGAAGGGGAGCCACAGGTTAGTCAGGTAGTCACAGAAATACAGCCGCTCTAAGAGTTCTGGAGAAAAGTACGGGGAGTTCGCGGAGTCTAGGGTGGAGAGATCACAGGAGACATCCTGAGTAAGCAACATTGAGCGGAGACCTGAAGAATGAGATGTCGCCAGACTTATGGAGCCGGGTTGGGAGTGTTCCTGTACACATGCAAAGGCCCTGTGGTCAGAGCAGACATTGTGCATTTGAGTAACTGAAAGAAGAGCATAGTTATCAGCATAGTATTTGGGGAGGGGAGCATGAGGCTAGACTGGGAAGTGGGCCCCAAACCATCAGATCATCCAAAGCACTGTGGGCTTTGTTCCCTGTCAGTGGCGTCCTGAGCTGATTCATACCAGCTTGCAAGAACAGATTGTTAAATTTTCAGGAATTTTGTGAGCTAGTTGATGCCATGTTGGTAGCTTGAAATTAGTCATGGTGGGAGTATTTATAACAGAAATCAGCAGACTGTACCGATCAGGGCCTTTTTTCCCTCCAGAGAGCTGTTTGCTAAACATTTAGCAACATACCACTGGTCTTTGTCCTAAAATGATAAGGAACAGATTGATTCCAGAGGGACGGTGTTTCCGTTCCCCCAGAGTTGTGTTTGGCGGAGCTCTTTGGATCTCCATGTCTTTGCAGCTATGTCTCCCCTCCCCTGGCTGCCACCAGTCTTCTCCTCCCCACAAGCCTGTTCTTGCCCATCTCCCACCTCAGCTGAGAGCCAAGTGGGGCCAGCCTCCCCTTACCTCACCACGGAGGAGCTTGCTTCTCCTCTGTGTGACTCTTCTCAGCATCTCGTCTGGAATATCAAACGAGGAGTACCAAATTAGCTGTTTTTCAGGCTTGCGAAATGTAGATAGAGCATAATGAACGTTCTGGGCTGCTTGTAAATTACCTTGTATAAACTCCTTCACGTTGCCTGCCTCCCCATCCTTCCCCATGTGCCTGTGGATAAACACAATTTTTTATCCTTCTAATTATATAAAGTTAGAAGAAGAAGGGGACACAGAATAATATTAGCATCTCCCAGAGGGAATAAATAAACCATGAGGACACCGCTACTCCTTGCAGTGCCTTTCTGGTGGGCCGGTGGCCGAATTCTGTGCTTTCGAGAACACTCACCATACTCCGTGCCTCTGCAGGAGATGGATTTACAGCTGGTACAGAAGGGCAAGTAGGGAACTCAGCGTCTCAGCCCTGAGCCTCATGTCCAGCCCAGAATCACCATTTAGTAAGCACCTGCTGCGTATCAGGCACTGTCCTACTACTTTTTTTTTCTTTAGAGCAGTCAGGTTTCAGAAGAAGTAAGCAGAATATACAGAGAGAGTTCCTGTGTGCTGCCTGCCTCCCTCCCACATTCAGATCTCCCTGTTACTAACACCTCGCATCCATGTGATACATTGGTTACAATTAATGAACTAGTCTTGATCCATCATTATTAGCTAAAGTCCTAGAGTTTACTCTTTGTGTTGTGCAGTTCGGTGGGATTTTAAAAATGTGTAATGGCATGTATCCCCCATTACAGTATCATACAGGATTGTTTCAGGGCCCTAAAGCGCCCCCTTGTCCCACCTGTTCATCCTGTCGCCAAGTCCCTGGCAGCCACTGATTATTTACCGTGACTGTCCCAGAGTGTCCGAGAGTGGGAATCACACCGTATGAAGCCTTGGCAGACTCGCTTGTTCACTTAGCAGTGGGCATGCACATTTCCTCCATGTCTTTTCATGGCTTGATCATTCGTCTCTAAATATCACTGAATGATATTCCACTGTCTGGTATACATTTGTCTATCCATTCGTGTATTGAAGGACATCTTGGGTTGTTTTTTTTTCCCCCCTAAGTTTTGGCAGTTGTGAGTGAAACTGCTATAAACATTTGTATGCAAGTTTTTGTGTGGACATAAGTTTCCAACTCATTTGGGTAAATACCAAAGACAGCAATTGCTGGCATCGTATGATAAGAGTATGTTTAGTTTTAAAAGAAACTGCCAAACTGTCTCCCAAAGTGTCTGTATCATTTTGCATTCCCACCAGCAACGAACCGAGAGTTCCTGTTGCTCCATATCCTCACCAGCGTTGGGTGTGGTCGGTGTCCTGAACTTGGGCCATTCTAGTAGGTGTTATGGAGATATCTCGCTGTTGTTTTAATTTGAATTCCCTAATGACATATGACGTCAAACATCTTTTATAATTATTTGCTGTCTGTGTATCTTTTTTGCCAAGGTGTCTGTTCAGATCTTTTGCCCAGTTTTTTAATGGGGTTGTTTTCTCATTGTTGAATATAAGTGTTCTTTGTATATTGTGGATACAAGTCCCTTAGCTAATATTCTGCAAAGATTTTCTCCCAGTCTGTGGCTTGTCTTTTCATTCTCTTAGTGCCCTGGTACTTTTCATGCCTGTATTTTCTCATTTAATCCCCCTAACACTCTGTATATAGTATTGGCTCCTCTTTGCTAAGCAACCCAAGCTAAAGGTGATCAATTGACTTACTAAGTGATAGGGCCAAGATTTGAACCCAGATCTGACCCTCAGCTTCATACCTCACATCATGGGTGTACCCCATTTGCCACCAGTTAGCCATCTGGGAGTGAATCTTGGTCATTGCATAATAAAATAGCCTTTCACAGCCTCAGAAAAATAGAGGTATCCAGTATTTGGAGCCCAGCATTGGTATTTACATCTAAGTGCCTTAATACAGGGTGGAGAGCCTCTTGTTACCCAATCCCTGCCTACCTACTCTCTCTCTCCTTCTGTTGCTAATCCCCTCACACTGTCCGCTAGACAGGAAAAGGTTTCAGCCTCCCCAGTGTGCTTGCTTTTTCAAGAGCACTGTCTTCACTTTCCTTGTTTCCTCTGATGGAAGGACCCTTCCTCACTGTCTACTGGTTAAGTCTTAGCCCACTTTTAATTTCTTATTTACATACTCTTCACAAAGCCCTCCTCTCTCCACTTCCTAGACTTTGAAGTTCTACTTCTGTGTATAGTCTGTCTCCCACATGACATTGACAAATTCCTTAAGCATGAGTATCATTTTGACAATGCTTCCTTAGGACGTTCAACCAGCCTGCACATAGTAGGTTCTTTATGAATAGACAAAGATAAGATAGTGACAAACACCACCATCTGGTGGGTAGAAGCCCCTTTCATCTTTAAGAATAGTTCACTTAAATAAGTTTGTTTCTTGTTGGTTTTTTAAATCCTTTTTGCTTTCAGATTTTTAACTTTCATTTTATGTTAAAGAAAATTCCCTCTCCACATTTTAAGCCAGAATCTCTGTTTCCAGTGCTATAGACCCCAGGGGCAGTCATAACTCAATAAATAAAGGAGATTTTTGAATCAATAAGTCATTAGTGAGACCAATGAGTAAAAACACAATGTGCATTTTTAATTTTTTAAAGCTTATCGTTTTTGTGGCCACTGGTAATGGGGCTCAACAATCTCAGGTCAGAGTCAGGTACCGGGCCTTGTCTGAGTCCTTGCTCCGGGAGCGAGGTGGGAGTCCCCCAGGAAGTCCCACTCTGGGGCTAGGATACTGCAGGATCTGGGACCAACCATTTGCACAGACTCCAGGAGTAGTGCCTGCCAGATGCTAGAAGTCCAGGGACAGCACCACATGTGGATGGAACAGGGGTTCAGGTTCAGATGGACCTGAGATAGAATCCCAGCTCTGCCACATGCAGGCTAGATAATGCTGGGAACATGCTTAACCTCCCCGAGCCCCCATTCCTTCATCTGTGAAATGGGAAGAATCAACATACTATATCATCATGGTTTCATTACATATTGTAGTAATCTACAGAGCTCTGTTGAGGAATGAATGATTGAGTGGTTCAAGGCGATCAAGTCTGATGCCGGCCATGAACTCCCAACTTCACACCCCACTCCCCCACCATCCCAAAGAGATGAGTTAGACCTCCCACCTACAACTCTCCCCCCACGACGAGTAAGAAAAGTGGCGATCCAGCGTACCTCTGTGTCTGTCATGGTGCCTGGTACCTGGTCAAGGACTCATTTTTGAATTATTTAATGAGTGGATATGAAGTAGAGTCCAGTCTTGAGCCTGTTTGTCCACCCTCGGACCCACTCCTCGCCTTCTCCTCTTCACCTGACCCCTGCGGGTTACACTCCCAGTGTCTCACCAGCTGGCACTCGGCCGGCTTTGGCCAAGGACACGCCCTGGTGGGCGACTGGGAGTCGGGGAAAAGGAAGAAGCCGAGGTACGTCTCCAGCTTCCACCAGAGAGTCTCCCAGGCTCCAGCTTCCATGGGGGGCCCCAGCCCCCACCTCTGATAACCTGGCCTCTTCTGTCTGCCCCACCATCCCGAGGGGGGTAACCTGTCCTTGCTAGTGCTGATCTCTGAGTTACGCAGCCCCTCTCTGGCTTCTCTGCTCTTCCATCACCGGCTAGCCGATTCTCTGGCATTAATTCCCCCTGCCGTGTACACTTAAAGCCATTTCCAACATCCTGCGTAGACCCCTCTTTGGAAGCAGGAGGTTCTGAGCTCAGAATTAGTTCCACCACGCACAGGCCATGTGGCCAGTCAGTCCTTGGGAGCCTCAGTGTCCTCCTTTGTAACAGGGCCACGCTGCTTGTCTCCTAGGATCACTGCGAGAGCGCAGTGACGTGACCCATTCGTACGCTCACTGAGGATTTATGGGGCACCTGCCGCAGGTGGAGGCGCAGAGGATGAGACTGGGAACAAATCACTGATGACCCTGTTCTTGGGGGCTTCTGGTCGTGATAATAGATGTGCCCTTAAACGGCAGAGAGCTGCATATGTCTTAGCAGGATCCGCTGGCCCAGCCTCCTGACCCTGGGGACACTCGCAGATTCTCCGAGAGCTCCAGCCCACTTGCTGGGAACCCTAGCCCTATCCTAGCCCGGACAGTGGGCGCAGGGACATGCAGCGATGGATGACAGGGACCCAGACAGCCCGCTGAGCCCCGCCTCCCTCCAGACCCAGCCAGGGTGTTCCATTCATGTGTGCCCTTTGGCGCGTCACAGCGTGCCTTAATTAGTTTTAAAGGATTAGCCCGATTCTTCTGCACGAGGGTTTGTTTTTTTTTTTCTTAATGGTGCTTATTTGATGTTATTTGAAGTAAACGTGCCATTGACTAAACCCTGCAAATCTTGTTTATGCCTGGATTGTGTCTGAAATGGTATTCTCCGTAACACGCTTTTAGTTATTGATGACCTCTTTTATAATGACGGAGCCTGCTTCCCTTGAAGGATTGTATTGATAACAATATGTGGCCAACAATCTATTTGCAACAATTCTCCCAGAGACAAAAGAAAAGCATTTGTGCACATGTGGAAAATAGGCAGATTTGCCATTTTTAAGCAATAATGAAAACATGTTAGTCCGGATCCTATGCGTCTCGCCTCCTAAGTGTTCTGATCTCTCTCGCACTGTCATGTGAAGAAGGTATTTCTACTGCCCTTTTAATGACCAAATCACTAAGACTTAAAGAAGCAGGCGACTCACCCAGGTAGGTCATGACTAGTACTAGAAGGGCAGGTGGGAAAAAGAGAAGGAGCACACACCGTGCTTTGTAAGGCACCGTGACCTCCCTGAGCCTCAACTGCCTCATCTGTAAATGGGAATGATAACAGGGTGGGACCAGGGGTCAAATGAGAGAGGGTATGAGAAGCAGCCCGATGCTCATCCAACTAATACACGGGAGCCCAGCAGGAGGGCAGTGCTGGTCCCTGGCCGCAGCCCCTCACCACCCACCCCCTTGTTTTCTGCTCTCTCTCTGCAGATGACCATTCCCGGGTGAGGCTGCTGGTGCTGGACGGAGACCCGCATTCCGACTACATCAACGCCAACTACATTGATGTGAGAGTCTTCTGGGGCTGGACAGGGGGGATCTCGGGTTGGTTGTAGCAGGCTCGAGACCTGTAGCTACCTCCCAGCCTCTTCCCAACAGAACGTGTCTGGAGGGGTCTGGCCCCTCCCTGATTTGCGTAATTAGCATAACCTGCATTGGTTATCCATCTAAAGCTGTGTCCTCTTCCGGGCTGGCTGGAGTAGCCCGTTCTGTGGGGCCCCCGGACAGCTGCCTGTCTTGTTCATTCACCCATTAATTCATTTTGTACATGTGTCTGTTTGTCCATTCATTCATCCATTTGAAGGTATAGCCATTTATGCAACACAAATTTAAAAGTGCCTGCTGTGTGCCAGATGCTATGGGAACCATAAAACTTAAAGCGCCATGGTCTCTACCCTTTAAAACCTGAGCAGGAAGATAAGCTATGCACATCAATAATTCCAGGGCAAACTGGAAAGTGGTAAGTGTCATATGTTCAGATAAAAAGCTACAGGGATTCAGAGGTGGGGGAAAAAATCGCTTTTTCCATCAGGAATGCAAAATGGGATGTGAACCAAAGCTTCAAGCACAAGATGAATTTAAAATTAAAGAGAGGGAAGATGGGCCTCTAGTTAGAACAGCACAAGCCAAAATGTAGCAGCTGGAGGCAGAGGGTCTATAGCAGCTCCGGGTGAGAAGAGCAGAGACCATGTCATGGGGATAGTGGAAAATAAGGTTGGAGCTAGGTCATCGGTGGTTTGCCATCAAACTTCGAAAGCCGAACTTGATTCTGTAGGCAAGAGAAAGCTGTTGGAAGTTTTTGATCTTGGAGGTGACCAGTGCAGAGCTGAGCTTTGGGATGGTTTATCCATCACCAAGGATAGGATACATCCAAGAGAGGAGAGTCCTGGATCCAGGCGCCCAGTTAGGAAAGGGGCTGCTTCACCATGGAAGCAAGAGAGTTTGCAAAAGGGGAGCATGGCCTCCAGGGACAGATGGATGTCCTTTTGTAACCAACACAAGCCAGGCTTCTCGGGACCTCAGCTAGGAGCCCTAGGGCCTTGGCGAATGGCGGAGATCCCCTTGGTCCCTCTGATGCCCAAGCATTTCTAGAGACAGGCTACGAAGTGGAGAGGTGTGCGTTTGAATTCCCCCTAATCTAGGCTGATCCAGATGATTCATTGATTCAACAAATATTTATTGAGCCTGGTGTTAGTCATTTGTCTCTCTGCTCTCAGATCTATTTCTTGTCCTTCCCCATTCTGCTTTGCATTGCTTATCTAAGTATGTGTGTGATGGTGTGCCTGTGTGTGAGTGTGAGTGTGTGTGTGTGTGTGGCAGGAAGGAGAGCAAGCCGACCCCTACAGGGAAGGCGCTGGTGGGAGATTGGAGGGTGAAAGGAAAGCTGGTGTCCAGCTCCTCCCTCACTTACCTGGGGCAGCAGCTCTGGCAGTGCCGCACCCCAGCAGGGACACTAGCTGCCACCAGGCAGACCCACCAGAATTCCCACCTCTGCCAGGCAGCCCCAGTTCCGGGGTCTGGCAGCTTCTCTGCCTCCCGGCGTCCACTCGTTCCGGGGGCGGTCACAGGCTTCTGCTGGTGCCAATCTCTACGTTGCCCCTCTGTCCCCTGGTTAGCATCTCAGCTCCTCTGTCACCAACGTCACCAGTGCCCCATGCTGAATTCCCTGCATCCGAAACACCCAGAGCAGTTTCAAGTCCCCACTGGGACCCTGGCTTTACAAAGAGCCTTCCTCTGGTCAGGACCTGGGGCTGGAGTTTTCAGCCGACGTCAAGGTAGACACAGTCTCTGTCCCCATGTCCCTCCCAGGAAAGTTCACAGGGAGATGGCCGGTACAGAGCAGCCTGTCTTGAGCCTGGACAAAGTCTTCTGAGTATCCGCCCATCACAGCTCCGGCCTCTCCCTCGTACATCTAGTATTCATTTCTCAAATGCTGAGCAGGTCCTCCTCTGTGCTGGCAATCCAGGTCTGAAAAGGGACTCACTCGGTCTGGTGAGGGAGTGGGGTAAAAAAAGAGACCCTCATAGAGCAGGGCCTATGCAAATATAAAGGAAAACCAAAGCTTTGGTTGGGGTGGGGGTGGGTAGTCAAGAGAGCCTTCCTGGAGGAGGTGACACAGTGCTGCCTTAGCCAATGAGTAAGAGTCCAATGCGCAAGAAGGATTGATAGTAGCCTAAGATCACTTCTTGTGTATCAACATTACTTTAACTAGGTACCACCACCTTACAAAGCAAGGGCCATTACTGCCCATTTCCAGGTGAGGTAGCTGACTCTTGATTAGTTCTGTAACTAATATCCAGGATCTCACTGCTAGGATGTGGAGGGGGAGGGAGCGGGGGTCTGACTCAGGAGTGGCTCCCCCCCACCCCACCCCCATGCCCTGCTGGCTTAATAACAGTGGAGCCGTGACAACGGCCCCTGGCTCGAAATGAGTCATGTTTGGGCCCTGTGATGGGTGTTTGTAAAGGAGTCAGTTTATGGAGACCCCTCGATAGCCCCCCAAGTTAGGTAATCATCCCCATTTTTTCAGAAAGGAAAGCTGAGGTTGAACGATGTTGCAAAGTTTGGGGCACCTGGGTGACTCAGTTGGTTAAGCATCCGACTCTGGATTTCAGCTCGGGTCATGACCTCAGGGGTGTGAGATGGAGCCCCGCGTCAGCCACTGTGCTGAGTGTGGGCCCTGCTTGGGATTCCCTTTCTGTCTCTCTCTCTCTCTCTCTGTCTCTCTCTCCCTCTGCCGCTTCCCCCCACCTCTCTCTCTCTCTCTCTTCCCCCCTGTCACTTCCCCCCACCTCTCTCTCTCTCTCTCCCACCCCTCCCCCCATCGCTTCCCCCCACCTCACTGTCTCTCTCTCCCCCCTCCCTCTCCAAAAACAAACAAACAAAAGTTTAAAGAGGTTGCAGAGCTTTAGTGAGGCTATGGATCTGGTTAGCACCAGAACCAAACCGGAAGCCAGACCGGAATAGTTTCCAGCCGGGGGCCTTTCCCCCTGCCCTCCCCTTCCACTCCCAGACAGCCCTTGCATCCAGCTCATAGTGGGGACTCAGCATAGAGTTAACCAGACTGAACAGAGCTTCCTTCTGGTTTCCCCTTGACCTTGTCTGCAGCTGAGTACTTGTGACAACCCCAAAGACCCATATGGGGTCTGCCAGCCCAGGGCGCCATGTATAGCATTCGTCACCTGAGCGGTAGCCCTCCCACAAAAGCGACTTTCCTAGAAAGACGCTTCCCTGGATAAACAGAGTCACGCAGGCGTCTGCCTGCAGTCAGAGCCAGGATGTACTTTGTATGTTACAGGCAACAAATGAGATTGCTTTAAATGCAGGTGAATCTCTGTGACGTCAACACCGGGAACGCCTCCTGTTCCTGCCCGGTTCTAGCATTATTGCAGTGCATTCTGCAAGCTCTAAGGATAAGAAACCAGGGGTTGAGGTTAAGATCCTTGCTCAAGGTTACATGGCTAGAATCCAGTTCTCTGCACTAAGGACACCCCACCACCTTCTCCCTCTCGAAAAAGTAGATTGTGCAGACAGCCCAGCATCTGCTCGATGCTGTCTTCATAGGTGACACTGGCCTCTGCTGGCTCTCAGTGGTCAGAGTCGAAGGTTCACGAGACCAGAGTCATGAATTCAGCTGTTGATGGGCCTGTTGAGTCCAGATCTTTCTGCTTACTAGCCTTATGATCTTATTTTCTTGTTCTGATACCTGTAAAGTGGGATAATAATGTTACCCCAGCAGAATATGGTTACGGATGTACCTGTCAGTCTCCCATTAGGAAACAGTTTCACTCAAAGGAAGTAATGGGAGGCTGGGGGGTGGTTAACAAGGTAGGAACAGGGTTAAGGGAAGCCAACAGGGTGGGGGGCAGTATCCCCGAGATAGAAGTGTAGCCTCTGACAGAGAGTCAGTGCCAACCTCAGCGGCCTGACGGGGACAGATCTAGAAGACCATACACCCCAGCCTCCCCGTAGCCTCTAAGCTCCTGCTTCTGCCCCCACATTGGCTGAACCCAACTGGAAACCAGAAGTCATGGAACCCCAGGACATAGTTCATATAGGTCAGCATCCATCCCGCAGCACAGAGCAGAGTCTGGAAGAGAAAGTGGGAACATGGGGGAGGGGTGTGGAGAAGACGCCAAGCACAAGCACCTCCTAGCACACTGTTACCAATATGGGGTGGAGTGGGGGGTAGGGAATCCCATGAATTATGACCCTACCATGTACTCCAGCAAACTTAAAATGCCTACAGTCCTTTTGGGAATTCCTGGCAAGACACACCCTCGGTAGCTCCCTAGGTCCTCACTCTTTTGCCCTGCTCTCCACCCACACTGAGATCCTCCTGGACATTTGCTCCCAGAAGAGCTAACTGCCCGGGCTGGAGTCATTTATCCACAATTGGATCTTGAGGATCCATTGCAACAACTCCATTTGGATAATGAGCTGGAGGGGGCCAGCCCTGTCTGGGCCCTCAGAGGCCATGGCTCCCCTCCCATCCGAACCAGCCCGCTGGAGGCTTTGTTTGCACACCCGAGAATGTATTGGCCACTTGAATCTGTTATAAATTACTAGTCTGGAAATAAATATCGTATCTGGGTCCCCAGTAAGTAACAGATGCAGGAGTTCAGAGTGAGATAAATGTGTTTTGGATGCAAGCCTCTTTCCCGTGGCTCACAGACGGATGGAGGCAGGCCCAGCACTCGTTTGCCGTCGATCTGTGTGCTGTGTAGGTGGGACTTAAATGAACTAAAAGTTCTTTTAAGGTTAGGAAGTTTTCTGTACCGGTTCTTGGCAAATCCCCAGTAAAACCCTCGCCGAGCAGTACATTTCCTTTTATCTCCGTTGCTGAGGGATCTCGTGGTTAGAACATTTTCTCTTTGGGGACTCGATGGGGTCTTGGAGACCAGGGATGGCCTTTTCACACCCATGCAGCGTGCAGACGGGCACACAGCCCACGTGCGTGCGTGCATTCGATACTCGTCTTTCCAGGCTGATGGCCCAGGCAGACTTGTCGGTGCTGGGGACACAGGCGCGTGCAAGCTGGACACAGCCCTGTCGGTGCACTCACTCCGCTGGGGAGACAAAGAGCGCGTCCATAGCCAAGGGACATCCTGCCCCTGAGTGATAAGTGCCCTGAAGAAAAGTAAACCAGAGAACTGTGAAAGGGGCCGACAGGTGGTCGGGGGGACAGGTGTCTCTGTGACGTGACTGACAGCTGAGCAGACTCCAGGTGGGAGGGAGGGAGCAAACTGCCCAGCTCACCGGGGCCGGACGCGGCAGGCCCAGGGAATGGCCCGGGCAGGGGCCTCTGCATGGAAACATGACTCCCATGTCTGAAGAAGAGCAGGACAGCCCGTGAGCCAGGGGAAGAGTGGTAGGGCCCAGGCATGATGCTCGGGGGAGGAGACGGGAACGCCACTGAGAGCGCCCCAGCCTCACCTCCCCGCTGATGCAGGCATGCCACCCACCGGCCTTTGCCGAACACTGCTCCCAGCTCTGGGTGCAGGCACCGCGGCCCATGGGGACAAGAGGACAGAAGCCATATTGCGGCTCACGTGTGGTAGCTGGACACGCGTGGAAGCCTACGAGACTGCTCAGGGGGAGGAAGGGCTCATCTGAGGTGTGGTGCGGGGAAGCAGGGACACAGGGCCCGTGGGAGGGTGGGGACAGGGACAATGGCATTGAGGCCAGAGACGGATGCTGGGTCCTGAGCTCGGACATTTGGATGTGATTGCACAGACAGCGGGGGGCCACTGCAGGCTGTTTGGTAGGGAAATCCA
>CM052811.1:105767066-105785846 GCA_028533885.1 Nasua narica | reverse complement strand
ATCAAACACATGCATTTCTTTTGTAATTGTAAAAGCGATGAAGGCCCAGGACACTGAAAGAGAAACTTCCAAGGAAGTTGCTTTGGACTCCCAGATCCTATCTCGCCTTCCTTGTCCATTGCTTTTCCCTCCCTCCTGTTGGGGCTCCAGAGGAATGCTGGAGCAAGCCCAAAATCAGGCCCGTACTATTTGCATTGTGAGCACCCGGCTTCTGGCAGCTCTTGGTCCTCCCCGCCCTCCCCGCAACCCCACTTTCCTCCCTGTCTCCCACTGAGGTCCTGAAGCCCGGTTTTTATGAAAACTCCCTTAAGCTACATTATGAACCCATAACATAGTCCTGATAAGGTGACAGATGGGGGGCGAGTGGGGCTGGGGGACAGCCTCTGAGCAGGAGGACAGTGGAGGGAAGAGGAAAGGCTGTGGGTATTTCCAAGGGTCCTGCGGGCCATGCTCGTTTGGAATGCCGCTTTGCTCTCCCATGCTCTGGCCCTGGCCTCAGTGACTGGGGTGTCCCAGCGAGGAGCCCCTGGCCTCACTCTCGCTCACCTGTGCCAAGCCTGGACCAACCGGCCTCCTGGCTGCCTCCTTGCACTTGCGGTCTTTGACCCTGTCACCTTCTCTGTCTTCAGGTCCGATGCAGGAGACTGTCAA
This sequence comes from Nasua narica, assembly GCA_028533885.1. Classification (NCBI taxonomy): domain Eukaryota; kingdom Metazoa; phylum Chordata; class Mammalia; order Carnivora; family Procyonidae; genus Nasua; species Nasua narica. The sequence goes on along the minus strand of CM052811.1, from coordinate 105,785,195 downwards.
GGACTTTTGGAGAATGATCTGGCAGGAGAACTCGGCCAGCATCGTCATGGTCACGAACCTCGTGGAAGTGGGCAGGGTAAGCCCCTCCCGCAGTGCCCTGGACAGAGGTCGTTGGCCCTGCCCTCCTGAGCATCTCTCTGTTCTGTGCCTTCTGGCACGTGCCCCCACTCAGGACTTCCCTCGTGACAACCCGTGTGGGAGAAATCCTCACCCCTGCTTCCCATTCAGGGAATTCGGCCTTTCCCTCCGGGTCATCCCTTTCTCCACCCTCGCTCCGTTGACGACATCATCTCATACCCCTTGGGGAAATGAAAGCCATCAGACGTGAATGCTCATCTTCACCCCACAAAGCCACAATCCTACTTGCATCTACAACCATCTTCTCATTCTTCCCCTCTGTTATCAGGGTGAACCATAAAAAATGGCCATTTTTGTTGACCCAGATGGTAGACTATTCGGCTGTTTCTAAAGACTCAGCCTCCTACGACGGAAGAAGGGACTCTTGCCCTTTCAAAGGCAATCCCAGCGCCTTGAATCACAGGTTCTGTACAGGCATTTTCTCATTTCCCCTCTCACTCGAAAAGTAGCTCTTTTTCTCATTGCCAGATTATTCCCCTGAACATACAAAACATCCTGTACAAAACAGGCAGACAAAAAGGATTCTCTTGTCCCTACTTTTCTGCCAGACTCCGAAGACTCACACACAGGCTCTGTTTCTCCACTCCCGTTCTCTTCGCCCCTCTCCATCCCACCCACAGTGAGACGGTCAGTATCACCAGCATCCTTCATGTTGACGAATTCAACCACCACTTCTTTCTTCTCATCGAACTCAGCCTCTCAGAGCATCCGACCTTTTGCTCCCTTCCCTCTAAAACCTTGATATTCCTCAGGGTTCAGACCTTGGTCTCCTGCTCTGCTCTATCTCAACTCTCTCCTGCGTTGTCCTTAGCTACTCCTAGGGCTTGGAGATGGGACTGGAATGCCCAGCTTGCCTTTGCTCACTTGGCATGCGGGTGGGTGGGCTATTGGGTTGAAAGGCAGGGTACACAACCCTAGAGGGAAGAGGGCTTCTCTGCTTACCGTAGGAACTAACCAGAGTGGGCAGGTAAGTTTTTGTTTTGGCAAAGGACCAGATAACCCATTAAAATAAAGAGTCCTGGCCTCCAGGATGGTGGGAAAGAGAGAATCTGGGCTGTCTTCATAATCCAGTAGAGGGCTGTGGATGTTTCGTGGCCTCATAGGGTTCTGGAGCCAGGAGAGACTTTATCCTTGAGCCTACTCTCACCTCGTCCCATCCCCAGCTTTACAGATGAGGAAGCAGGCCCAGAGGGGCCGGAGCACCTACCCCTCAGTCCTCCAGCCAGAGCCCGGCCACGATCTCTGACTCTTAACTCTCATGCTAGTATCATGGCTTCCTCCACTCACGACTGCTCCCCAAGGGCCCAAGCCCGGGGAGCAGCCACCGCGGACAAAAGGTTAAGCTACGATTTAAGGATTCAGAGGCAAATTCCAGCCTGTTCTATAACATGCCCCATCTTGGAGACAGATACCCTCGAGGCTCAGATCACGAATCTAGTTTGGATCTGGGGAGGGAACAGGGGAGCAGTCTCTTGACGGAGCTCCTGCTGGAAGCCAAGCACCGTGCCTGGTGCTCCCTGTGCATTACTTCACTTTAACTATGACAACTGCATGAGGCCGTGTTTCTGGTAATTATTCAGGTGGCCTGGCTTTGCATCCTGGCTCCATCCCTTCGGGACCCTGGACAATGCTTCTGTTTCCTCATCCGTAAAACAAGGTGATAATCCTATCTCTAAAGGTTGTAGCGATAAGCGATTAAAATAATACATGGAAGGAATTTGCAGAACACTTAGCAAGCGGTGTGGGACACGGCGAGCTGTCAGTGAGCGTTAGCTGCCCCGTACGATTAGGAAGTCGAGCCTCAGAGAGATTTCAGCACTTTTTGGAAGCCGCCAGCTGTTAGAAGCAAGCAATGCATCCATTTGCCTGCCAAGCCGGTTGCGCTTTACCAGCGTTTCCCTAAGTGGGTTCCATGGGATGCTAGTCTGCAGGATGCCTAGTGAGAAGAGGGTTCCATGGTTAAATACGTTTGGGAAATGCTGTGCACTCTTTGCCCCTCTCGGAGAGTCGAAAACACATTAGCGTTAGCACGTTCAACGAGCTGAGGAATCTTGTAGCACAGCGGCCCGTTTAACTTTGTTTGATCCAGCATTTCCCAAACTCATTTGACCACAAAACCTTTTTTTTTGTTTGTTTGTTTTTTTTTTGTTTCTTGTTTTTTGTTTTTTGTTTTTTTTTTTCACCTAACACCTATTAGCACCCAGCGGAACACACTGTGGGAAATGCCACTCTAGGCCGCGCGGCGTCCCCCGGAATGGTAATGCTTTTGTTCTTTTTAGGGGAAAACAGTGATCTCTTTTTCCTCCCGCGGAGTTTGACCTAGAGTCCAGTGTGGGACTGGCTTGTCGCTGGCACCTGCACCCACTGCCCGGGCGGGGAGCCGTTGTACGGACTCTTCCTTTTGGGTCCTGCTCCTCACATCCTTCTCCCGGCTGCGAGCCTTTCTCCTTCCAGCCCCCCGTCACCACCTCCGGATATTAATGGCCCTCTCCCCACCCCCTCTGCTTCCCGCCTTTGGTTCTCATCTCTGTTCCGCTGACGCCGCCCCGCTGCCCCACCTGATCCAGCAGAAAGAGGGCTCAGCCAGAGGTAGAAAACCGGCCCCGGGACCCGGGACCTGGTACCCGACCTCCCAACTCGAGCTTTGTTTCCGTCTGTAAATGGGGTAACACCACCTGCCTATCTCACCTCACTCGATTTGCTCGCCTAGTGTTAATGGACTTGGAGATTTTAAGGAGCTCTGTCAAAGAAGGTACTACCACTATTCCTAACGGCTCCAGTTCCTTTGGGAGAGGGCGTGGCCCTGTGCGGTTTGCCAGTCCCTGGCCAGCCGACAACCCCTTGGACCGAAATTCCACCCAAATCGCCCTCGGGTTTATCGGAGCAGGAAGGCCGGACGAGGCGGCTGCTTGCGCTCAGCCACACACTCATCGGTCCTTGTCTCTGTCCTTTCAGGTGAAGTGTGTGCGATACTGGCCAGATGACACGGAGGTCTACGGGGACATTAAAGTCAGCCTGATTGAGACAGAGCCGCTGGCCGAGTACGTCATACGCACCTTCACCGTCCAGAAGGTAAGCTTCCCTGCGGCTGCAGGCAGCCTGTCCGCTGGGCAAGCCGGCTCGTTTGTTGATTCCACACACTGGCTGAGCGAGGGTCTGCTCTGGGCCCACCCTGTGCCTGCCACCAGGGACAGATCCGCGACCGAGTTGATGGGGATCCTGTTCCAGAGGCTTCCCTCCTCTAGCGGGCGAGACACACAGAATTCAGCAGACAAATAAATGGACTAAATGCCATATGATGATGAAAGCTATGGAAGAAACATGCCACAGACAGCAAGATGAGGTGGTCAGAGAGGGCTTCCTGGAGGAGGAGGCATTTAGGCAGCCAAAGGAGAATGAGAAGGAGCCAGTTGAGGGAAGAGCAGGAGGAACCCTATGCCAGGCAGAAAGAAACAAACACGCAGAGTCACAGGGAAAGAAGATGTCCACATGTTCTAAGCCTGTAGTTTTCAACTGGTGGTGATTTTGTCCCCCAGGGGAAGTTTGGCAAGGTCTAGGGACATTTTTAGTTCTCAAACCTGAGGAAGGAGGGGTGCTGCTGGCATCCGTGGATGGAGGCCAGCGATGCCGATGAACACCCCACAATGCACAAGACACCCCAGCCACCACCAACAAAGGATTATCTAGCCCAAAATGTCAGTGACATCAGGATTGAGAAGTGCTGGGCCTGGCATCGAAAGGAGGCTGGGCTGGCAGGAGCTTGATGAGCCGGAATGAGACTGCAAATAAGATTTATCATTTAATTCCTATTATGATGATCGCTAACATCCATTGAGCAATTACTAATGCAGGTGCTTTCCCAAGTGCTTTATACATGAACTCATTCAATCCAACAACCTCTTGAGAGAGGTACTATTATTGCTCCCATCTTATAGGGGAAGAAAATGAGGCACAGACAGGGTGTGTCCTTTGTCCCACCACATGCGAGCCAGCTGAACCACATTCCCACCTCAACCCCTGACTTGAAGCTCACTGCCCCTTCCACTATTCTATACGTGCCATTTTCTGGAAGCATCCACACTGATGGACCAAGTGGCCACAGAACCGGGGACGCAGAAGCACTGGGGATTCGCTGCTCTGAGGGCTGTGCCGTTGGGGTTCGGACAAGTCCCTGGGAGGACCGAAGCAGGCTATGCACGGGACTGCGGGTGCACACATGGGTGACACAGGGCGCACTGCTCCTGGCAGCCCCCCACCAAGCCTCGTGTTCCCAAAGGCCTGCATCTGCAGACTCACTCGGAGAGCCAGGAGCAAAGGGCACTTCTCTGTGACAACAGGTACACTGACGTGCCCTTAGGTCAGGTTCCTTAGAAGCAGAGCCTGAGATAAGGATTTGGGTGCAGATGGTGTATCCAGGGACCACTCTCAAGAGAAACTTACAGGAGAGGGAGGAAGACAGGAGAGAGAAGAGGAAGGACCTGGGCAAGGACAGAGTCTTCAGCAGAGTCTAACCGAGGCCTGATCCATAGGGGATGCAAGAGCAGGACCTGCACCCAGACTTGGCCCCTTTGCCTCCCTCTGCCCACTGACTGTGGACCAGCCAGAGTGGTCACCTGCAGTGCGAGTCAGGTTCTGTGGGCTGAGGGCACTTCTCCAGAAAAGGGGAGTCACTAGCAGCCAGCGCTCCTACATCAGAGCCCCGGGGATGCAGAGGAGGACCTGGCAGGGCAGAGGAGGACCTGCAGATCCAGAGGAGGACCTGGCAGGACCCCCATACAATCAGGCATGGAGGCAGTGCAGGGAGTGAGGCGCATAGTGGGGACATGGGAGCCCATCCTGGGCCCCACACCTGAGCAGGGAGGCCTTGGAGAACCACAGGCAGGAGCTCAGCAAGCACTACCCAGGTCCTTAGCTCAAAATCGGTTCCTGAGCTGGGGACCCAGAAATAATAAACAGGAAGTGGTGTCTCCCCTTGAAGAGAGCACAGTCCCACCAGGGAGGGAGGGAGCCCTGATCCAAGACCACAGTGGAGGTGGTAAGGGCTCGAACAAGGGCTTCCTGGGGCTGAGTTGATCTGGAGAATGGAATGAAACCCCAAGTGTTGCTGAAGCCGTTTCTTCTACTTCAGCTCCTGGATCAGAGCCTTCATCTAGGCCTTTATTCCCTCCCGCCTGGACTCCCGCCCCAGCCTCCTACAGGGCTCTCTGCCTCCGGTCTCACCCTCTTTTAGTTTGGGTCCCTAGGGAGCCGAGCCTGAGGCAGGGCTTTGGGTGCACTTGCTGAAGCTTGTGGAGGAGCTCTGAGAAGGGGAAAGGGAGGCAGGCAGGGCATCGGAAGGCGCCAAGCCTGGGTGCGTTCCCGGCTGGAGCCCAGAACCAGCTGGACCTCACGGGAGCTCTGGGGCGTGAGCTGCACTGCACACTTGATCCTGTCTTGAGGCAAAGGGCTCGTCTGTTCCTCCATTAGCATCACCCAATGTCCTGGTTTGCCCAGGACCATACTGGCTTTCATAGCAAAAGTCCCATGTCCCAGGAAGGCCCTCCGTCCTGGGCAGACTCACCAAGTCAGCTGGTCATGGGCTATCCTGTCAGCCCCTGAATGCCAGCTGCCCACCCCCCCCACACACACTCCCAGAACAATTTTCTGAAGAAACAGGGAGCTGTGTGTCCGCAGTCAAGACTCAGGAGCTGGAGATGGGGCCCCTGGCCCAGGAAAGGGGATCTGGGAGGGCACCATCATTGCCTCCTGCACCGCCCCCCAACATTCCCACTCCACTCGAGGCTTCGCATAGAGGCCCATATAATCCTCCCAAAATGCACAGTGTGAGGACGCACTTCCCCTTCGGGGCAACCTCCCCAGATCCCCAGCAAGACCCTGTGTGGGATGCCAGGCCTCCCATCCCCAGTCCCTCTGTCCACCCTTGCCAGTCTTCCACTTCCCCCTGGGGTGCCCTGTTTGTGGCTCTGTGCATGTGCCATGCTAAGTCCTGTGCCCGTGACGTTACCTGGGCTGCCTCTCTGCCTCGGAGTCCCGTCATCTCTTCCATGGGGCAACACTCAGGCCTCAGTGTCTCAGAGTGACTAGGAGTGCAGACTGTGGAGTCCAACAGCCAGGGTCCAGACTGGGTTACAACTTACAAGTTGTGTGACCTGGTTGTGTTCCTTAACCTGGCTTGACCTCAATTTCCTCATCTGTAAAACAAAGATAATGCAAGGACTCATACGAGGATTAAATGAGTTAATACATTTAAATGTTCAGTAACAGGTGTATAGTCTAACGAGTGTTAGCTATTATTTTCACTATTAATAGATTTCAAGACTCAAGTCATACATCACCTCCTCCAGGAAGCCTTCTCTGATTTCTCCTTCCCCAGCTGGGGTTACCTGATGCTCCTTTAAGCACTTGAATAGGTTATCCACTTAGGAGTCTGCCTCTCCAGCTAGACCTTGAGCTGCTCCAGGGACAGAGATTGTGGCTTTTATTTCTGCCTTCACAGTGCCTAACACAAGGCTTGGCACAGATAACCCTTGGTGAATCTTCCTTAACTGAAAGAATGATTAAACCCTCTTCCTATTCAGTGTTCTCTGCATATCTACGGGAGATTGCAAGGTAGGAGAAAGTAGGTAAGTGCACTGCATAAGCACAGGCCCCGAGATGACACCTGACTGCGGACTGAGCAGAGAAGTGCCCTTATCTTGCAGGGTGTCAGTGAAGAGTGATAGGAGGGAGAGGGGAAACGACCAGAGCCCCAGGCCCCACTGCCCCCATCAGTCAGAGAAGCTCTGCTTTTATTTGTTTCCTATCTTATGATTCTAAATAAGAATCTAATGAATAGAGGAGTCTGACATGTTTTTTTAAAACTTGAAAGCCATGGAGACAGTGAGGGACACAGACCCCAGTCACTGAAAGGTCTTGTGTTCTGGAAATGACTTGAACTTGATGTTTAAGACCAACCTTTCTCTGAGTCTGTTCTACTGAATAGAAGTCCCATGACACCCTTGTCAAAAGGACAAACACTGTGGGAGTGTTATAACACCCCCTTGGGGATGCAGAGTGTACATGAGCGCACTGAAGGCTCTGAGAAGTCCTGCAGCAAAAGCCACTACCTTTATATTATCTACGTCCATGACTCCCAGACGCAACACATCACAGAAGTCACCCTGTGCAACAACCCTTGCTCACCTGGCAGGGTCCTGTCCTCCCCGGCAGCAGGGAGGCTGGCTCCTCCCCGCGGCAGCCGTGCTCCCCTTGGGTGCTGGGCGGGCATGTGGGGGCGGCAGCTGGAGGAACAGAGTCCCCTTCTCTCCTCAGAAAGGCTACCACGAGATCCGGGAGCTCCGCCTCTTCCACTTCACCAGCTGGCCAGACCACGGCGTCCCCTGCTATGCCACCGGCCTCCTGGGCTTCGTGCGCCAAGTCAAGTTCCTGAACCCCCCTGAGGCCGGGCCCATAGTGGTCCACTGCAGGTGAGCACTGGCCTCCGGCTCCAAACAAGGCTGCTTCTGTGGTGCCGCTCTCAGGGAGGGAGACACATTCTTTCCAGTGGCTTTTCTTCTTTGCCTGCCCTGCCTGTCCCCAAGCCCAGCCCAGATCTCAGGGTCTGTGGACAACAACAACAACAACAACAAGTAACAGTACCAGTCAGTGGGCATCATGACTGTTGCCCTGAAATACTAAAGCCCCCTGGGGACATTGGGCTCACATTGACAGCGTCCGTTACACGTGCACTTTGCACACTCCCCACGCAGCCTGGAGGGGTAGGCGCCAGCATCTTTCCCATTCTGCAGATGAGGACGTCGAGGTGCCCAGAAGGTGGACCCTTTGCTCGGGTCACACGGGCGTAAGCCAGCAGTGCTGGGAGTTGACAGGCTTTTCTCCAGGCGCTCGCCCTCGGCTGCTTGCCATGGCAGCAGGGACCCTCTGTGGAAGCCGGCTGCACTTCAGTTCTGTTATTTTAAAAATCAATTGCTGGCCTGCAGGGTCCTTAGTCGACAGTAAATGGACAGCACCAGGCTTCACCTTATTATGGAGAAGAGGTATTTTCAGCTCTGACCCAGAAAGTTGCATGGGAATGACCGGCACGTCTTCCAGTCCTCCTAACTGGAGATGAAGTGTCGTGTCAAGGGCATTAAAAATTGGACCAGACCTGAAGGCCAGCTGGCCCGCACACTCCTGCCTCCCTCTTCTGTATGACCTTGGGCCCAGCCCACCTTTTCAGACCCTGTGCAGTCTTGACTTAGGCCTGCCCTGACGGTGTCCATATCGGTCAAGGTCTTGCGTGAAGCTAAGGAGGGACTCCACAAACTGCAGGCATCTCAGGGCCAGCCTCTTGTCGCTCGGCATCTATTTACCCTCCCCACGTGAGTGGGTGGGAATTAGAGACCCCATTTCACCGATGAGGTCACTGAGGGTTGGGAGGTCATAGTTACCATCAGCCCTGGGCTAGCCCCCAAGTCCTGTGTCCCAGAGGGCAACCGGAGCGGAGGTAGGGGAGGAAGTGAGACCATTTCTCAGGCTCTCCTTGCATGACAGCTGTGTCATTCTTCCAGAGCCAGTCTGCCTAATACACCTGGCACAGGGCTCCCCACGCCCGGGGCCATTCTGAAGATCAAATGTGCCGGCCGGTATATATGCGGTGCCTACGAGAGGTCCTGACACCTAGGAAGCACTTAAAAACACTACCGTTCTCTGCCTCTAATACTGGTCCACTCCCCAGACTGTTAATTCTTCAGAGCAGACACCACGTCTGCTTCTCTTCGTATCCCCACTCCCAGTATCTGGTGCATACTGGGTGCTCCATAAATATTCGTTGAATATAAGTAGCTACCATTTACTGAGAAATTGCAACGTAGCTAGGCATAGGGCTAGGTAATTTACATGCCCTGTGCTTTCTCAGCATCATTTCATGCAACGTACATGTATTGTGCTATCGATGCTACAGGGCGGGTCTATTTATTATCATCGGCCTCATTTCATGGTGGCGGTTATTGAAACCCAGAAAGGTTAAGTCATTTACCCAAGGTCACACAGCTAGTAAGTGGCTGAGCCAGGATTGGCTTCCAGGGGTCTGGCCCCAAGTATGATGAGCTCAGCTGCTGTGTGAGGCTGAAATACAGCTCGAGTCCTCAAAAGAACCCAGCAGGGAGGCAGGTGGTATGGTCGAGGCTTACAGGCACCAGGCAGGTTGTTCACTGGTGGTGGATCCGAGATTCAAAACCAGGTCAGGCTGCTTGTTTCCCTTAGCACAGATGGTGGAGGTGGCTTCAGGAAGATGAAGATGAGTGCTGTTTGTGCCGCCTCCTAGACCCCGGGGGCCCAGCCTGCTGCGTCCCTTCCGGCGGGCGGGGGGGGGGCGGGGGGGGGCGTGTCTGGACTGGGGCGTGGAAAGGTACAAATACAAGTCAAACTTCACCACTTTAAACCATGGGATTTTACTAAGAACCGAGACTGCTTCCCACAGGTTTGTTTTCCAGATCATTGTGGGTGACAGTCCCCACTGGCCTGGCCTGCCTGGATTTATGGTCAGCCAGTCTTGCTCTCTTCCTGCCCCTTCACTTGGTTCCCTAGGGGAAGCAAGATGTGAAAACACAGCCAGCACGGGCCTCCTTGCTCGTCTGGCCTTCACTCGTCTGGCCTTACGTGCACGTAAGGCTGGTGCTCTATTTGTCTCTGGTTCAGAGCCGTGCCTGGAACCCAGTGCGGATCGGGGAAAGGCTGGCCGTGGTCCATGGGTCTTGCTGAGTTCTTTTGCTATTTTGCACTTGGTCTGAGATTTTCCTAAAGGAAGCCACCGGTCACCAGAACTGAGTATGTATCAGAGTCGGAGTATGTCTACTAGGCCAGGGCCTTGGGGCTGTCACCTATTCTGGTTGAAGAATGCTCCTGGCTCACATTCCCGGGAAAACAGGTGCTCCTGGAGCCAAACCTGGGGCTTATGACGTGGGACCTGGGACTCCCTCTCTGCCTCTGGGCCCGCTCAGAGGATCTGCCCTCCCACCACCTCCCTTCTGTTCCCACATCTCTCCTTCCTTGCTTCCATCCATCAGCCTGTTTGCTGACAAAGGGAAAAAGACAGAAGGGGGATTGGGGGAGACATGTTTATTAGGCATCTCAGCGTGCCGGGCACCATGCCTTGTATGATACAGACCGATGAGCTTCACCCACTGGGGGAGGGGCCTGTGCGGACGTGTTCTCAAGGCCCGCCCTTTGTGCTATGACTCTTACTAGGAGCGGATGTCCAAGAGCACAGACCCGAGCGCCAGGTGGCTGGGGTGAAAGTCCCACCTCCACGGCATGCCAGTTCTGTGACCTTGAGCAAGGTCGGCACTCTGCGCCTCGCTTTTCTCACCTGTAAAATGGGGTGAGAAACTTCCCAATGACCTCGCAAGGGACTTAATAGGTAACATTTGTAAAAGCACTTAGAATAATGTCTGGCACTTTGTAAGCATTAAATAAGTCCTTGCTGAATGAGGACAACAAAAGTAAGCAGGTTCTGATCAAACGGCCCCCAAGGCAAGCATTGCTCTCCCATTTTACAGAAGAGAAAGCTGAGGCTCTAAGTTCACTCACTTGCTCAGGGTCTCATGGCAGCGCTGGGATCCAGACGGTTGTGTCTGGCCTCTGCAGCCTGCTGCCCCCCTACAGGGTCCCTGGGACAGGGCTGAGTGGCTGGTGGGGGCAGGAAGCCTCCCCAGGGCTACTCCCGGCCCCAAGGTCCCTAATACAGACACTGTCCTCTCTTCCAGTGCCGGAGCCGGGAGGACCGGCTGCTTCATCGCCATCGACACCATGCTCGACATGGCAGAGAACGAAGGGGTAGTGGACATCTTCAACTGTGTGCGCGAGCTCCGGGCCCAGAGGGTCAACCTGGTGCAGACGGAAGTGAGTCCTGGGGGACGGAGCAGGCCAGCCAGCTGCAGCCCTGGCCAAGGAGAAGCAGGGTAGAGCAGATGCCCCTGGGTGGGGGCATCCTACAGGAAGAGACCTGGGGCTGAGAGAAGTGGAGGGAGGCGGTACCTGGCTTGCTACACTAGGACCACTACAGAAGCTAGCACACTGCTGCCGACCCTGAGGTCCCACAGTGCCAGCACTTGCATCAGTGGGGATGAGTTCCGCGGCTCTGAGGGCATCCAAGTAGGGACCGAATGGCAACTTTCAAGGATGCTTTGAATAGTATTCCTGCCCTGAGGGAAGGAGAAGACAGAGAAGGATTGGCACTTCCCGAATGCCTACTGTGTGCCAAGCACAGTCCCGGCCTGAATGACTTCATCCACAAAATTATTGAGTACTTGGGCTGGGTTCCAGGGATTCCAAAGGAGGCAACACATAGCCCCCGCCCCTGAGGGAAAAGCAAACCTTCAGGCATCTCTCTGTTCAGGTAGAGAGCCAAGACCCGAGGGAAATGGGAGGAGTTCATCTTTATTGTTGAGCACCTACTCTGTGCTAGGCATCATGCTAGGTCCTTTATATTCAGGATATTATTTGTTCTCCTCACAGCAAGCCTAAGGGGCAGCTCCTACTAGTATCCCCATTTTGCAGATAAAGGGTCCCCAAGTCCTCACACAGGTGGACACTAGTGGAACCTGGGTCCATGTGACCCCAAGGCCCATGCACTTTTCCCTGAACCATACTTTCTTTTTAGGCAGCCTTTTCTGCCCACCCTACTCCTCAAAGCCATGGTTCTCATAACAAGCCCATCGCCTGGTTCTAGGGAAGGCTGTGGGTGCCCAGGCAGTCAGCTAGGACAGATAAGAAGCTACATCCTTCATCAGTCCTGCAAAGGGAAGTTTTGGCTTTGGGTCTCGCCGGCCACTGCTGGCTCCGCGGAGAATCCCCCCACGTACAAGCGTCTACACGTAAGAGCCCGCTGTGGGCTCTGAGCTAACTTCCACAGGCTAGCGTCTACCCTCGGTAAGCCTGCAGGAAGGCCGAGTGGCTGCTTTCTCTGTTCCGGAGTCATGCTTGCGGAAGACAGGCTCAGTGGCTGGCACCAGACATGGGGCCCCTGCTGTCTGGGACGGGGACAGACATTCAGATCGATCATCGTGCTGCATCCGGATAAGTGTTTGATGTAGAGTCGGGCCAAGGCACTCAACAAACATTGGTTAAGGGCCGGGGACAATAGCAACAGCTTCCACCTGGTGGATCTGCACAAGACTTTCCAGAGGGAATGAAGCAGAGGGGCCACAGCAACGGGGGCACGGGGTTCCAGGGGAAGAGAACGGCAGGCGCAAAGGACACAGGTGGCAGAGGGGCCCAGGGCTCAGGAGCAGACCCTGAGACAAGGCATGTGGTTTATTTGGGAGGTGATCCCAAGACTCACTGGTTGGAAACCAAAGAGAAGGAAGGGAAGCCAGGCTGTGTGAGACTGCTGAGGGGTTTTGCAAGCTGTTTCACCCTGTGGACAGCTGGAGCTCAGGCCTGCTGGAGCTCTGAGGTAGTAGGGAACATGCCCTCCCAAATACCCCACCTGGGACAGAAGGAGCTTAGGTGTTCCTGCCCCAGCTCCCCGCGGACGCTGCTTGAGGGCTCCTTCCTGGAGCACTGACCCTTCAGCCTTGCTGGCTCGCCCTGCGCCCGGCCCCAGTGTGCTCCTGGGACCAGAAGAAATCCCTCAGCGTGAATCTCGGGTGCTTGCGGTAAGCAGCCTCCAAGGTAGCGGTGACAGCCGCGGGGACAGAGGCAGGCACCAAGAGCCCATGCTGCAGCAGGTCCAGAAGTTTCTGTCATCAGTGACTACGCTGTTCAGTCCTACAGCGTAGTCTCACCCCTGCTCAGGCGATCACAAAGAATCAGGGAAACGTGGCCCCTCGGGGTTGGAGAGGAAGCTGTGATTCCGCGATCTAAATTCTGCCCGTCCTTCCCAGCCACGGGGTTCCACTTGGGCGACACACGCCCAGGCCACTCCTCTGCTCACCCCGACCCCCATCTCTTCCCTCCGTGGCTTGGCAGGAGCAGTACGTGTTCGTGCATGACGCCATCCTGGAAGCCTGCCTCTGCGGCAACACCGCCATCCCGGTGTGCGAGTTCCGCGCTCTCTACTACAACATCAGCAGGCTGGACCCCCAGACCAACTCCAGCCAGATCAAGGACGAATTTCAGGTATGAGCGAGGCCCGGGCTCGGGGACCCCGCCAGCTTCAGCGGGGCCGAGCACATTCATGGGGTTTCCTCTCTGAGAACGGATAAGCCTAGCGCTTCCAGTGTCTGCGGCTCTAGAAAGCTGCAGACTGAATTCCAGAACGTTCCATGCACAGCCGCGAGCCGCTGTGAACCAGCCACTCGGTGACTACAGACACTTGTTTTTCACCGTGATCCTGTGTTTGAACTCATGTAGTTCTAGTCTAGTCCGAGTCGTGGGTGGAGACGAGTTTCTAAGCACAGGTGTGAGCTTCGTGCTCCGCCAGCCCTAGAGGGACTCCCATTTTCTTGTGTGTGTGTGTCCTAGATCCCCACTACTACTCAGAGTGGGGTCTGGAGGCCAACACCATCATTGCACGGGGGAGTTCACCAGGAAGGTAGAACCCTGGGTCCCAGCCACAGCTACTGGACGTGCAGTGTAACAAGATCTCCGGGTGATTGTCTGCACGTGAAACCGTGAGAAGCACCAGCCCAGAGCTCAGCTCAGCTCGGGCGTAGCACATCTGCATCTTGCAGCCCGCGGGGCCCGAATGGGGGCAGCTTTGGTCTGGAGGCCTGGACGCGAATCACTGAGGAAGCCAGGAGTCCGGCCCATTGTCCTGAGGTCCGTGCCAGGGTCATCCCTGGGCAGCAGGAGCTGAGGACCAGGAAGCAAGGAAGTTCTTGGAATTGAGGGGCAAGTCCTCAGCCCATGGGTCCACAGGCAGATACCCCAGCCGGCCCGCTCCCCGACACTCCCTCAAACGGAAGCTTTACTGATTAGGAGGGGAGGCCAAGTGCAGAATAGAGGAAATGTGGAGGCCACGGCCCCCTCCTGGGTGCACCTAGCCTCTGGTCTTCTGGCTGGACGATTCAGCTCTGGCCCCACACTTGCAAGACTCACTCTGCAGAACACAGCCCTAAAATTTTCCACAGTCCTGGATCTTGCCCCAGGGCCTCTCGCTCATCCTGAGCAGCTCGTTTCCAAAAACCGCACTGAGAGGAGCATTGGGGAAACCCTTTCCCTCCTTCCAGGACACGTCAAGGGGTGCCTCACACTTCTTGGAGAACCCGCAGCCCTGCCCCACCCTCTGACCTCCTGGCTGACCCACCCTTTACTGAGATGCGGGTTGGCAGGTGGTGGCGGCCCGCGTCTGCCCTGCACGTGGGTGTGCCGCCCCCGCAGCCTTGGCACCAGCCACGGACCAGCCAACCTATGGCAGCACAGCACATGGGAGAGGAACAAGTCCTGGGGTGGCGGTGGGGGAGGGGCAGGGCTGGAGGGCCAAGCTGAGAGGATGGAAATAGGGTGGAGTAGGCTGAGTCCGAACTTCACTGCTCGGTGTGGGGCAGCTGCCTGAGCGCTGCCTCCCTGCTGTCGTTGTGCCCTACAGACCCTCAACATCGTGACCCCCCGCGTCCGGCCGGAGGACTGCAGCATCGGGCTCCTGCCGAGGAATCACGATAAGAACCGGAGCATGGATGTCCTGCCTCTGGACCGCTGCCTGCCCTTCCTTATCTCGGTGGATGGGGAGCCCAGCAACTACGTCAACGCCGCGCTGATGGACGTAAGCTGAGCCCTGGCTGCACTCACTGGGACGTTTCTTCTAGGTGGAGATGGCTGGAGCCCAGGGCACCGACACCCCATGCCGCCATCCCCAGCCCGCCTCTCCTTGCTCCCCATCTCCTGGCCCCAAGACCTTTCCTCCCCCAAAGGCTCTGCTCCAAACCTGTAGACAAGCTATGTTCTTGGCTCTTTGCTCCCATTGAACCCTGGAAAGAATGGACCAAAAGCATAAAGTGTGTGTCCATGACAGCATGGCGCAGGCCTGCCCAGTCCCCCCTCCTGCCGCCTGCAGAGCTGACGCTCAGCCTTTGGTTCAGTTCAGGAAACAGTCTCTATGCCAGGCCTTGGCCTCAGCCCTGAGAATGCCCTGAGACATAGGTTCTGCCCCCCGGTGAGCTCCCGGGCAGGTTCCCAGATAACTCCTGTGCAGAGGCAAGAATGAGACTGACAGGTAGTAGGTGATCAGTAAGTGGTTACTGGACAAGGGATGGGATGTGGCAAAGGGGGCACAGAAGGGGACAGGCCGTGTTCCTGACTCTTCCGTCAGGGGCTCTGTCTCCGGCATTCTCAGCATCAAGTCCAAGAAAGACGCTCCCACCCTGACCTGGTTGAGGAGTCATGACCCTAATGAGGAGGTCACGTCCCTGCCCCAGTGGGTCCTTGCTCCTGACTCATAGGCTTCCCCACTGGGTTCTTCATCTTCTTCCAGTGGTCATCCCTCCACCTCCTGGATGTAGAGATGTTTGCAGCAGGAAGGATCATCTGGTCTCATCCTTGTACTTTTCAGCAAAGGAAACTGAGGCCAGAAAGAGGAAGAGACTTGCTTAAGGTCACCCAGAAAGCTAGTGGCAGAGCCAGAACCAGAACTCACACTCTAGAATTCATTCCGTGGGCCTCCCCACTGTTTGTGCAATCCGTGAGGACACAGACATCTTGCCTCCTAAGGTTCAGGACCAAGAATACCATTGCCTGATTGGAGATAAGCCCTTCCAGCTCCCCCTCCCCACCCATGTCCAAGGTCATGTCCATGCAGCCCACATGGACTTCCCATCTCCCCCAGAACAGGCAGGAATGTACAGTGCTCTCTTGGGGTCAAAGCCAACCACCTCTCTGACCTCTGATCCTCCTGAAATTCTCTCCAAGGGCCTTTGCTTGGAGGCAGGGAGGTGATGGGAGCTCAGTGCCTATCAGCTCTGTCGGAGCCCACCCTGGCCTCTGCCCATGGGGGGCCCAGCTTCTCCACGGACTCCCTTCTGTGGGTCCAGAAGCAGGGAGCTTTGTCCTCGTCAGATCAAATATCCAGAGTTGGAGGGGAAACCTCTGGCTTTAGCTTAGAGCCCTCCGAGATCAATGTGTGCGTGTGCGTGTGCGTGTGTGTGTGTATGTGTGGCAAGAGATGGAGCCTGGGGGTGTAATCACACTTCCAAGTTCCTCATTGCTTTTTCTCCCACTTGTCCCAACTCCCTCTCCTTGACTTCCTCATCTATGCAAGGATCAAACATGCTTCTGGCCTCTACTTAGTAGGTTAGATGCTGCCTGGAGCCAAATGCCTTCTGCCAAGCTCTGATGCTGATTGTGTTCTCTTTGTCCACAGGGCATTTCTCCTGTGAGCCATCACTGGGCCTCTGCCTTTCTTACAAAAAAAAAAGTCCTTATCTGTATTCCAGTTCAGTCTGTGCATTTTCTGGTAACCATAGCAGCTTTGCTTCGAGCAGAAAAATATGAAGTCCTCTGGGTTAATTTTTAATGTTTCCCCTGGTAAAAGATGATGTTATCCATGAAATGGATTGCCGGCTGATCCCCGAAACCCGGCAGGAGCGCGGATCTCAAACATATTTTCAGATAAGGCTTTGTCAGGCATGCTGGCCTAATAGAGCATTTATCACAGAGACAGGGAAAAAGGAAAGAAAACTAACATTTACTGAGTGTCGGGTACCATGTCGGGGCCTAGGCTTATCCTGACTCATTCAGTATTTGGGTGTTATTGTCCCCACTTTCTGGATGAAATACTGAGGCTCAGAGTATTGGCATGATTATCTACAGGTTGACTAGCTCAGAAAGGGTGAAGTCCAGGGTCTGGGTTCTGTCTTTTGACTATTAAAATCTAGATTCTTTTCCATGTCTAGAAATGGCTCAAAGACCTGCTATCCACCTCTAGAGTTTGGCTTTTGGGGAAACTAAATATTCTGCCCTCCTAGGCCCACCCCTGCCCTTTGACCATTCTTCTGGCCAGGAGAAGGCCCTTGGAAGACAGGCCTCTAGTGTCTACATGCCATCCACGGCCACAAGGCATCTTTTTGCCACCAGGGCATCAAGAGATCATTTATGTAATGTGGTTGGCAGGGTCTTTTGCCCCATCGTCCCCCTGGTTTGGATGGGCCAGCCCCTCTCTCCTCCCCATCTTCCTGCTGACTGGCCACACTACCGAAAACAGCTGTGTCTGCCACAAGGACTGTCTCTCAAGAAAGCTTGCTAAGAAGATGGGCTGTGGACGATCTCTGGTTTCACGGGCCACTACAGGAGAAACCCTCCAGTCTTTCCAACACCTTCTCACAAGATACTGTAGTAAATAGGGCCCAGTCAAAGCTTCCCATATAGCCATGTAGCCCAGACTGTCACAAGCTCTTTTCTGTGGGCCTCCGTTTCCCCATCCGTAACACAGAACTGAGTGTATTCTTCTGTCTGCTGGACCTGTATGGGGGGTTCTCAGGTGCCAGCCATGGCACCAGCGCCAAGGATAAGGACTTACATGAGGGATGTTTCTATTCTGCCAGCGGGCTCACAGCCGTTCATGTGTCCTGGTCTTGTCTTTTTTTTTTTTTTTTCTATAAACTTTTATTTTTTCAGTGTTCCAAGATTCATTGTTCATGCACCACACCCAGTGCTCCATGCAATATGTGCCCTCCTCAATACCCACCACCAGGCTCACCCAACCCCCCTCCCCTCTCCCCTCCAAAATCCTCAGTTTGTTGCTCAGAGTCTCTCATGGTTCATCTTCCCCTCCGATTTCCCCCAATTCACCCTTCCTTTCCTTCTCCCAATGTCCTCCATGTTTTTCCTTAGGCTCCACACGTAAGTGAGACCATAAGATAATTGACTCTCTCTGCTTGACTTATTTCACTCCGCATAATCTCTTCCAGTCCCATCCATGTTGATACAAAAGTTGGATATTCATCTTTTCTGATGGAGGCATAGTATTCCATTGTATGTATGTACCACATCTTCTTTATCCATTCGTCTGTTGAAGGGCATCTTGGCTCTTTCTGCAGTTTGACGATTGTGGCCATTGCTGCTGTGAACATTGGG
>CM052811.1:105737063-105766566 GCA_028533885.1 Nasua narica | reverse complement strand
CTTTGGGGTAAACACCCAGTAGTGCAATTGCAGGGTCATAGGGTAGCTCTATTTTTAATTTCTTAAGGAATCTCCACACTGTTTTCCAAAGTGGCTACACCAACTTGCATTCCCACCAACAGTGGAAGAGGGTTCCCCTTTCTCCACATCCTCTCCAACACTTGTTGTTTACTGTCTTGTTGATTCTGGCCATTCTGACTGGTGTAAGGTGGTATCTCAATGTGGTTTTGATTTGAATTTTCCTGATGGCTAATGATGAACATTTTTTCATGCATCTGTTAGCCATTTGTATGTCTTCTTTGGAGAAGTATCTGTTCATGTCTTCTGCCCATTTTTTGACATGATTATCTGTTGTTTGAGTGTTGAGTTTGAGGAGTTCTTTATAGATCCTAGATATCAGACCGTTGTAGTGTCATTGCGAATATCTTCTCCCATTCCGTGGGTTGCCTATTTGTTTTGTTGATTGTTTCCTTCGCTGTGCAGAAGCTTTTTATTTTGATGAAGTCCCAAAAGTTCATTTTCGCTTTTGTTTCCTTTGCCTTTGGAGACATCTCCTGAAAAAAAGTTGCTGTGGCTGATGTCGAAGAGGTTACTGCCTATGTTCTCCTCTAGTATTTTGAGATTCCTGCCTCACATTGAGGTCGTTTATCCATTTTGAGTTTATCTTTGTAGATGGTGTAAGAGTATGGTCGGGTTTCAGTCTTCTACATAGAGCTGACCAGTTGGCCCAGTCTTTTCAAACACAAATCTCACTCACTCTGCATGACGACCGTCCCAAAAATGAGAGGTGCGATTCCCATTTTCCAGATGGAGAACCTACTGGAAAGATCTAATAACTTGCCAGGGCTTAGTACCAAAAAAAGGGGAAGCACGGTACAAATGATGCTTGGATGGATGGACGGATGGATGGACAGACAACTGATAACCTACAAGTCAGAAAGCTGGATTTGAACCCAGGTCTGTCTGATGCTAGGCCCTGAGCGCCTCCCACTGCCCTTTGTCTCACAGACACCACGTCCGGCTTCTGACCGGCCAGCTCCGCCCTCATTCTGGCCCTGGGGCAGGAGTGAGCCTCCTGCAACAGAAGCCCCTTCAGGAGGCCCTCTGCCTTGGGCTGAGCTGACCCCTCCTCCAGCACAGTGCTCACAGGAACACAGATATCCCTAATGTCCCAGGAGGTGCTCTGGGCAGCAGAGCAACAAATCTGCCTCCAGAATCTTTCATTTCATATTGTAATAATGATTATTTGCCGAGCTCCAAAACATAAATAATTTATTTGAATAATCCCCAGTCGAGTGACACTTTCCTAATGAAATGTCTTAGTTTAGAGGAGAATGAGTTCCTTATGAGAAGGCCCCTTTGGCCTCTGGGGGCAGCCGGAGATGCCAGAGTAGGTAGGCCTCTTGGGTAGGCTCAGGGGCCTCTGGCCGCCAGCCGACCCTCCTCACCCTCACAACATCTCTGCTGGGTGTGTCTTTCACGAAGCCTATGTCATTCCTTTGTCAGAGCCACAAGCAGCCTGCTGCCTTCGTGGTCACCCAGCACCCTCTCCCCAACACCGTGGCGGACTTCTGGAGGCTGGTGTTTGACTACAACTGCTCCTCCGTGGTGATGCTGAATGAGATGGACACTGCCCAGGTAGGAGGGCCGCGGGCCCCGCCCCGGTGCTCAGGCGCGATCCGGCGGCCGTGCCCGAGGGTTGGAGGGAGAGCCTGAGAGCTTAGTGCCGCCTCTGCCCGACACAGCGGCCTGCGGATGGGCACTGGCCACTGGCTGTGAGCACCCAACCAGCCCGTCCTGCTGCCAGCAGAGGCCGGGGGTCTCTTACCAGGCCCCACCACCCCCCACTCCGCGCCCTCTCACTTCCAGCAGTGACTCCCCCTACTTGGGGGCTTTACCCAGCCCTCCTCCCCAGTCCGGGGCCAGATTCTGTTGCTCCATCCGGGCACTGATTAGGGTCTTGCTCCAAATCCCACTGGGCACACTGAGCCGAGGCTCCCAGAGCCTCCCCAGCTCAGAGCATCTCCAGGCCTTCAGAAGAGCCTGAGCTCTGGCCGCACCCACCCACCCAGGCACGCACCCAGCCAGCCTACCCCCTCGGAGATGCAGCCCACACTGACAGAGTTGGAGCTCGGACCTTGGACCCTTGGCCCACTAGCCACCGTGAGGACCCTGGGTCATCACACAGGACTGTTGTGTCCCGACAGGCTTCACGCCTTAGCCCCCTGGGGTCTGACGGCTCCAAGCGTCATGTGCTGATAGCACGTTCCAGGGCTCGGGACATGTGCCATGGGAAACTTCTGGAGCCCGCGCCCCCCATTGCGGGGCGGCCATTCCTGGGCGGGACAAGTGGGAATGGCCTTTCAGGTGTTTGAACAGTGGTGTCTTGAAAGAAACCCAGCGCACCTCAGTGGGCTGCTGCGTGCGTGCGGGCCTCGTGTGGGAATGGCAGCCAGTGGGTCTGAGCTGTGGTCTCAGCCCTGCGGGGCTCCCAGTCTTGCTTCAGAGACAGATGAGCAAATCGTCCCAAGCTCGTGTGGCAGCGCTGTAATAGAGGTCAGCCGCGAAGTGCTGTGCTGGCCGGGAACAGGGAGCAATTAATTCTGCCCAGAGGGTGAGGGAAGACTTCAAAAAGAAGGTGACTTTGGCCTTGAAGAAGGGAGCAGAGGTTTGGGGGGGGTGGGGCTGAGGGAGCTGGGAAAAGGCCCTCTGAGCAGAGAGAATGGGGCGGGGGTGGGGGGCGAAGGCAAGGGAGTGTGACTGTGTGCGCCTGTTTGCAGAACAGCTGGGGTCGCAGTGGGGCTGGGGGCTGTGGGGAGCCGACTAGGGTGGTGAGGCTGGACGCTGCTGGCATGCGGCTGCGGCAGGGTTAGGGCCTTGGTGTGCCGCACGGTACCGGAACTTCTTTCTTCTTTACTTCGTCGGCACCGGAACCCTTTCCTTGACTAGAGTTCGCGCAGGCGCAGTTTCGGCAACAGCTCTCATCTAGGAGGGGCTCCTGGGGAAGCTGCCCGGGGTGGGGGCTGGGCTCCCTCCAGACTGGTCTTCCGGCTCCCCGCTCACCCAACCCCGCCAATGCGTCTTGGAGAGTCAGGACTCTGGGTGCCTTTGTGAACCCCCAGGCTCCACGGGAGCACTGGGAGACAGCACTTGCTGTCCAGGGAGGAGAGAGGCCTCGTGCAAGTCGGGGTGTGGCCGAGTTCCCCTTAGAAAGCCGCGTCTGGGGACCCGCGTGGAGGAGAAGCTGGAGGGAAACCTGCCAGCCAGGAGATGGCCGAGGAGGATGTTGCAAATGCCCCGGAGAGAGAGGTGGGGTCTGAACTGAGGAGGTGGCTGGCAGGCCTGACGGCAGGGCTGGGGATCAGGGAGCTGGGCTTCCAGATCCAAGTCCGTGGGTCTGGGGAGCAGTGGATGCAGGAGGTGAAGAAGGAGGAGAAGTTGCGGATGGTGGCGGGGGCCCAGGTCTGGGCAGTCCGGCGTCTGCGGGAGACGGGGGAGCAGCTTATGGCGGGGGAGCTGGAGTGCCGGGCAGGACATGCGCTCGTCCTCCGGCCGTATTTGTGGAGTATCTGTTCCTGGCGGGAGCTAGTAAAGGTGTTTGGAAGGCGTCGTGGGTAAGACAGAACAAGCAAAACAGGAGCCTCCCATCTCTGCTGCAACTTCTGTTCTAGAGTGGAGGAGACAGTAAGTAACAACACCCTGTATGTACTTAATTATATGTTAGAAGGTCATGAGTATATGGAGGAAAAATAGGAGGGCAGGGTAAGGAAGACTGGAAGGCAGGTTTGGGCCCGGAACATAATTGTGATAGAGGGATCAAGGCAGGCCCTTTGAGAAGGTCACATGGGAGCGTATTTCGGAGGGAGGGGCGAGAACGAGCCTTGCAACCATCTCCAGGAAGAGCATCACAGGGAGAAGGGACAAGCCACAGCAACCCCTGCTGGTAGGTTCGTACCTGGGACAGAGTGGGTGTGGGACAAGCTGCAGCGGGGGGACCCAGCGACAGGGCAGGGCCGGGTCGTGAGGTTTTAGTCTGAGAGAAGAAGGGAGCCACTGACAGGTTTGGAGGAGAAGAGTGGCCTGCTTTGGCTTTTTTTAAAAAGGCATCCCTCGGGCTACTGCCTTGAGAATAGACCGTTGGCACAGGAAGGGGAGGGCGTTTGCTAAGGGAGCGAACAGAAAGGACAGAGAGGACGCGGCGTCTGCAGTCCTTCCAGGTGACCAGTGATGGCCGCTTGACCCCAGGGGTAGAAATGGGGTGGATTCTGTATACATCCTGAAGGGAGACCTGACCAAAGATCCTGACAGACGGAATGGGGAGGGTGAGAGAAAAGAAGTGACTCCAAGATCTGGGGCTCAAACGGTAGATGACTGAAATCCGAGAGAACCATGAAACTGAAGGGATTCCCACAAAACAAAGACCCCTGTGGCGTTCCAGGCTCAGAAGCCATAGCCGTCCTATTCCTTTGCCAGAAAAAAGTAAAACTGTGCACTCTGCTCCATGAGCCCCTGAGTGAAGCGGAGTCTGTGAACACCTGTGGGCTGTTCACCTGTTCCAGAATCCCTTTTGGTAAAACCAGAGCTCCGAGGAGGAGTTTCAAAGAACCCCACTTTGGGACACGTAAAGAAGCAGGGGTCAAGGTCATTGGCTCTAGCTCCCCCTTCCACGGTCGGTCTTGGGTAAATGAAGATTTCTCAGCCCCAGATGTTGGTACAGCCTTTGAGAACTGACTTCTCTAAATGCAAAAACACCAGGCTCAGAAGAGCCGTGGAGTTGGCTGCCATATGCAGCCAGCAAGCAGCCCCTAAAATCAGCAGATGAATAGAACACTTATTGATATAAATATCATCACCACAACAGCTGGGTGCCTTGCAAAAATGAACAGTGATACCGCGTGAGCATCAGAAAAGCCGCCCTCGGCACCTGGAAAGGCAGTTCTTTGAAGCGCTGTCAGCATCTGCCCGCCAGCCCGCCCGTGCTGGGACGGCCTCGGCTTCCTGGCCAGCCTGGCCACACAGATGGGTCTGCCCTGGGTCCTGAGCCTCAGCAGAGGACCAGTGCCGCACCTGTGGCATTGGTCAGGACAACCCCCATCAGGGCCCGTGTTGAGGATTGTGGCAGGACTACCTGTAAGTTGCCACAAAATAAGGTGGAGGAGAGGCTGAGACCTCTCCAAGTGCTTTATTTCCTTGCCCCGTGGGCCAGTTGGCCTGCCTGTGCTCGGAATCCTATACCGCATCATTCAGTCGGCCATCCCCGGCCACAGAGACTCTCCCGCTCTCCACAGTGGCTTCTGTTCAAAGATAATTCCAAGCATCGAGGGCTGAAGGTAAAGACTCTGAAGGAAACTACATGTATTCAACTTTATATACATATATATAGCTCTTTAGGACTCCAAGGCCTGTGATCAGATTACTGGGGCAACATCCTAGAACCACAATATCCAGCAGATGGCACTGTGGTTTCCAGTGGGCACCTCAGAAAGAACCTTTCTGGTCTTACCCAACAGCCCTGACGTATAAGAGCCCTTCCATCCTTGTGGGCTCGATGGACAGACCAGAGCCCGTGGGGAGCGGACACCAAAAAGAAGCCCTCTTCATGGCCATGCCAACCCCGCCATATTGTTGAGGCAGCTCAGGAGATCCCTGTGCCAGCCATGGGTTGAGGCTGTGTGGTAGGCAGAATCACTCTCCCCCATCCCCAAAGATGTCCACCTCCTCGTCTCTAAGCCAGCCAACGTGTTGTCTTACAGAGTTAAAGGGACTTTGCAGATGTGGTAAATTTAAGGACACCGAGATGTGTCCCAATGGGTTGGGTTACCCAATATCAGGATCCTAGTACGAGGGATGCAGGAAGATCAGAATCAGTGGTAATGGAAGCAGTACGGCCACAGGCCGAGGAATGGCTTGTCCCCTGCAGACTCCAGAAAGGAACACAGCTTGGCTGACACTTGAGTTTAGCCCTTTAATACTCATTTCAGATTTCTGACCTCCAGATAATAAATCTGTGTGACGTTAAGCCGCCACATTTGTGATTCGTTGCATCAGCCATAGAAAACTAACACAGGCAATAAAACTGAAGACAGGAATTCAGGCCCAGAGGCATAGGGATCAGTGCCAGTGCGGGGTGTGAGACTGAAATCATGGGACCATCCAGAGTCAGCAGTGCTGAACTGGAAAGTGGTTCCAGCTGGAGAAATCCGTGTCTGAATCAAAGTCCCTCAGGAACCATGAGAGAGCAAGATGGGGAGAGCCAAGGAGAAGGCAGATGTCCACCTCAACAACCGCAGGACTCTCGCAGACCCGGAAGGAGGTCTCTTAAAAGTCAAGGTGCCTGCTTTCTGATTTGCATTCAGTCCTTCAGTCATCACCATGCACCAGGCACAGACCAGACATAGTACAGGACAAAAGAGACACACAAAAAACCACAGTCCCCATGGAGCCGACATTGTAGTGAAGTAGTGTCTTACCTGCCAGACTCCCTTTGACATCAAACGAGATGGAATCGTCTCTGGCTGGAACCATCTCAACCAAGCCCCCTCAAGTGGCAGGAAGAAGCCGACCAGGAAGCAGAAGGGAGGGAAGAGCCAGTGTCCAGGAAAATGTCACGTTGCTCCCAGGCTCTTTGGGCAGCTCTGGAAGAATCCAGCAGGAGATGACCACCACGCGTCACCCCACCAGCCTGGAATCAGGTTTGGGGTCAGAGAGACCCAGTGTCACTTTGGTTGTCTCCACATAGTAAGTGCTAGGTGTTTAGGGTTCCCTGACTGGCCTCACTGATTATACTGCCCGTGCTTGCAGCGCCGCTGAGATGCTCAGTGCCTCACTGGTCACTCGTTCTTGGGAGGACACATTAATTTGCTTACATCTTTGACATTTTATCATCTATATGTTCTCTGAACACCTTTGATGTTTTCCCGGTCTTTCCTCCATAGACCTGCTATGATAGAAGCTTTTGTTTTCTGAACTGTATTTAACTAATTAATCATTTGTTAGTTTGACACATATATTTTTCTTTTTTCTTTTTTTTTTAGATTTTATTTATTTATTTGAGAGAGAAAGTGAGAGCATGAGAGGAGAGAAGGTTAGAGGAAGAAGCAGACTCCCCATGGAGCTGGGAGCCTGATGTGGGTCTCGATCCTGGAACCCAGGGATCATGACCTGAGCCGAAGGCAGTTGCTCAACCAACTGAGCCACCCAGGCACCCTGACACGTATATTTTTCCACAAACGTAACTACCCCCGATGACTTTCCAAATGGCAGAGCTAACACGAGATGGTCTAATTCTAGCCCAAAGCCAGACCTTCAGGGTCCCCCACCCCAAGACAAGAACATGATTCCCTTAGGCTTTCAAAGACTTTGGAGAGATCTTGTTGGCTTCTGCTAACTTTACGGGCCTCATTTTGGAAATCACTGATCTGCATGGGGTCCATTTCCCCCTCATTTTGCACATCAGGAAGCTGAGGTCCAGGCAGGAAAAAGGATTTATCCAAAGCCCCATAACCCATCACTGACTTGGGCCCAAGGCCCTCTACCAGAGATTGTGAAGATTTGGGTCCCCACTTAAACAATAGGATTTCCAGGGCCCCAGTGCCTGATAATCCCTGACTGGTACCTGGGTTTATAGAGCAGGAAGGAATGTTCTTTGGTTTAAAACAAATAAGAGCTCCATAAAAACTGAGCATTCCAGTTCTGAGGCTCCCCCATGGAAAGTCTAAGAGTTCAGATGATGCTAGGCCAGGTAGAAAGGTGAGAGATGGTGAGACCAAGAAAAGTGCATTCCATGGAGCTTCTAGAACTTAGAAAGGCAAGCAAGCTCATCATCCTCCCAGGAGAGAAAGCGGGGGTAATATTTCAGGGATGTCTTCTCTTGTCATTGTGCCTGCAAGGCAAATAGCAAGCATCGATATCCCCATTTTTATCTCAGCTTGTGAAAACACAGCCTAACATGCTGGCAAAACCCACAAAACAGCCAAGTCTCTGTCTCCGCAAGCCTCAAGTCTGACTTTGCAAGGGGCTATGTTTCTGTTCCAGCGGGGTAACGGTAGGGTAAGTAGTCTGAGGCCATGAGACCTAAGTTCTAGCCCCGCCGCCAACTTCCTGCCTTAAGCCTGTTTCCTAACTTGTCCCAAGTCTCAGCGTGATCATCTGTTAAATTCTTGTGACCCAGAAGTCAGCCAAGTTCATTCTTTCCTTGAAGATTTCATTGAAATGGGCTCTGCTTCCTCTTCCCCGTCCTGTGGCCAAGTCCACCGTCCACCCCACAGATTTCTGGGCATTGCAAGGGAGTCCCGTGTGCATGCACACTTCCCAGTTCCTGCTCAGGCCTTACTAGGGGCAAGGTAGGATTGGAATCCCAGTAAGGCCCCTCTGACCAAAGGTTGAACATTGCACACCCTCATTCTTAACCTTCCCACCCTGCCGCCTCTCCCCTACATTCTGTTGCCCAAGCCACTCCCTGCCTCAACCTCTCCTCCCGTGCCTCCCTTAGCAATGCCACCTTCTACCCAAAAGTTGTGCCTTTCTTAAGCTGTACAGTTGCACTCTCTATTTTAATGTACTGTTACATATAGTGAACATACACTATGAATTTCATGTGTATTTGTAATACAGCAGTTCAGCAATACCGTGGGCTACTCAGTGCCCATCAAGCACGTGCACTTCCAATCCCCTTCACCTTTTTCACTCAACCCCCACCCCCCTCCCCTCTGGTAACCGTCACTTTGTTCTGTATAGTTAAGGGTCTGTCTTTTGGTTTGTCTCTTTTTTATCCATTGCTTCTTTGTTTTATAACTTAAACTCCACATATGAATGAAATCATATGGTATTTGTCTTTCTCTGACTTATTTTGGTTAGCATTATACTCTCTAGAGCCATCCATGTTGCTGCAAATGGAGAGATTTCATTCTTTTTCGTGGCTGAATAATATTCTGTATATATCCTACCTCTTTATCCGTGCATCTGTTGATGGACATGTAGGCAGCTTCCATAATCTATTATAATTAATGCTAGAATAAACATCAGGTGCATGTATCCCTTTGGAATATTTTATTTTGTATTCTTTGGGTAAATACTGAATAGCGCAATTACTGAATCATAGAGTAGTTCTATTTTTAACATTTTGAGAAAACTCTATACTGTTTTCCACAGTGGCTTTACCAGGTTCCATTCCCACTAATAGTGCATGAGGGTTCCTTTTTCTCCACATCCTTGCCAACACCTCTTATTTCTTCTGTTTTTGGTTTAAGCTATTTTGGGAGCTGGGAAGTCATATCTCATTGCACTTTTTATTTCATTTCCCCAATGATGAGTGATATTAAGCATCTTTTCATGTGTCTGTTGGCCATCTGAAAGTCTTTGCAGAAATGTCTGTTCATGTCTTCTTCCCATTTTTCATTGGATTATATGTTTTTGGTGTTGGGTTGTGCATATTCTTTATATATTTTGGACACTAACCTTTTATCAGTTATGACTTTTGGTTGTTTTGACTGTTGGTTGTTTCCCTTGCTGCGCAGAAGCTCTTTATTTTGATGTAGTCCCAATAGTTTATTTTGGCTTTTGTTTCCCTTACCTCAGGAGACATATCTAGAAAGATACTGTTACGGTTGATGTCAGAGAAATTACTTCCTATGTTCTTTTCTAGGATTTTTGTGGTTTCAGGTCTCGCCTTCAGGTCTTTGGTTAAATTTGTAGTTTTTGTCTATGGTGCAAGGAAGTGGTCCAGTTTCATTCTTTTGCATGTTGCTGTCCAGTTTTCCTGGTAGCCTTTCTGAAGAGACTGTCTTTTTGCTATTGGATATTCTTTCCTGCTTTGTTGAAGATTAATTGACCATATAATTGTGGGCCTATTTCTGTATTTTCTATTCTGTTTCATTGATCTATGTGTCTGTTTTTGTACCAGTACCATACTGTTTGGATGACTACAGTTGTGTAATATAACCTGAAGTCTGGAGTCGTGATGCCTCCAGCTTTGCTTTGCTGTTTCAAGATTGCTTTGGCTATTCAGGGTCCTTTGTGGTTCCATACAAATTTTAGGATTACTTATTCTATTTCTCTGACAACTGCTCGTGGTTTTTGATGGGAATTGCATTAAATGTGTACATTGCTTTGGGTACTACAGACACTTTAACAATATTTGTTCTTCCTGTCCATGAGCATGGAATGTCTTTCCATTTCTTTGTCAATTTCTTTCATGAGTATTTCATAGTATATATATTTTCAGAGGACCTGGCTTCCACCTCTTTGGTTAGGTTCATTCCTAGGTATTTTCTTATTTTGGGTGCAATTGTAAATGTGATTGTTTCCTTCATTTGCCTTTCTGCTGCTTCATTATTGGTGTATACAAATGCACCGGATTTCTGCCATTGACTTTGTATCCTGTGACTTTACTGAATTCATTTATCAGTTCCAATAGTCTTTTTTAATTCAGTTAGCCAACACATAGTAGTACACCATTAGTTCTAATAGCTTTTATGATGAAGTCTTTTTGGCTTTTCATATATATAGGATCATATCACCTGCAAATAGTGAAATTTTTACTTCTTCCTTACCAGTTTGGATGCCTTTTATTCATTTTTCTTGTCTGCTAGGACTTCTGGTACTCTGCTGAATAAAAATAGTGAGAGTGGGTGGGGGGGCTGGTCAGAGTGGACCTCCTTGTCTTGTTCCTGAACTTAGTGGAAAAGCTCTCAGGTTCTCCCCATTTAAGATGATGTTAGCTATGGGTTTTTCATATAAGGCCTTTACTATGTTGAGATATGTTCCCTATAAATCTGCTTTGTTTTTATCATGAATGGGTATTGTACCTTATCAAATGGGTTTTTTTGCATCTATTTAAATAATCATATGGTTCTTATCCTCTTATTAATGTGACTTATCACAATGATTGATTTGCAAATATTAAACCACCCTTGCATCCTGGGAATAAATCCCACCTGATTTTTTTGAATGATTTTTTTAGTGTATTATTAAATTCAGTTTGCTAGGATTTTATTGAGGATTTTTGCATATGTTAATCAGGGATATTGGCCTGTAGTTCTCTTTTTTTGTGGTGTCTTTATTTGCTTTTGGCCTCAGGGTAATGCTGGCCTCATAGAATGAATTTGGAAGTTTTCCTTCCTTTTCTACTTTTTGGAATAGTTTGAGAATAGGTATTAACTCTTCCTGAAATGTTTGGTACAATTCACTGTGAAAGCATCTGGTTCTGGGTTTTGTTTGTCGGGAGTTTTTTGATTACTGATTCAATTTTCTGGCTGGTAATTGGTCTCTTCAAATTTTCTGTTTGTTCCTGCTTCAGTTTTGGTAGTTTACAAGCCTCTAGGAATTTATCCATTTTTTTGCTACATTGTTCAATTTGTTGGCATATAATTTTTCATAATATTCTTTTACAGTCCTTTGTATTTCTGTGGCATCATATTTTTCTCATCTTTTGCTTCTAATTTTGTTTGAGTCCTCTTTTTTTTTTCTTTTGATGAGTCTGACTAGATGTTTATCAATTTTGTTGATCTTTTCAAAGAACCAACTTCTGGTTTCATGTTTTTACTTTCCATATCATGTATTTCCACTCTAATCCCTATGATTTCCTTCCTTCTGCTAGTTTTGGATTTTGTTTTTTCTTCTTTTTCTAGCTCCTTTAGGTTGTAAGTTTGGGTTATTTCTTTGAGATTTTCTTCTTGAGGTAGATCTGTATTTTCATAACTTTCCTCTTAGAATAACTTTTGCTGCATCCTAAGGGTTTTGGGCTGTTATGTTTTCATTTTTGTTTGTTTCCGTGTACTTTCTGATTTCTTCTTTGATTTCTTGGTTAGACATTCATTGTTTAGTAGCATGTTATTTAACCTCCATGTATTTGTGGTCTTTCTAGATTTTTACTTATGGTTGGTTTCTAGTTTAATAGCATTGTGGTCAGAAAAGACACATGGTATGATTTTGATCTTTTTTAATTTGCTGAGGGTTGTTTTGTGGGCTAGATGTGATCTGTTCTGGAGAATATTCCATGTGCACTTGAAAAGAATGTATATTCTGCTGTTTTAGAATGGAACGTTCTGAATATATCAGATATAGCTAGTCTAGTTTATCATTCAAAATCACTATTTGCTTGCTTGTTTTCTGTTTGGATCATCTGTCCATTGATACAAGTAGAGTGTTAAAGTTCTCTAGTATTACTGTATTATTATCAATTAGTTCCTTTATATTATTGTTTTATGTATTTGGGTGGTCCTATGTTGGATGCATATATATTTACAATTGTAGTATCTTCTTGTTGGGTTGTCCCCTTTATTATTAGAGAGTGCTCTTCTTTGTCTTTTTGTTTTAAAGTGTATTTTGTCTGATACAAGTATTGCTACCCTTGCTTTCTTTTGACATCCATTTTGCATGAGAGATGTTTCTCCATCTCCTTTTTTTCCCCAAATATGTTTATTTTTTCAGTGTTACAAGATTGATTGATTGTTCATGCACCACACCCAGTGCTCCATGTGATACGTGCCCTTCTCAATACCCACCACCAGGCTCGCCCACCCCCCCACCCCCTCCCCTCCAAAACCCTCAGTTTGTTGCTCAGAGTCCACAGTCTCTCCTTGTTCATCGCCCCCTCCGATTTCCCCGCATTCACCCTTCCCTTCCTTCTCACAGTGCCCTCCATGATTTTGTTTATACTCCACACGTAAGTGATACCATAAGATAATTGACTCCGCTTGACTTATTTCACTCTGCATAATCTCTTCTAGTCCCGTCCATGTTGATACAAAAGTTGAATATTCATCCTTTCTGATGGAGGCATAATATTCCGTTGTATAGATGTACCACATCTTCCTTATCTCTCATCTGTTGAAGGGCATTTTGGTTCTTCCCACAGTTTGGCTATTGTGGCCATTGCTGCTATGAATATTGGGGTACCTGGGGCCCTTCCTTGTACTGCATCTGCTTCTTTGGGGTAAACACCGAGTAGTGCAATTGCAGGGTCGTAGGGTAGCTCTATTTTTAATTTCCTGAGGAATCTCCATACTGTTTTCCAAAGTGGCTGCACCAACTTGCATTCCCACCAACAGTGAAGGAGTGTTCCCCTTTCTCCACATCCTCTCCAGCATTTGTTGTTGACTGTCTTGTTGATTTTGGCCATTCTGACTGGTGTCAGGTGGTAGCCCAGTGTGGTTTTGATTCCATCCCCTCACTTTTGATTTACAGGTATCTTTAGGACTAAAAGAAGTCTATTGTAGACAGCATATAGATGGGTCTTCTTTCTTTATCCATTCCACAACCCTGTGTCTTTTGATGGGAGCATTAACCCATTTATATTCAAAGTAATTATATAGTATTTAGTGCCATTTTGTATTTGTTTTGTGGTTGGTTCTGTATATTTTCTGTTTCTTTCTTCCCTTGCTCTGTTCTCTCACAATGAGTTGCTTTCATTACTGATATAGTTGGAGTCCCTTCTCTTTATTTTTTGCATATCTATTACTGCTTTTTGATTTTTTATTTGTAGTTATCATTAGGTTTATATATGACATCTTCTACATATAGCAGTCTATATTAAGGTGATGCTTACTTAGTTTGAACACATTCTCTACTCCTCTCCTCCCCACATTGTAGGTTATGGTGTCATACTTTACATCCTTTCATTTTGTGAGTCTTTTGATGGATTTTTACAGATACACTCATTTTTACTGCTTTTGTGCTTCCTACTTTTCTCACTCTTACTTATGGTCTCTCCTTTCCACTCAGTGAGTCTCCTTTAACATTTCTTTAGTGATGGCTTAGTGGTCCTTAACTCCTTAGCTTTGATTTGTCTGGGAAACTATTTCTCTCAGAATGATGACAGCCTTGCTGGATAGCATATTCTGGGCTGCAGATTTTTCCCATTCAGCACTTAGAATATATTATGCCTCTCCCTTCTGGCATACTAAGTCTCTGTTCAAAAATCTAGTAACCTTATGGGTTTTCCCTTGTAAGGTACTTCCTTTGTCTTGCTTTTTTAAAATTTTTTTCTTTATCACTACTTTTTGTTGTCTTAATTACTAGGTGTCGTGGTGTGGTCCTCCTTGAGTTGATTTTGTTGGGGAATCTCTGTGCCTCCTGGGTCTCGGTATCTGTTTCCTTCCCCATTTGAGGGAAGTTTTTAACTATGTTATCTTCAAATAAATTTTCTGCACTCTTTCTTTTCTTCTGTGGCCCCTGTTATTAAGCTTGATAAAGTTTCTGACTTCCCTAAGTCTATTTTTTCTATTTTTATTTTTGTGAAATTTTTTCTCCGACCTGCTCAGCTTATTTTCCATGACTCTGTCCTCCAGGTCACTAATTCATTCTTCTGCTTCCTCTAGCCTGTATTCATTCCATCTAGTATATTTTTAGTTTCATTTTTTTATCTCTGGTTTTTTTTTACCTTAGTTTCATTTTTTTACCTCTGATTTTTTTTTATCTCACTATTAAGGGTCTCACAGATGTCCTCCACTCTTTTCTCAAGTCCAGCGAGTGTATTTATGACCGTTAGTTCAAATTCTCTACCAAACATACTACCTATCTATCTCTGTTTCGTTTTGGTCTCTTTCTGTGGTTTTGCCCTGCTTTTTCATACTCCTCTGTTTCCTAATTTTGCCTACCTCTTTATGTCTGTTTTGCTGTGTTGGGAAAGTCAGCTATGACTCTTGTTCTTGAAAGTAGTGCGCAGGGTGAGCACTTTTAACAAGGTAGCCCAGGTCATTTGCCAGAGGGAATGTGGCTCCACTGCTAAGACTAGGGCCAGCTGGGGCCAATGCACAAAACACGCACAGGCAGGGCACGCGGTACTCACGAGTTGTAGGCACTGGTTCTTTTCCACAGGGCATGAGCCATGGCTGCTGAGACCGGGGTGGCGCGTAGAGTTTTAACAAGGTGCATGTGTCCTCTGTGGGAGGTGACCAGCTGCCACCATTGCTGCCAAGACTGAGGGCCTGCAAAGCACACAGAAGACATGGTGTTGACAAGATCTGCAGGGTCTTCTCAGGGAGGAACCCCATAGCATCGGGACTCAGGCAGACATGACTAGAAAGGGCAGATCTACCCAAACACAGGGCTTGGTGTAAGCAAGTTAGGTCGTTCATGTGGGTGCTGTGCTGGTTCCCACAGGTGGCCATGCGTTCATGCTGGGGGGGCAGCGGGGAGGAGGAAAATGGCACCTGCCAGCTCCTTTGTTTCCGGAGGGGTCTCCCTGAGAACCCCACCCCGCTGGCACATGCTCAGAGATGAGGAAGTAACACTCCAACCCATAGGCCCCTGGCATTTTCAAACTGCTGCTTCTAGGCTGGATCTCTGTGGGCTGTTTGTTGTGCTGTCTCTTTAAGCCTGGGGACTCAGCTTCCTAATGCCCTCTGAGCCCTCCCAGAGCCAAGCCTGCTGATATTTAAAATTCCAGGCTTTAAGTCCCCCAAGTTGTAAGAACTCAGAAAATTGTTTGGTCTCGCAGCCAAATGCTATGAGGATTCACCTTCCCCATGCTGGCTCCCTGTTGGGATAGTTTCTCTCCCCTCTCCTCATCCACAGCTCCCTTCCAAGGTTGGCGGGCAAATCAGTTTAGCTCCTACCACATCTCCACCCTTCCTACCCTCTTCAGTGTGGCCTCTTCTCTACATTTAGTTGTGGGGTGTGTTCTGCCAGTCTTCAGGTTGTTTTCTGCACTATTTGCACCGAGCATTATCTTGTTGTATCCATGGGATGAAGTGAGTGTAGGGTCCTCCTATTACACCGTCTTCCCCAGAGGTCCTTCCTGAGCTCGCTCTCTCTCTGAGACATTGCCATCCACCCATTCTACCGTCCTTCATAGATATTCTTCTAAAGACTCCAACACAACTGTCAGTAAGTTCCCCCACTACAATAGAGACTGCATTATTCACCCTGTGGGGCTATTGAGAGGCAGAATTGGGAAAGATGTGCTTCGACCACCAGCCATGTGCCTTTCACTCTCTGCCCCTTGCTCTATACCTGCCACCTAGCCCTCAATCTGTCTTCCTTACCTGGCCAATTATATGCTTTAATTCTTTATAGAATTTAAAGGAATTTTATATCAGGGCACCTGGGTGGCTCAGTCCCAGGGTCCTGGGACTGAGCCCCACTTTGGGCTCCCTGCTTGTGCGTACTCTCTGTCAAATAAACTTAATTTTAAAAGCAAGAGACTTTTATAATCACTGATCTAAATTTTGAAACCAATTCAGGTGACTGACTTTCATATTTTTCTCTGAGAAATACTAATTCAGCTTTACCTTTAAATGGCCCAGGATGGATTTCTCCTACTATGAACCTTAATAAGTAAGTATAGTCTTTCATTTCTGAAGCTGTGATATTACTTGGCCTTTCCATTTTATCAAAGTATTGTTTAATTAACAAAAGGCATAACTGTGGCACACTGAAATGTGCTTTTAAATTGTTTATTCCAAAAATAGGCCCATATGCTAGTTTTCATTCAGCTCATCAGAGCATGTTTATTCCAGTGACTAACGAGCTTTCTGATTCCATCAGCAAGAAAATGATGTTCAACAGTGAGGCTGCCTCCACATTTGTTATAGTTCACGTGTGAATTTGCACTCTCAAAGGACATCTTTTCATGGCCCAAACAGCTATGGAGATCACTAGGTGGATAATGTATGGCATCTGTTCCAGGGCTATCCACACGCGCTTGGTTTAACTTGTTCTGACAATAAATAGCAAAAGCCCCTCTGCTTTTCTGGAAGAAGCAGGGGCATTTCTAAATCCTATGTAGCAGATGGACTGGCTTCCCCTCCCAGCTGTGATCAGCAACACTGGCTGTGTGTGTCTGCAGGGGTGAAGCCTTCCCTTCGCGGTGGCAACAGCATCCCTCCCCAGACTGTTGGGTAAGAAAGGGGGGTGGGTGCCAGGACATGAAGGGGGAAGGGGCCACTGATCCAGACTCTAGACTAGAGGACTGGACCCTAGTCTTGGAGAAAGCCACTTGAAAAGGTTTGGAACTAAATAAAAAATGCCAAAGTTGCATTGAGTGTACATGCAAGCCCAGGTCAGCTGGGTTCTCATGGTCTTAGAGGCGAGTGGGCCTTCTTGAACCCCTGCCATTTTCCAGGGCCTTAAGAAACCACAGGTCTCCTAGGGGAGATGGCAGAGTAGGGGACCCTGAGCTTACCCTGTCCCTCATTTTCAACTAGGTATCCTCCACATCCCTAGTCGACAATCCAGAGACTGATCCAGAGATCGGCAGAACAAGCTTCACACCTAAATATAGACAAGAAACTGCATCTGAAAAGTTAGGAAGGTCAGAAGGGCAAAGGAAGGTGGCCCTCGGGACGGAGGGAGCTGCATGTGCAGAGAGCAAAGAAATGAGCCCTTGTACTAAGGAACTCACCCAGGGAAGAGAAATCTCCATAATATTTGGCTTTAAAAACCTGAGGGGCCGGGGTGCCTGGGTGGCTCCATTAGTTAAGCATCAGACTCTTGATTTCAGCTCAGGTCATGATCTCAGGGTCCTGAGATCAAGCCCCGAGTCAGGCTCCACACGTGGAGCCTGCTTGAGATTCTCTCTCCTTCTGTCCCCCACCCCAGCTCGTGCTCTCGCTCTAAAATAAAATAAAAACCAAAGAGGCTGCATTCTGTGAGCTTTAGAAGTCAGCTGACTCAGCACCGGGCGAGCCAGGAGGGCGAGTGAAGGCTGGATCACCACCCGTAAAGAGACAGCAGCCTGCACAGAAAGGCGAGTTAAAGCAACAGTTTATATGACACCAGGGCAAATGGGAAACAGATCTGTTCGTACTGATTTTGGAGCGTATTGGGGGACTTCTCTGAAAGCGAGGGACCTGGCAGGCACCGTGTGCCGCCCCTGCCCCCCGGCGTAAACACGGAGCCACCTGTGAGAGGCAGGGCTGCAGAGACACTTCTGCACCACCCCCGAGTTCTCCTGAGGACTCACCCACTCCAAACCTGCTGGCCTCCGCCCTAGGCTCAGGGCAAATTCTGTTAAATCTATACGTTCCCTGACCAGCCAATATGTGTACAGGAGCCTCAGCGTGCCAGGTACATCACCGTGCCCTCAGCTGCCACTCTGCGCCATAACCAGCTACCATCGCATGCCATGCCCTGCAGCACACCGGCAGCCACTATCCACGCACCAGGCCCTCCTGCTGCCAGCCACCCTCATGAAGCCGCAGCCCTACCACACAGTTCCCCCTGGCCCCAGCAGGCAGCCCCAAGCTGCCACAGCATTTCAGGAGATCCAGCATAGGACTGGTGGCCCAGCAAAAATTTTGCTAACACCACGGCCCCACTCCCAAGTTCCCTAGCAGCGCGCCATCTTGGAGCTAAGCACGGACCACAACAAGCCGAGAGAGCAGACAACTGCACTGAAAGGAAAAGTGACTCAGACACAATAGCAGGGCACAAGCAACAAATATAGGAAACTCCCCTTAGGGACCAGGTTCTGGTGAACAGGGGACATTGCACTGTGGGGCATTCTGGGACCTCTTCTTCATAATATCACTACTTCTAAGAGCAGAAGACACACCAGACTTCCTTAACACAGAGAAACAGACATAAAGAGGCAGACAAAATGAGGAGACACAGAAATTTATCCCAAATGAAAGAACAGGGCAAGGCCGCAGCCAAAGATCTAAGCAAAACAGATATAAGTAACATGCCTAATAGAAAACTTAAAGCAATGATCATAAGGATACTCCCTGGACTTGAGAAAGAGGGAAGGACAGAAGTGGACTATTTAACACAGAGGTAAGGAATAACGTAGAGATAAGGGCTAAAAAAATGAAATGAGAAACATGTTTGATAGAATAAATATAAGGCTGGAAGAAGCAGAGAAATGAATTACTGACTTAGAAGACAGATTATTGGAAAATAAACAAAAGAGAAAAAAAGTTATGCAAAATGAGAAAATGTAGAGAACTGATCCATCAAACATAGTAACATTCATATTATGCCATCCCAGAAGAAGAAGAGAGAAGGGGGGAGCAGAAAATTTATTTGAAGGAAGAGCTGGAAACTTCCCTAATCTTGGGAAGGAAACAGATATCTAGATCCTGGAGGCACAGAAAACTCCCATCAAAATCAACAAAAGCAGATGCACACCAAGACATATTGTAATTAAGAGAGCAAAATACGGTGATAAAGGAAAAATATTAAAAACACAAAGCAAAAGAAGACAGTTACATACAAAAGAAATCCCAAAAGGCTATCAGCATCTTTTTCAGCAGAAACTTCACAAGCAAGAAAGCAGTGGCATGATAAATTCAAAGTGCTGAATGGCAAGAGCCCGCAGCCAAGAATATTCTATCCAACAAGGCTATCGTTCAGAATAGAAGAAGAAATAGTTTCCAAGACAAAAACTAAAAGACATCATGACCACCAAAGAAGCTCTGCAAGAAATGTTAAAGGGGACTCTGAGTGGAAAGAACAAAACTCACAGTATAAAGGTAGGAAACATAAAAGCAATGAAAATGAATATTTCTGTCAAAAATCAGTCAAGGGACTCACAAAATAATGTAAAATATGACAACATATATCTAAAATGTGGAGAAGAGAGGAGTAAAGAATGCGTTCAAATTTAATTGACCATTAATTTAATATAAACTGCTATATGCAGAAGAGGTTGTATACAAGCCTAATGGTAACCAAAAATCAAAAAATTCTAATATGCAAAAATAAAGAGAAAGTGATCCAATTATATCACTAAAGAAAATCATACCACATGAAATAAAGATCAGAGAAAATCTTCAGAAACAACCACAAAACAAGTAATAAAATGACAATAAATACCTATCTATCAGTAGTTACTTTGGATGTGAATGTACTTAAATGTTCCAATCAAAAGACACCAGGTGACAGAAGGGATACAAAAAAGACGACCCATCTATATGCTGCCTACAAGAGACTCGTTTTAGTCCAAAAGGTACCTGCAGATTCAGAGTGAGGAGATGGAGAAATATCTATCATGCAATTGGATGTCAAGAGAAAGCCAGGGTATCCATACTTATTTTGGACAATATAGTCATTAAATCAAAAACTGTAACAATAGTCAAAGAAAGACACTATATAATAATAATGGGGCCAATCCAACAAGAAGATATAACAATTATAAATATATATGCACCCAATGTAGGACCACCCAAATACATAAAACAATAACAAACATAGAGGAATTAATTGATAACATTACAATAATAGAAGGGGACTTTTAACACCCAACTTATATCATTGGACACATCGTCCCAAACAGAAAATGAACAAGGAAACAGTGGGTTTGAATGACACACTGGACCAGACATTTCTAACAGATCTATTCATGGCATTCCATTCTAAAACAGAATACACATTCTTTTCAAGTTTGCACAGAACATTCTCCAGCATAGATCACATATTAGCCCACAAAACAAACCTCAACGAATCAAGCATCTTTTCTGACAATGCTATAAAATTAGAAATCAACCACAAGTAAAAATCTGGAAAGACCACCAATACATGGAGGTTAAATAACATGCTACTAAACAATGAATGGATCAATCAAGAAATCAAAGAAGAAATCAAAAAGCACATAGAAACTAACAAGTATGAAAACATAATAGTCCAAAACTTTGGGGATGCAGCAAATGCATCTTGTTCTAACAGGGAAGTTTATAGCAATACAGGCCTATCTCAAGAAGCAAGAAAAACCTCAAATAAACAACCTAGCCTCATCCATAAAAGAGCCAGAAAAAGAACAAAACCCCAAAACCAGCAGAAGGATGGAAATAATAGTTTAGAGCAGAAACACATCTTACAGAAACTAAAAAAAAAAAAAAAAGATAGATGAAACCAGGAGCTGATTGTTTTAAAAAATCAATAATATTGATAAACTTCTAAGCAGACTTATCAAGGGAAGAAAGAACCCAAATAAATAAAATCACTAATGAGAGAAGAAATAACACCACAGCACTACAATCATAAGAAAATATGAAAAAACTATATGCCAACAAATTGGACAACCTAAAGTAAATGGATAATTCCTAGAAGCATGTAAACTACCAAAACTGAAGCAGGAAAATAAAAAATATACATAAGATCATAACCAGCAAAGAAACTGAATCAGAATCAAAACACTTCCAACAAACAAAAGCCAAGAATTCTACCATTTAAAGAATACCTATTCTTTTTAAACTATTACCAAAAAATGGAAAATGGAAAATCCCAAATTTATTCAATCAGGCAGCATTATCCTGATACCAAAACCAGGCAGAGACACCACAAAAAAGAGAACTACAGACCAATATCTCTGGTGAACATAAAGACAAAAATCCTCAACAAAATACTAGCAAACTGAATCCAACAATACATTAAAAATATCATTCACCATGATCAAGTGGTATTTATTCCTGGATTGCAAGGGTGGTTCAATATTCACAAATCAACTGATGTGACATATGAATAAGGGAAAGAATCAGAACCATACAATCATTTCAATGGACTCAGAAAAAACATTTGACCAAGTACCATTCATAATAACCCTCAGCAAAGTAGACTAAGAGGGAACACACTTCAACATAAAGGCCTTATATGAAAAACCCATAGCTGACATCATATTCAATGGAGAAAAACTGAGAGATTTTCCCCTAAGGTCAAGAATACAAGAATATCCACTCTCACCACTTTTATTCAACATAATACTGGAAGTCCTAGCCATAGCAATCAGACAACAAAAGAAGTAAAAGGCATCCAAATCTGTAAGGAAGAAGAAAAACTTTCACCATTTGTAGGTGACATGATGCTACATAGAGAAAACCCAAAAGACCTCCAAAAACCTGCTAGAACTAATAAACAAATTCATCAAAGTTGCAAGATATGAAATCAATGGACAGAAATCTGTTAACATTTCTATACACCAATAATGAAGCAGCATAAAGACAAATTAAGAAAACAAATCCCATTTACAACTGCACCCAAAATAACAAAGTAGAAATGAACCTAACCAAAGAGGTGAAAGGCCTGTCGCCTAAAAACCGTAAAACACTCATTAAAGAAACTTAAGGTGACACAAACAAATGGAAAGA
The DNA here is from genome assembly GCA_028533885.1 of Nasua narica. Classification (NCBI taxonomy): domain Eukaryota; kingdom Metazoa; phylum Chordata; class Mammalia; order Carnivora; family Procyonidae; genus Nasua; species Nasua narica. Next base: position 105,744,541 of record CM052811.1, on the reverse strand, counting down.
TATTCTGTGCTCAGGGACTGGAAGAACACATATTGTTAAAATTTCTGTACTACTCAAGGCAATGTACACATCTAATGCAACCCCTATCAAAATACCGCAGCAATTTTCGCAGAACTAGAACAATCCTAAAATTTGTATGGAACCACAAAAGACTTCACCGCAATAGCCAAAGCAATCTTGTAAAAGCAAAGGAAAGCTGGAGGCACCACAACTCCAGACTTCAAGTTATATTACAAAGCTGTGAAAATCAAAACAGTATGGTACTGGTACAAAAATAGACACCTAGATCAATGGAACAGAAAATCCAGAAATAAGCCCAGAACTATATGGTCAATTAATCTTTAACGAAGCAGGAAAGAATATCCAGTGGTGAAAAGGACAATCTCTTCAACAAATGGTGTTGGAGAAATTGGACAGCCACATGCAAAACAACGAAACTAGACCACTTTCTTACACCATAGACAAAATCAACTTCAAGTTTGATGAAAGACTTAAATGTGAGACCTAAAGGCACAAAAATCCTAGAAAAGATCATAGGCGGTAACCTCTTTGACATCAGCTATAGCAACTTCTTTCTAGATATGTCTCCTGAGGCAAGAGAAACAAAAGCAAAAAGAAACTACTGGGACTATATCAAAATAAAAAGCTTCTGCACGGTGCAGGAAACAAAACTGAACAGGCAACCTACAGAATGGGAGAAGATATCTGCAAATGAGTTATCCAATAAAGGTTTAGTATCCAAAATATATAAAGAACTTATAAAACTCAACCCCCAAAAAACAATAATCCAATTAAAAAATGGGCAGACGACATAAATAGACATTTCTCCAAAGACATACAGATGACCAATAGACACATGAAAAGATGCTCATCATCACACATCATCCAGGAAATGCAAATCAATCTACCTACCATGAGGTATCCCCTCACACCTGTCAGAATGGCTAAAACCAACAACACAAGATACAACAGGTGTTGACAAGGATATAGAGAAAGGGGAACCCTCTTGCACTGTTGGAGGGAATGCAAACTGGTGCAGCCACTATAGAAAACATATGGAAGTTCATCAAAAGGTTAACAACCCTACAATCTAGCAATTGCACTATTGGGTATTTACCCAAAGAATACAAAAACACTAATTCCAATGGATACATGCACCTACCTGGGTGTTTATAGCAGCATTATCTACAATATCCAAGATAATGGAAGCAGTCCAAGTGTCCATCGAATGATGAGTGGATAAAGAAGGTGTGGTGTAGATATACATTGGAATATTATTTAGCCATGATAAAGAATTAAACCTTGCCATCTGCAATGACATGGATGGAGCTAGAGAGTATTAAATTAAGCAGAATAAGCTAGACAGAATGACAAATACCATATGATTTTACTCATATGTGGAATTTAAGGGAAAAAAAAACAAGCAAAAGGGGAAAAAAATAAGAAAGAAAGAGAAATCAAGAAACAGACTCTTAACTACAGAGAACTGATGGTACCAGAGGGAAGGGAGGCAGAGGGATGGCTGAAATGGGAGGGCAGGAATTAAGGAGGCCACATGTGATGAGTACCGGGTGATGTGCGGAAGTGCTGGATCATTACATTGTACACCTGAAACTAATATAACACTGTGTGTTAACTGGAATTTAAAAAGAAAAGAAAAGGGGCGCCTGGGTGGCTCAGTGGGTTAAAGCCTCTGCCTTTAGCTCAGGTCATGATCTCGGGGTCCTGGGATCGAGCCCCACATTGGGCTCTCTGCTTGGCGGGGAGCCTGCTTCCTCCCCTCTCTCTGCCTGCTTCTCTACTTGTGATCTTTCTGTCAAATAGATAAATAAAATCTTTAAAAAATAAAAAAAAGAAAAGAAACCATAAGCCTCCCTCCCTAAGATTTCTGTAAATCGCTGGTGCTTCTGTGCTCACAGTCAGGCTCCTCAGTTCCCATCTGTGGCCTCTGCTCCCTTCATTTCCAATCATTTCTGTGTCACCTAGGTAGCAAAGCTCAAGTCCTCACTGGTCCCCAAAAGACACCACCATGTGCATTGAGCTTTGTACATGTTATTATAAATTTACTGAATATTACTGCTAATAATTACATTGATTGAGTACTCACTAGAGATCGAGTAACACGTTAAGATTCCCAACCACTCATAACCCAGAGAAGCTGTAAGATTTGGCCAAGTCACTCCGCTGAAAGGCATCAGGGCTGGGGTCTGAACCCAGGGTGCTTCGAGCGGGAGCCCGCTCCCTACCTTTAGCTACTCTACGGACACAGGCCAAAATGGCAGCACCCACGGAGACATTATCTCAGGACTCGGACACCAGGACAGCCTTGAGCTAAACCACAGAGGATATTTCTTGTTGGTGAGAATCATTTCTGAACCCTAAAGGGTCACTGGGAACAGAACACTGGCTTCCCTCATCTTTCTCCTGTTTCCCATACCTGGACTATGGCTGTGGGGAGACATCCATGGCTGTGGGGAGACCTGATGATGCTTGGCGGCTCAAACAGCTCGTCTGCCCATACGTCACTGGGGTGGATGTCGCCATGCTTCGGCTGCTGCTGCTCCGATCTCTGATCTCGTGAGTTCAAGTGAGAGGATGGCTCTGATTTAGGATTAGAAAGACCCTGCACCCTTCTGCAGCCCTCAGGGCATCACGGGAGAGTGACCTGGAAAATCAAATGCAGAGAAGTGTCCAGAAGTTTGAGGCATAGTAGAACCTATTAGCTTGAGAAATTGGTCTGGAAATCTTATTAAAAGAGACAAATCATTCCGCCTTCTCTCTGGACTGGAAATATTGGGGGTAATGGACTTTTTCCCTGGTGCCTGTGACCCACGTACCTCATGTCAGGATCACAGCCAACCTCTGGCAAAGCTCGCTTCAGTGCAGGTGACAAAGGCTATTATTTTTTTTTAATGGGCAGTTCTGATTAATTCTTATTTCTTTGGCCAGCCACTGACTTATCTCTGCCAGTCCCTCATTACTATGAAGGTTGCAAGCCGGAAGAACCAATGGCAAAGAGAAATGAAGTTCAGATTGTGGGTTCATCATTATTGCGAGCTCAACAGATAACTGTCCAGCATCCCCCCCACTACAAAAACACACCCAGCTCCTCTCTCATGTGCTCAATGAACCCACAGTGGACATGGGAAAGCAAGGCACCACTGCGTCATGAAACCTAACCTTGCTCATCTTTGCTATTTAAGAGGAATGATCAGAAGAACCCTTCAAATGTGTATGTTAGCTATTACCATTATGGTGGTTATGCTTGCTGGACACTGATAGGTTCCGGGATAATGTGAATCACTGGAATTTAGCGAATGCTTATTCCATGCTGGCACTGTGCAAAGGGTTTCTTCACATGTATCATCTCCTTAGTTCTTAGAACAACCCTGTAGGTCAAGGGCTGGCAAACTTTCTCTGTAATGAACCAGATAGGAAATATTTTAGGTTTTGCAGGCAACTTTGGGTTATGCGGGGTATTCTCAATTACTCAAATCTGCTGTTGCGGTTTGAAAGCACCCACAGACAATACGTAAATGATTAAGTATGGCTGTATTTCAGTAAAACTGTACTTATAAAATCAGTCAACTGGTCAGGTTTAGCCTGTAAGCCATCATGTGAACATGTTATTCCCAAGCTGGAATTTGGGTTCTTTTCTCTCTCCCATATCCTCCTTTCTCCCTGCTCTTCCATTCTCTTCTAGTTCTGGAGGAAGGCTGGGATAAAAGATGTTTTTGCATGTGACTGCCCAGGGAGAGTTGGCTGTTCTCTCCTAATAAGAGGGAGAAGGATCATTTTCATGAAGATCCTGCATCCATGGTGGCCACAGGAGGCCATCAGATTTCCATGGTCACCTGTCAATCTAGCACCTTATCTTTAAGCTCAGTAGAGGCTGTGGCCACTGATGAGAGACTTGATCCCAAGCTACTCGCAGGAGCCTTAGTGGGTCTTTGTGAGTCTTGGGTACATTTTTTGGTAACTTCCCATTGGCTGAAGAGATGGCCTCTTTGTCCACACTGGGGCGGTCCCCAGCAAACTTGCAGCTGCAGTCTTAGCTCCCCTCTGTGCCCCAGCTCTGGGGCCTATGGACCTGGACAGGGCCCATCTCCATGCCCCTTCAAGACTAGGGGTTTGAGGAAGCATGCTTTGCCCCTGAGCCACAACCCCTGCCACCTACCTGAATATTCTTTCCCCAGCTGATGTCCTCTAATGGCTCGACAGATACAGGGGAATAAATTACTCTCTCCTTGATGGCGCTATAAACGTGGGGAACAATTTAGGACCTTAAGCCAGGGTTCCTCAATCTCTGCTCTTTTGCTATTTGGGGCCAGATTGCTCTCTGAGGAGCGATCGTGTACACTGCAGAATGGTTAGCTGCATCCTGGCCTCTACGTGCTCGAGGCCCATAGCATCCCCCAGGTGTGACCTTCAGAAATGTCTCCTGACACTGTCAAATGTCCCCCAGTGGGCAAAACCACGTCTGGCTGAAAACCACTGTCTTTGCTCAGAGGGCAACCATTGCCTTTTGCCCTCAGCTGTAGGTCCTAAATCCCAATTCCAGAAAAACAGGAAAGATCCCAGAAGGATCTCTCAGCACTGTGTCACCTGATCTCTGGTCTGCAATATTACATGGGAGAAAACAGGCCTGGGCCACGGCAAGTGAGCAGCAGAGCCGGGAGAGGAACCCAAGCCAGTCTGATGTCAAGGCCTGTGTGTTTCTTAGGCTACTGAGGATCCGGTGATGAGAGGGACACTGGGAAGGTTTTTCCGGAATGGGGACATTTGCCTTGAGTCGCGTTGAACTAGAGACTGTACTTGTTCTAGTCCTGCCAGACTTCAAGGGAGGTGTTATTCCCCCTTGCTTTACAGAGGAGGAGACTGGGGCCCAGCAACCCTAGAAAATGGTTTGAAATCAGCATAGCAAAGATTTATAAGTCCAGTGTTTCTGTGTTCAGAACTTTGACTTTTTAACAACAAACGTGGGCGGCTGCTCCCCAAAGGGGAAGCGGGGACAAGTTTCCCTCCCTACAACTCTACCTTCCTAGCCAGCATGTTCTGCAGGCAGTAAGAAAGGGCTTGGTGATCAATGAGCCCAGCGGGCCCCGCCCCTCCCTCGGCCTCTCTCTCTGACTTCTCTCTTGCCCCAGCTCTGTATGCAGTACTGGCCTGAGAAGACATCCGGGTGCTACGGGCCCATCCAGGTGGAGTTCGTGTCCGCAGACATTGACGAGGACATCATCCACAGAATATTCCGCATCTGTAACATGGCCCGGGTAAGCGTCCAGCCAGGAGGCTGTGCTGTGCTCTCCTGATCACCCCATCCTTGGGGAAGCGATGCTTCTGCCGATTCCGGCTTCAGACCCAACATTGGCTCCGACACTCAGAGACACATGGGGAGACCTCCCGCCTGCCATCTGCCTCTTTCCTGATACCCTTGCTGCCTTGTAGCCAAAACCTCTCAGAAATCGGTGCTTCCCTACTGCCGTCCTATTTTGGCAGGAGTTGGAAGGGTCTTTGATTGGATCCAGTAAGCTTTGGGCTAGACCCTGAGAACACCAACATGGAAAATAATTAGTTGCTTCCAGGAGGAAATTCACCGGTTAGGTGGAGGAGTACTGGGTGGGAGGGAGCAGACGAGTAGTCTATGAAATGGCTGAAGAACGGCTTTGGTCTTTACCGGGGGTTCCCAGGGTGATCAGAACTCCATCTCTGCCCTCAGTTCGCTGTCCAGTGGGAAGGTGAGCTATGTTCTGGCACATGAACCTCGGGGGGAGATGAATTCCACCCAGTAGAGTCAGGGAAGGCTCTTCCTAGAGAGAGGGACATTTGAATTGGGTTTAGAAACTAGTAGATTTCCAGGGAGAAAGGAGGTGCAGGGAAGCTGTGGCAGGAGACTCTATATGCACAAAGGGAGAAAAAAGAGTGTGTCCCCGTAACGACACAGCATCGACCCCATTCAGTCTGTCTCCCGCTCCGATGCTGCAGCCCCGGGGCCTGTGAAGGGCTTGCGTCCCTGGAAGGACAGTCCTGATGGCCTCTCTGTTCTCAGCCTCAGGATGGGTATCGGATAGTCCAGCACCTGCAGTACATCGGCTGGCCCGCCTACCGGGACACACCCCCCTCCAAGCGCTCTCTGCTCAAAGTGGTCCGACGGCTGGAGAAGTGGCAGGAGCAGTATGACGGGAGGGAGGGGCGCACCGTGGTCCACTGCCTGTGAGTACTGTGGAGGGCTCTCTGGGGCGTGGGTGACCGCTGTCTGTCCTGGGGAGGCCACAGGCCACAGGCATGCCTGGCTATGCCACATCTCAACATCCCTTAAAAGCCACGGGGTGTGTATTCGAGGAGTTACGGTCTTTCATGGACTGGGGTTGCCCATTTGTTGCCCTGAACCAACTAAGGTTATGTGACACGTTATTCATGCAAAAGCTGGTGGCCTTTCACAAACACCAGGGGTGGACAGGCCGCTCCCCAGCACTCCCAATAGGGGTAAGCTCTCCTCCCCCACAGGGGGCACACTGGGTCCTGTCAGTCACAAGAAAGCTCGGGTAAAGTGGCTTCCACTGACCAGGTCCTTGAATGATTTCCTAAAGAATGAGAAGGGCATGCATTCGTTGAGTTTGATGCCAGACATTTTAAGTGAACCTTAAAATGAAAATACCATCTGTAAGGTAGATATTACCATGTATTGAAAAACTGAGGCACAGGCAGGGGAAGGAATCAGGCAGTTAAGCGAAGAGCTTTGTTTTAAAGCCACTGGCCTCCAAGCTAACGTGCCACCTGCTAACCCACACCACCTCGGAGTAAACCAAAGGATCCGTCCGCCACGTCGGCCCCTGGGAGCATCGCTTGCTACAGGCGTAGTGGGAACACGGGGACACAGGGATCCTGAGGGTCGATCGATGGATGCAAAGGGACCTGGGAGCACTGTCTCCCCCGGCTCAGTGGGCTTGGGTGGCTGTGTCTATGCTTCCATTCCTGGGGGGTCCTGGAGTCTTTACCACCTGTCTTAGAATGAGCACGACTGGGGTACAAGGGTTCCCAAACAGACCTCGACGTCATAATACCCGGTGGAAGTCAGGACCCTTCGGGAACTCGGGCTCACAAGCTGTCATCCAGAAAGTCACTGAACTGAGCGAGCCTCAGTGTCCTCATCTGTCCAGTGGCTATGTTGAATTAGGTCATCTTAAGATCCTATGGTGCTCTGGGAGGAAATATTTAGAACAACTACAATTCATCTACCGACATACAGGTCCACAATATCACGGTAGCAAATAGGCACACGTTGTAAAAGGAATTGCTTCCAAGAACCTGGGTCAGGTTCTGCCGGAGGAGTGTAAAGTGACCTCAGAGAAGGACCCTGCCAAGGTCTCGGGCCCAGAACACAGGTGGAGCCTGTGTGGGCAGCACCTGACTGACCACACTGCCTTTGCTGCTTAGAAGGTGGAGGTCGGGGAAGGGGGTGGGGCGGGCCCTAGTCT